>WOXC01001964.1:0-448573 GCA_011680675.1 Gymnobelideus leadbeateri
CCAAAAGCCCCAGGGGAAAACATGAGCAGGTTGCAAGCCATAGAGGACCTTAAGAAGGACTTTAAAAATCAAATAAGAGAAGTGGAGGAAAAATTAGAAAGAGAAATGAGAAGGATGCAGAAAAAGTATGAAATGAGGGTCAACAGCCTGACTGAGGAAAACAACACCTTAAAAAATAGACTAACTCAAATGGCAAAGGAAGCCCAAAAGGGCAATGAGGAGAAGAATGCCTTAAAAAGTCGAATTTTCCAGATGGAAAAAGAATCTCAAAAGTTCACCGAGGAGATTCATTCCTTCAGAGTTAGACTGGAGCAAATGGAAGCTAATGACTTTATGAGAAATCAAGATGCTGTTAAGCAGATCCAAACAAATGAAAGATTAGAAGGCAATGTGAAATATCTCATGGAAAAAACCACTGACCTGGAAAATAGATCCAGGAGAGACAATTTAAAAATTATTGGACTACCTAAAAGCCATGATCAAAGAAAGAAACTAGAAATCACCCTTCAAGAAATTCTCAAATAAAATTGCCCTGATGTTTTAGATCCAGAGCAAAATACAGGTTGAAAGAATCCACCAATCACCTCCTGAAAAAGATCCCGAAAAGAAAACTCCCAAACACCACAGCCAGGTTCCAGAATCCCCATATCAAGGAGAAAACACTACAAGCAGCCAGAAGAAAAAACTTCACATTGTGGAAACACAATCAGAATAGCACAGACCTGCAAGCTTCTACACCAAGGATATAAGGGCATGGAATATGATATTCCAAAAGGCAAAAAAACTGGACTGAACCCAAAGGTCACCTACCCAGCAAAACTGAGCATTTTGTTTCAGGGGAAAATATGGTCATTCAGTGGAATAGAGGACTTTCAAGCATTCTTGAGGAAAAAACCAGAATTGAATAGAAAATTTGACATCCAGACAAAAGAAGCAAGAGATGCCTGAGAAGGTAATCAGGAAAAAGAAATCAAAAGGAACTTATCAAAGTTGAACTATTTACATTCCTATATGGAAAGCAATAACTGTGACTGATGATATCTTTCTCACTATGAAAATAATGGAAGAAGGGGTGTGGTCATATGAATACATATATGAATGTGTGTGTATATGGTTACAGTTATATATGGATAGAGGGCATAGGTTGATTTTGTTGGGAAGGAAGAGTACTCAAGGGATGAAATTATGAGGTGAAAGAGAAAGTGGCAAGAGGAGATGGGGAGAGACATGGCAGGGTAAACCATCTCATGTAGGGGAAGTGGGTGCAAAGGAGGGAGAAAAGGAAGGCTAAAAAGGCAAAACCACATTCACATTGAATTTGGTTCAGGGAGAAAATGACATACATACTAAATGGGATATCTCAACCTGCAGCAGAATAGGGAAAGGGGGATGAGAGGAGGGATGATGGATGGGAGGGCATCCCTGGGGTGAGGGGACGTTTGAAATACCCACTATAGAAGAGGGACAGGATCATGTAGGGAATGGACCAGGTGGGGGGTGGAATGAGTGGGAGGGAATTATAAGCAGCCCTGTACAACATACCTACTATGATAATGTTTTGCATAGCTACACATGTACAACATATACTGAATTACTTATCTCCCAAGAAGGAATGGGTGACAAGAGAGGAAGGAAATGGATCTAAAATTCGAGGTCTTAACATTAAATGTTTCAAAATATATATAAATACTATTATTAATACTCTTTTGCCTATAATTGGGAGATAAGATGTGCAGGCATTGGGACACAAAGATTCACCTCCTCTAATGGAAAAGTCGATGGGGGTATGGGAGAAGGTATGGGAGAGAGCAAATTGGAGGAAGCAATATCTTGTGGGACTGCTATTCTGGGAGGTTGGGTAGGGGAATAATGGGGGGAAAATGATTGTAACTCAAAATCTGGAGGAAATGAATGATGTAAAACAGAAGTTAATAAAGTATTTGTTTAAAAAAAAAAGAGATAGAGGACATTATGAAATGCAAAATGGGATAATTTTGATTACATTAAATTGAAAAGTTTTTGCACAAACAAAGCCAATGCTTGGGAAAGACTTTTTATAACTAGTGTCTCTGGAAAAGGTCTCATTTTTAAAGTATATAGAGAACTGAGTCAAATTTACAAGAATACAAGTCATTCCCCAATTGATAAATGGTCAAAGAATACGAACTGGCAGTTTTCAGAGGAAGAAATTAAAGCTATCTATAGTCATATGAAAAAATGCTCTAAATCACTATTGATTAGAGAGATGCAAATCAAAACAACTCTGAGGTACCATATCATACCTATCAGATTGGCTAACATGACAAAACAGGAAAATGATAAATGTTGGAGGAGATGTGGGAAAGTTGGACACTAATTCATTGTTGGTGGAGTTGTGAACTGATCCAACCATTCTGGAGAGCAATCTGGAACAATGCCCAAAGGACTACAAAAATGTGCATACTCTTTGACCCAGCAATAATGCTTCTAGGGCTGTATCCCAAAGAGATCATAAAAATGGGAAAAGGACCCACATATACAAAAATATTTATAGCAGTTCTTTTTATGGTGACCAAGAACTAGAAATTGAGGGGATGTCCATCAACTGGGGAATGGCTGAACAAGTTGTGGTATATGAACGCAATGCAATACTGTTGTGCTATAAGAAATGCTGAACAGGTGGACTTCAGAAAATCCTAGAATGACATATATGAACTGATGCTGAGTGAAGTGAGCAGAACCAGGAGAATATTGTTCACAGAAACAGCCACAGAGTTCGATGATTGATTTTGATAGATTTAGCCCTTCTCAGCAATGCAAGGTCCTAAAACAATTCCAAAGGACTCATGATGGTAAAAGCCATCCACATACAGAGAATGAATTATGGAATCAGAATGTAGAGAGAAGCATACTATTTTTTTTGTTTTGTTTTTTTCTTTCTTATGGTCTCTCCCATGAGTTATAATTCTCCTATACAAGATGACTAATGTGAAAATGTGCTTAATAGGAATGTCTGTGTAGAGCCATGTCATATTGCAAGCCATCTTGGGGAGGAAGGGGGAGAAAATTTAAACTTATGGAAGTGAATGTTGAAAACTAAAGAGCCAGGGCTCTTTCCACTGGCCACAGTGCTACCCCAACTTAGGCCACTGTCTCTCCTGTTAAGTATTTGAGGACAGACATCACATCTTTCAAAATTTATTTTTTGTATCCCCACAGTGTCAGGTATATATGTATGTTTGTAGTTGGTTTAATGGGTATGCCCAACAAAAATACTTAAACAATAAACAATACTTCACAATATGCATTCACTTGTCAAGAAGTTATTGCAGACAGAGCCCTTTTATTTGTTCATCAATACTTAGCAGGTATACAGTACCTGCTAATGAAGTGGTTCGATCTCATTTCTATAGATCCTTGTGGTAGTAAACATTATTTTTGAAATTTCCTGCAGAAGAATGCTTCATTATATATTTTCAAGGATGGCCCTGCTAACATAACTTTTACTTGACTAGGAAGAACTGTGGAGAACTTTTGGTTCTCTCTGTGGTCCTGCTGTTTTCATTGTAGAAGATAAATCACTAAGGAAATGACAGCAGGTTTGTGGTGTTTTTAATCTATCTGTTTCCTTTTATGTTCATCTTTGAACACTATTGGGCAGTGATGTCAAATTCAACAGGGCTGGTCCCATAAGGATCCCTGCAGGCGAAGACTGACTTAGAAAACCACATACAAAAAATTTACCTGTGTTATATTGTATTTTTACTCATTTTGTTAAATACTTCTCCATTACAGTCTAATCCAGTTTGTGCCACACTCAAGACTGTTGTGGGCCGCTGGTGGTATGTTTGACCCTTCTGCTTTTGGGACTCACTACGCTCTTCCCTGTTTTAGAAGATACTACTTGCAGTCTTTCAACGTTCTCCTTTGTAATACTTTTTGCTAACAAATTTACATTCTAAACCTGTATTCCCTTGGTTTCCAAGTCTCTGGGCTTAAAAAAGAGATCAAGTGTTTGCTGAGGTGGTTTCTGGGATATTTTAGCCATCTTGTTCTGTAGGAAATGGTAATAATCCTAATGAATACCTTTTTCTCTATAATCTGGCTCCAGCCTCCTTCCAGACTTATTCTGCTCCCTTTCCCAAAACTTTATATTCCAGTCAAACTGACGTACTTGTTGCTTACTCAAAATGACATTACATCTTCCATCTTCATCCTTGGTACAACCTGTCTCCCATGACTAGAACCTTCTCTCTCTTACCTCTGCCTCTCAGAATCTTTCATTCCTTTCAGCGTTAAGCTCAAGCTTCACCTGCTTCTGATCTCCCTTTTGTTAGCATTTCCTCTCAAGTTACTTTGCATTTACTTTTTAAATGAATCTTATGCTTAGTTATCTATGTATATATGGTATTCCCCCATTAAAAAAAGAAATTTAAACTTCTTCAGGGAAGGTGCCATTTTGTTTTGCTCTATATCCCCAGTGCCTAACAGAATGTTGTGTAAATGGTTAGTCCATAAAAAAAATGCTTGGATGAGATTTGGTTAAATCTTGCTCCCATTTAGCATTTTTTTTTTTTTTTTGCTTTTTGGAGAGCAATTGGGGCTAAGTGACTTGCCCAAGGTCACACGGCTAGTTTTTTGTATTAAGTGTCTAAGGGCAGATTTGAACTCAGGTCCTCCTGACTCCAGGGCTGGTGCTCTATTCACTGCGCCACCTAGCCCCCCCCCCCCCATCTACCATTTTTGATGCCAATAATTTGGTTAACCTGGCTACACTGGAGCTGAGGTGTCTTCTTCTCACTTTTATCTTTTATTCTAATGTGGTGCTGATTCTGATTTTCATTATAGCTAGTAGATAGCCAGATTGCACATAGGCAGCTGACTTTGAAATGACTTCTTTGTCAGTAATCAGTTGTTGCCGGTCTTTAAAGATAGAGTTAGTATGCTTACCATGTCTGTTAATAGCCTGGGTACACATAAGTGGATGATTCTGAAATGACTCCCTTGTCAGTAATCTGTCGTTTTCTGTCTTTAAAGATTTGGCCAATTTGCTTACCTTATAGTATCTTCATAGATGCCTCTTGAAGAAAGTGTTTATGATATATAGTTTTGGTAGTTTGAGTAGTCTCTAAGGTTCTGACTTTTTTTATTTATTATACATTTTTTTCACTGTTATTTTTTGAATTTTTGCATCACTTTTATTTCCAAATATATCCTTCACTCCATTGCTCTACCAACTAGCCAACCCTTGTGACAAAGAATAAAAAGAGAAAGAAAAAGGGAGCTTGGCTAAACTTGCTGAGTCGGACAGTAGATGCATTGTTCTAACTTCCTCTCCCATGCAAAGAAGGGCAGGAAGTACATTTTGTCAGCTCTTCTTTGGGGCCAAGTTTAGTCATTATAAAGTATTCCATTTCATTTTTGTTTTTAATGCAACTCTCTCCATTTCCACTGTTATAGTTATTGGGTATATTATTTTCTTGGTTCTGCTGACTTCACTTTCCATAGAAGCCTTTCCATGCTTTTCTGTATTCTTTAGTCATCATTTCTTACACTATAGTAATATTCCACTCTGTTTAAGTATCGCAATTTGTTCAGTAATTCCCTAATTGGAGGGCAGTTTCTTTGTTTTCAGGTCTTTGCTGTTATACATATTTTGATACGTTTACTTAGCACTGTGCCTTACAGAGAGTATGAAACTGATGCATGGTTATTGATTGATTGTTCATGGGATCTCTCCACCTTTGATATGCTAGGGTGGGGCATATGACTAACAATGGAATCTCTGGGTCAAAAGGCATATGATTCCTAATTTGTGCCCCTTTTCCTAGTTTTCTTATACTTCATAACCTTCCCACCCTCACCCTCACCACACATACTCTGGGGTCCAGTAATGCTGGCCTCCATATTGCTCCTTGCATGAAACCTGTCATGTCTCCCTGCTCCAGGTCTTTTCACTGGCTGTGTCCCCTGCCAGGAATGCTCTTCCTCCTCATCTATGCCTCCTGGTTTCCTTCAAGTCCCAGCTAAAATCTCATCTCGTAGGAAGTCTTTCTGTATCCTCTTTAATTCTCTTTGTTGCTTATTTCCAATTTATTTTGCATTATAGCTTGTTTGTACATAGTTGTTTACATGCTGTCTCCTCCATTAGATTATGAGGTCTTTGGGGGCAGGGGCTGTTTTTTAACTTTCTTTGTATCCCCAGAGACATTAGCACTGAGTATTTCTCCAGTTAATTAACTAATACTTTGGTAGATTAAAGCCCAGGTATTTTATGTATTTTGTGGTTATTTTGAGTAGAACTTTCCTTTCTATTAGTTCCTCCTGGATTATGTTCTTGCTATAAAGAAATACTATTGATTTTTTAAAATTTTGTTTTTTTGGAGGGCAATTGGGGTTAAGTAACTTGCCCAAGGTCACACGGGTATGTTTTTGTTTGTGTGTGCGTGAAGTGTCTGAGGCCGGATCCGAACTCAGGTCCTTCTGACTCCAGGGCTGACGCTCTACTCACTGCGCCACCTAGCCGCCCCAATACTATTGATTTTTGTGGGTTTATTTTGTGGCCTACTATGTAACCTCTTTGATTTCTTAATCTTGAACCCAATTTTGAAACATTTCTGTTGCCCTTTTCTGTGCTCATTTTCACATGGAAATCATTAAGTATCTTTTTCCATGCTGACCTAGATTGTAAGAATCTCTCAAATTCTTCATAGAATTTCCCTACCTTCTGATCCTCTGCAACTGGTACTAACATATAAATTAAAATTATCTTCATGATAGTTTTTTGTCTTATAATCACTGAAAGCTTTGTAAAACAAGATGGCTGAATAACCCATGAAATGGGGATTTTTTATTGTTTTATTGGTGTGTGATAAAATTAATTCCTGTTACCAGAACCAAAGTCAAGAGTTATTCCAGCACAGCAGAACTGGTCAGGGTTCTTCACTTCTTTGGTACATTGTTTGAGAATCCACAGTCACTTCTATGCTATAATGGAAGTATTAAAGAAGAATTTCTGTAGAGATCTTTCCAGGACTCACCCAAGAGTATGGGCTGATCTGAAAATTTAGGTTCCATTCTTGGCACTGCCAATATGTGACAGAAAAAACTGCATCAGACTTAGCCAGGTTTTTTATAAAGTACAAAGATAACGGTAACTGATTATTAGTATTCTGGGAGATGAGTCAGCTAATACTTAACCAGTGCTTTCAGCTCTGACTAAAAATAACGACAAATAAGAGGTCATCCCATTATTTCTAAATGGTATTATGTCTTTAGCTGCGATGGTCTATGACATCAGAAGATATATCTAGCTCTACTAGAACCTCCTCACCATGGCCTCACCAGAAACCATGCCCTGGTGGAATTTTTGCCCTGGAGAACCTACTATCCTCATTGGAGACTGCCCTTCCACAGGAACACAATTTAAGGAAAGTTCCAGTCATACTTCACTTTATTCTCTTCTCCATAATCTCCTTAATACTTTCATCTTGCCCACTCTCCAGTTGTGGAACCATTTGCCATTGTTCCTGGATCAGATGTGTCAATCTATTCCATTAGATTGTGAGTTCCTTGAAGGCAATAACTCTGCTTTTGTAATCTGTATCTCTAGCATTTGGCACATAATAAGAGTTTATGAAATGCTTTTTCATTTATAAATGTTTCATTTATCCCTTTAAAAATTTTATATCACTGTTACTTCCTAATGCTCCCATTTCCTCCATATTATCCTCCTTGAAATAAAGAGATATAATTAAGCAAATGAAACCTATTCCTTGGTTACTTTTGACAACATATGGCTCATTTTGTGCCTGTGGTTCTAAACCTCACTGTCAGCAGGATGAAGGTGTGTTTCATGGCTCTGATGCTAAAATTGGTTATTACATTAATCTGAGGTCTAATGTCTTTCAAGACCTTTTTGTTTTCCCTTTTTGTTACTATGATCACTGCATAAATTATTCTTCAGGTTATATTAGCTTCCTTTTATATCAGTCCATATGAATCTTCCCAAGTCTCTCTGAATTCTTCCTATTTGTTGTTTTGCTGTCCACCATATTGGAACATATACCTATTGGTGATATTTCTAGATCAAAGAATATGTGCATTTTAGTGACTTTTCTAGTATATTTTCAAACTTTTTCCGAATGGTCAGACCAATTCACAAATCCACCAATAATGCATTAGGATACATACTGGAACCCTCAAGACTATAACAGACTATATCAAGACTATATAACAGACTATATCAAGACTATAATTTTGATAGTTTCGGTCCTTGTTTAAAGAAAATCTACCCCCTGGAAGAAGCAAAGTAGAAAAAAGTAAGTGGTACCTGAACAAAAGCCTTTGTCCTGGCTCCTTCCTGATAATGTTGAGCTTGTAGTAGTGGCGAAGGGCTCGGGACATTTTCTCATAGGTCATGTTTGTTCTGTTCTGTTTGTTCAGAGAAGGAAGAAACAAAAGCACAGGGATGAAAAGAACTTCAGAAAAGTCACTAAGGGGTCTATTTAAAAAGACAACACACACACACACACACACACACACACACACACACACACACACACCTCCAAACCAGCACTTGGAGTGGTCCAGCCAGTTCTGGAAAGCTACCTGTTCTGTTCCCCTTGGCTGTTTCCATGCCTGTTTTGGCCCCACCCCTTTGTTTTTACACACATGGCTGCGGTTTTCTTTTAGGGGATGAATAACCTTTTGTAAAACATCTTGAGATCAATAGGGAACAATGTACCTTTTAGCAATCTTCCCTAATTCCTCTTCCCACGAGTACTTTCTGGTTAGCCTGAGGAATTTCCCGTGGGCCATTTTTTTTTCTACACCATCAGTCCAGCTTCCCTACAGTGACACTTATTCAGCTGGTGTTTCTGTTTTATCATTTGAAATTAAGACTGAAAAAGGTCCAGCTGGGGAATGATTCTTAAACCAGAGAGATATTACACAAGTCAGAAATGGAATAGTCTTCTTTCCCTTCCTAATAGGCCACATATCCAACCTCTATCAACACTGTCTTTCTTTATGTGGTCAAGATCTGTGTTCGGTTGTTTCAGTCATGTCTGACTTTCTGTGACCTGTTTTCTTGGCAAAGATACTGGAGTGGTTTGCCATTTTCTTCTCCAGCTCATTTTATAGATTAGGAATTGAGGCAAACAGGATTAAGTGACTTGCCCAGGGTCACACTGCTAGTAAGTGTCTCAAGCTAGATTTGAACTCAGGAAGATGAGTCTTCCTGACTACAGCCCCAGAACTCTATCCACTGAGTCACCTGGCTGCCCTGTTAGGACCTATAGGATCTCTTTAATTATGCTAGGGGCATGCCAGAGCTATTCTTTTCCTAGAAGAGGGTGGAAGTTCCAGGAAAAATTCAGTCAACTCCCAGCTTATTTAGTCTATACCGCTCCCTAATATAATGGTGAGGTTGTATTTTCACCCTTCCTTGTGGGAAAGTTTGCCCCAAATCTGCCTGCCTACTAACTGAGTAGCTTGGAATATTGTACTTGAACTAACTTTGCTTTCCCCTTGGCACTCAACAATCCTGCTCTGCAAATTTCATCCTCTTTTACTACTTTCCTTAATCTCTCTGGCTTTCAAAGTGACGGGACCACCGTATTTTGGGAATGATTACCATTACATTCTGAAGTGAGAATCAAATTGTTATCTAAGCATAAACTAGGCTTTCATTTTTCCTATAGTTTCTAAATGGGCAGGACTGGAAGTATTATTTCCCCAAAGTCCTCTTCTGCGTCATATTTAGACCCATAAAGAGTCTATAACTCTTAGACAGCAAAGAAGTCAGGCTTTAGTTGAAGGGAATAAGAGACAGGATAGTTTTTTTTGAAATATGCCTTTAACAAACCAGAAATACTGAATTAATGAGCAAACTTTACATGTTGGAAGGTGGCCTATGATGATATCTTTAATAATTTCCTCCTCTTTAGGGAAATTGAATATGAATTAAATAACAAACTACTGAACTTGGAAATAGAAGACAGACAATTCTTCTCTGGTCCAAGGGAAAAAGATTTAGTTTTGGTACTGGCTTCACCAAATACATCTCCCTTTTACCTTGTGATTTCCCCATAGACGAGCCAGTCCGTTGGGATCCACTATCCGGAATATTTTGGATTCTTTGTCCTCCCATCGGATAAAATTTTCGTACCGGCTGTCAGAAAGCAACTGATAGACATAGTCCCAGAGCAGCCTGCAGTCTATGGAAAAAAAAGGGCAAGAAAACAGTGGTGACAAAGGCTTCCTGGTGAGATGACACTTGGGGAAAGAACTTTTACTGAAGCAATAATACAGGTGACACCTTTCTTTCTTATAGCTCAGTTCTCTAACACTCATTTTAAACTAAGTAACTTAGAAAAGAATAGATTCCTCCTCCTTTCCCAATCTGCAACACCTCCTCATTTAGGGTAAAAGCAACGGAAAAGCTAATAATCTGCACAAAGTCACACAACTAGTTATCGTTGGAACTAAAATCAGCCTTCCATTTTCCTAATTTCAGTCCTAACATTGCCATGAGTAAGCTATGTGGCCTTGGGTAAATCGTTTCATGCTGCTGGGGCTTAGGCCCCCCCCCCCTTAGAATGTAAAAATATTAAATGGTCTCTAAACTTACTTCTAGGTCCCCAAGTTCCCAGTTTCTTTCAGCAAATTATCGTGGCCACATTTCTGTCACTGTCATCAGTCACTGTCTGCAGAGGGTCCCATAAACTAGGCTTTCATTTTTCATATAGTTTCTGAAGGGGCAGACTTGGAAGTGTCAGTTCTCCAAAGTCCTCTTTCCAGTCATATTAGACCCATAATGAGTCTTAGACTCTTAGACTGCAAAGAAGTCAGGTCTTACTTGGAGTTATAAAGGACAGGATGGTTATTTGAAACCAGAAATATTGAACTAATGAACAAACTTTACACACTGGAAGACGGGCTATGATCTGTCCATCTATACTGGGTTCTGGGTAATGAAATGAGCCCAAGCTCAAAGACCAGGATTCAGTGGCATTCAAAGCAGATGGCTTGTTGAGGCAGCTGATCCTGCTAAAGCAGACTGGTCAGGTTCTCTAAATGACCACTGGAATAAAATGGACTACTTGCTAATATACCAGAGGGTGAGGTGCTTTCTATGCCTCCACAAAGTTCTACTGTGTAGTTTTATCATGGCACAGAGGTGACCTTCAGTTCTTCAAGGAAACAGCGGCAAACGCTGGCAGATTTTACTTGACAGGTGCAGACTTGGTCAACAACATTTATTCTAATTTGCTTGCTATGAGTCAGGTATTCTGCTAAGTACTATGGATGCAAAGAAAGTCAAAAGACAGTCCCTGCTCTCAAGGAGCTGATAGACTAATGGGAGAATCAACATGAGAATGCCTATGTACAAACAATCTGCAGACACAATAAAGATTGTGTGTCTGTTCCTCATGGAGCTTCCTAAGCCTAAAGAACTCCATGACCAGAAAACTGGCCACCAGGTGTGGAACAAAGAAACCCATGAAGCAAACAAATATATAATATATAAAAATATATTGAACAAATATATATAGTCCCCAATCCTACATAGCAACTTTCTTCTTCTTGGGAGGCAGTGGTAGAATATACTAAAAATCACAGTTTTTAGACCAACTATGTTTAATAATTGCATTAAGCTGTATTTCCAGATGAGGAAGATGAAACTCAAAGAAGTTAAGTGATTTACTCATGGTCACACCAAACTAGGTCTCCGGATTCCAAATCCTATGATCATTCTACTATACCACAATGCCTTTCAGAAAGGATGACTTGTAGGTTTTCCTTGAGGAAATGTACCCTTCTCTTTTCTGGGCTTGTTGAGAAGAGGTTAAATTTTTGAAAATTAAAAAGTATATAGTGATAGAAATATAGTGAGGTAAGGAGGGGTCTGGGCTGGGTTATGGAGATGAAACAGAAATTTGGGGGTGGAGTAGAATTGGGAAGAGGAGAGATATAAGTGAAGGGAAGAGGAAGGCAGAAAAAAAACATTTTTGCAAGATTTGATGGAGGGAAAAACAAATAAACCTAACATGGAGGTAGTGTGATACTGTGCTTGGTGCTAGGAATACAAATTCACAAGTGAAACAATTGAAAGAGTTTTACACTTGAATGGGGGAAGGTGGGAAAGGCAGAAAAAGTTTTAGTTTGTGGGGTCACAGGAATGTGGAATAAGTGGAGCCATAGGGCAGTAGGAGATTCTGTGGGGATTCTCTTAAAGTCTTTGCTGAAATGGCTGGGTATGGGTGTGACCCCATTTCACTGGTGCCCAACACAGATCTTTGGGGATCTTTTTTTTTTTTTTGCGGAAGGCAGCTCATTCCTCAATTGATAAATGGTCAAAAGATATGAACAGGAAGTTTTCAGACAAAGTAATCAAAGCTATCTATAGTCAATATGAAAAAAATGCTCTAAATCACTATTGATTAGAGAAATGCAAATTAAAATAACTCAGAGGTACCACCTCATAAGATTGGCTAATATGACAGAAAAGGAAGATGACAAATGTTAGAGGGGATGTGGGAAAATGGAGACACTAATGCATTGCTGGTGGAGTTGTGAACTAATCCAATCATTCTGTAGAGCAATTTGGAACTGTGCCCAAAGGTCTATAAAACCATATATATACCCTTTAGTGCAGAAATACTAGGCCTGTATCCCAAAGAGATTAAAAAAAAAAAGGTAAAGGACCCATATGTACAAAAATATTTACAGCAGCTCTTTTAGTGGTGACAAAGAATTAGAAATTGAGGGGTTGCCCATCAATTGGGGAATGGCTGAACAAGTTGTGGTATATGGTTGTGATGGAATACTATTATGTTATAAGATATGATGAACAGGATGCTCTCATAAAAACCTAGAAAAATTTGAATGAACTGATGCAAAATGGAATGAGGAGAACCAGGAAAACATCATACAGAGTAACAGCAATATTGATCAATTGTGAATGACTTAGCTATTCTCAGCAATATAATGATCCAAGATAATTCCAAAGGACTTTGAATGAAAAATGCTATCCATCTCCAGAGAAAGAACTGATGGAGTCTGAATGCAAATCAAAGCATACTTAAAATTTTTTTGTATATTTTTTTCTTTCACAACATGATCAACATGTTAATGTTTTGTATGACTGCACATGTATAACCTATATAAAATTATTTGCTTTTTCAATGGGGGGGGGGTGAAAAGTGAAGGGAAGTAGAGAACTTAGAACTCAAAAATAAAAAAATGAACATTAAAAATTGTTTTTACATGTAATTTTTTTGGGAGGGAATTAAATAATTTGAGAAAGGCAGCTGGGCTCCTGTGAACTCCAGTGGTTCACACTCTTGATGTGACTCTAGGCATCTTGCCTGTTACCACCAGCCAATAAGAAGAAAGCTCTTAAGTGCCCCCTCTATAATCACATCTGGGACTGTGATGGTTCCTGTTGCTGATGGTGAAAACAGTTTGTTACAGTCATCTTCACGGATCTTTTCCATTTTTCTTCATTCTCTTCTCTTCCTTCAATGTTCATCCTTAAGTAGCCCTGGGATAACTCTGCTTAGTTTTCATTAAACTGATTTTGCCCCATACTGCTTCTCTTAGCTTTATAAAAGGATACCGCTCATAACCGTACATCGTTCTTTTCAGTAAGCTTTTACAAATGAGTGTATTTTAAACTGATGTTGTCTTTTAGTTGCCATCTCTATTCCCTTAGTAATTAAATCAAATTTTAAACTGATGTTGTCTTTTAGTTGCCATCTCTAGTCCCTTAGTAATTAAATCAAATGTTTGCAGAATCAAGGCACTTTCTGGGGTCTTTTGGTCTTACTGTGTGACAACAAATCTACATCTATTAAATAATTATAATTATTGCTAATGTCATTCCTATTGTCCATTTCCCATTGTTAGTCACTCATTTAAATAGTTTAGGCCTGAGTATTTCAACTTTATGCCATTTCATTTTTTCTGTATTGACATTCCGTATTCTTTTTTATGATTTAAAAAAAATTATTAGACGTTCTTTATTCTTGCTTTTTTTACTATGATCTTCCACATAACAACCCTCCAAACACCTGAAGACAGTTATCATGACTCCTTTAAGCCTTCTCCAGGTCCCAAACTCCTCATTTCTTCAACTGAACCCCATATGGCATGGTCTGAAGGTTCTCTGAAAATTCCTCTGAATGATCTTTGCTTTCTAAGGTATGGAAATCAATCGACTAACATAGAAGTGCTGTCCATGGGCCAGGCCCTGGGCTGGCTGCTGCAAATACAGAGAACTAAACAATCCCTGCTCTCAAGCTTATATTCTAATGAGGGAGCTGCACTCATAACTGAACACAGCACTCTAGATGTGGTCTCATCAGAGCAGGGCACAGGGGAACGCGAATGCCTCCCTAGTCCTGTGCAGCCTGAGATTACATCTTATTTCTTGGCTGCCATGTCACAGTGCAGATTCATAGGAAGCTGGTAATCCACAACAATGTCCAGATCTTTTACACAAACTTCTTTCCGGTCATACCTTCCCCATTCAGTGCCTGTGAAGTTGAGTTCTGAAACCCAAGTGTAGGACTATGCTGATGTTCATGACATTTCATCTTAGGAGATTCAAGCCGTCATTGTAGCCTTTCAAGAACATTTTGGATTTTGACTGTCATTCAGTGTCGGTCACACACTTTTGCTTTGAGTCATCTTTAAATCTGATCAGAATGTCATCTGTGCCTTAATCTAAGACACTGTGATAAGAATGTTAAAAACCACAGAGGAGAACACTGGTCCCTGTAGCACCCCACCTAAGCTGACATCAAACTCTTAACTGTTCCTTGGGTTCAGCCATTCAACTAGTTATAAGTCCATTTTATCTATAAGACTAGCTTGAGAGACTCTGTCAAATGTTTTGCTAAAATCTAAGTAAACTATGTCAATAGCAATCCTCTGGTCTATCAGAATAATACTTTCCATCTTTTTTTTTCCTATGTGGGTATTCCCTACAAAAATGTAGACTGGAATCCATCCCTGCATATCCACCTTGTATTACCTTTGCACACCATCCCCTAAGTCTGTCATTGGAGTCCAAAGTCCTGGGAGACTTTCACTAGTTTTCCTACCATTCTGGACATAATGATGGAGTACGCAGACTGGCTTGTTATAGTAGCAACAATGGAGCATGCAGGCTTCTCACTCATCACCTGCTCTTGCTAAGTGAGTGGAACATCTTTTTTTTTCTTCAGTCATTATTTCTCTGGTGACAGTTTTTTTATGTCACTGAGGTACAATTCCTCAATTGTGATCTGTCATAGACTGCTTGTTCTCATAGGTGAGCAGGGACCTTTGGGAAATCCTTCACTTACATCCTTTGGAGGCTAAAGCAGTTCATTACTCAATAGCCAAGAATCAGCTGAAAAATACTGCTATTAAACAGATGGATACTTTAGTTTCAAGGAGAACCTAGATGTTATTACAAGAATTGCTCACTTTCCTAAAGGTAATGTTATCCTCTTCCTGTTAAATTCTGGGCTCATTTCAATATCCATTAGCAGTATATGTCCATAATATATATACTGAAGGATGAGCTTTGAGCATTATTAATTCAACTGAATATCGGTATGAACAACAGGCATTATTCATCCACTTGGTTCCTCCCATGTGGATGGTTAGGCCCAATTTGTTTAAGTGACAATGGATCTCAGGAGGTTCTCCATCAGTCATAGATGAATATACTCAGTACAATGTCACCTCCAAACAGAAGTATCTCTTACCTCACTGGCTACAGGGGATTCCTCTTCAATTTGGACTTTGTGTTGGACATCCTCCATGATGGCAGCCAACACTTTTGACAAGCTTGTGTTTTATGTTCAATTAACATTAATAACCAGAAGGTCGCAAAAAAGAAATTGTGCCCATTGTTTTATATTTCAAGGGATCTTGTATAATTCTGATGTATGCATGGGAGATATTTTGTTGGACAAGAGCTACTGCAGTGGTTTCTTGTTCTATTGAATCAAATGCTTTTTTTATAGTGAACAAATAGTAATATCTTGTATTCTTTATACCAGACTAATGATCCTGTCAAAGGGAATGAAATAAATTAGTCTGCAGAGATCTGCTCTTAAAGGATCCATAATGGCTTTTAGTGATCACTGCTTCCTTTTCTAGATTTTCACACACCTTCCCTTGAATGATATATTCTAGAATTTTTCTAGGAAGTCAAGCTCACTGACCTATAGTTTGCAGACTCCATTCTTGTATCCCCAACATTACCCTTTAAAAAAATGAAAACAATATTTGACCTTCTCCATTTCAGTCTCTTTAATTCTCTGTGAGCTTTTGGAGATCACTGATGGCTCAACCATCACGCCTGTCATATCTTTCAGTGTCTACTGTCATTCTTCTGCAGCAGAATCTATGGAGGTCACTTTGGACCTAGGTTCTTGTACTATTACTAGACATTCTAGAACCATCCTGGCTTTCTGGGAATATGAAACATGGGCTGCAGTGGATCAGATAGAGAATGACCCATCTCTGTTCCACTTCTGAGCAGCAACATGTTTTCAGCTCAGCCTTGCTTTGAGGGGAGGTAAAACTTGTATTTGATCCCTTAATCATCCTTTCTATCAGACCCTTGGAATTTGATCAATTGTTCACCAATAAGGTGGTTGTTGGGGTGAGAAGTACTGCTGGTGGATAACATCAATGAAAGACTTTTTGGGACTTCACAGGGTACTCTGTGATACAGGACTTGCTGGCCCAGCATAGACTTTTCTGAGATGTGAGCTAAGCATCTGTATCACCTTTGCTGCCTACAGTTGTCTGATGTATATGGGGTGGTTGCCTTAAAATGTTATTTTCATTCATTTATTTGTATTTTTATCCTTACAACCACCCTGTGATGTAGGTGATATGATTATCCTCATTTCACAGATGAAAAAATTATGGCCAAGAAAGTTTAAGTGACTTGCCCAGGGTCACACAGCTAGAAAGTTCCTAGAGCAGAATTTGAACTCAGGTCTTCCTGAAAATAAACCCAGCATTCTATCCACTATGCTACACCACTTCTATAAAAGATACAAAGGTTTCTCTACCGAGTCAGGGTAGCTGGCCTTAGTGGTTTATTGTATCACAACAGCACAGAAAAATTTCTTGAAATGCTGTATGTTTGTACCCCAAACAATTTTTTCCTAGGCTACAAAAGCTACATGAGATTTAAGAGAAAATCCTAAGAGAAGTTCAGACTCTGGAGCTGATTAAGATTTACTATCCTTAATATACTCTCATTCGAATGGAATGCTTATTAAACTGAATACAATTAATCTGTATTAAGTGCCTATTGTAAGCATGCTGTTGTGATCATTTAGTTGTATTTCAGGTATGTCTGACCCCATTTGGGGCTTTCTTGGCAAAGATACGGGAGTGGCTTGCCATTTCCTTCTCTAGATCATTTGACAGATGAGGAAACTGAGGCAAACAGGGTGAAGTCCAGGGTCACACAGCAAATATGTGTCTGAGGCCAGATTTGAACTCAGGAAGATGAGTCTTCCTGACCCCAGACCCTATACACTTATGGCTCCACCCAGCCCCACCCACTGTAAGCATGGCACTGTGTAATTAAACGCTCAGAGACTAAACGCTATTTATGAGCATGGCATGACTTCTCATAGACCAAGGTTAAAAGTTTTATTGTTCTTGTTTTAATCTTAGGGAGTCCTAAGGAAAGGTTTAACCCCTTGCACATCTGACTGGATATCCCACAGATAGGTATTTATGCATGAATGTATGTGCATATATACACATGCACATACGTATACACACATGTACATATGCATACACACAACCTTATATATTATATAAACTTATTATGTCCCAAACCAAGAAGGAGATAGATTCCAATCTCTCCTGACAGCTATACACGAAACTGTGAAGGGGATAAAGCATTTTAAAAGTCCTAATCTCCCTCTTCTTCCTATTTTGAGGACCTTTCTTTCTTAGGTGGTACCTCTTCAGACCTGCCTTGTCACTGTAGTTCTTCCACTAAAACCCTATCCCACTCCATGTAAGTATCTCATAAAGTATTACCCCTTCCCAGTGGACTTTTCATGTCAAAAGTAATCAAAGTTTTAGGGCAAAGCTTAAAGCTCCAAGAGTGAGATTTCAGGCATCAGCCATACCACAAGAGAGGATTTTCTGAGCATCAAGACCCTGAAATTCTACTGTGTACAGGGAGAATGGAGAGAAGATAAATAAGATCTTTTTGCATACTCTGATGCAAATACAAACTGCGACAATATTTTGTGATTATACTGAATATAGGCTTAAGTTGAATAAAATAGGTCTGCTGCTAAGTCTAAGGCTTATGTAGCAGTCTTTGTTTTTTAGCCATCACATGATTATGATCCAGTTACACAAATCTTAATGTGACTGGATCCATTGTTTGAACTGAGTGTTTAGTAATGTAAGGGTTTTTGTAAACCAACATTTTCACAGACCTTAATCAAAATGTGCCTACGATCACAGATGACACTTAGAAGAATAAGAGAAGCAAAAGAACATCAACCCTAAAAGGTCATCACACTGTTTACTCCTTAATAGCAATAATAATAATATGCAAATTACATATATGTATATATGTATGTGCATGTAGATAGATAGATAGTTGGCATATGACATTGTATTGACTGCATAAATCCTGGATCACTGCAGAGCCTCCTAAATGAAATACATAATCATGCAAAAGAGTTCAGCTCAACTATTTACACAGGAAAAAACAAATGGATGAAAAATGCTTGTTGCTCAGACTATGGTAAGGAGTTAGGTAAACAATTGATCCACGAGTATATATACATCCTATAAAGATACTGCAGATGACAACAACTTTCACCCTGACTTGAAAAGTAGGAGTGCACTGGATTTCACTGGAAAATTGCACAGCTCTTTCACTGATACCAATGTTTCCTCTGAAACAAGACTTCTTTTTTCCCCACACTAACATTCTTCTAGTAATACTATATATGGCTACAAATCACAATATCACAATCTCTGAGCAATGAAAACTGAAGGTCAGCCAAAGGGAAGTGGAATGACACATGGTATGTCTAATAGGATAGACAGTATTTGGCAGCAGAATGTTGTGATAAGTTACAAGCAAAACTAACATAAAAGAAACCATTAGAGATACCATGTATGGTCAGAAAAAGAGCAAGGGATCGTTAATGAATGGAGGGAGCTAGAGGAATAACTTTGCATTTGGGGTGAAACCCCTTTGGAGGCAGCTAAGTGGCAATCAGAGAGTGGGGCCTGGGGCTGGGAAGACCTGAGCTCAAATCTTGCCTCAGATACTAGGGTCTGGCCCGTGGCAAGTTACTTAACCTTTGCCTGCCTCAATTTCCTCAAGATCAAAACACCACTTACCACAGAGGGGTGCTGTAAGGATAATAAATGTTTATTTCCTTCCCTCTGACCATATATATAAGGATGTGAACAAGAATAGCCAAGGATGGGGTGGCATTAATGGGTGACATGCAATGCGCATTGCTGGTGAGAGGACCTATGTCAACGAGGTAATTTTTAAATAGATCCTTTTAAAAGGTCCTTGTAAACATATTTCTGTTAATTTATATGAAATAGAGAAATTGGAGGTGGGGTGTGCTACAGATGAGGGATGTGGCAGGTACTTTCAGATGAGGTCATCATATTATTAATTTTACTTAACTATTTTACTTGGTTACAGAAGACCTCTCAGTGGAAGTGACTAGTAAAGTTTATAATGTAAAAACAGAATACATAAACAAAACATACATATGCATGTATAGGTAATGTATACACAGGTGTGTGCATATGTGCATACATACATGTATGCGTGTGTATGTGTGTATGTATGGTTTGGGTTGCCATAGCCAATAGCTGGTGATGAACCTTTCTGTATTAACAAATCGTGTCCATAAAAAGACACAGTTTGATGAAAGCAGAAGCTGACAATGCTTGTACTCTGGACCCCATCCTATCTGTCCAGCCTCATGAGTACCTTACTTCCCAGCCTCCATTATCCAGCCAAACAAGACTTCTCTCTGATCCTCTCCATCTTTTATCTTCATGTCTTTGCACTGGCCATTCCCATACCTAAAATGTATCTCCCTCCTTTCCTCTACCCCACAGAATTCCTCTTCCTTCCAAGATACAACTACCTTAGATATGATGTGTTTATTTCTTTTTTTGTTTTTTTTTTTTTGAGGGCAATTGGGGTTAAGTAACTTGCCCAAGGTCACACGGCTAGGTTTTTGTTTGTGTGGGCATTAAGTGTCTGAGGCCAGATTCAAACTCAGGTCCTCCTGACTCCAGGGCTGACGCTTTACTCACTGTGCCACCTAGCCGCCCCAATGTATTTATTTCTTGATTCCCCCCCCCAGCTTCTGGTGCTCTCCCTTCTTTCTTAAAGCACTTTGTATCTAACTATTTTTATTCATTTTCTTCAAAATAAAGAGAGGGAACATGGCATGGTGGATAGAAAGCCAGGAAGACCTGAGTCTTGCTTCTGACTTGGCTGTATGACCAAGGGCACTATCACTCCATCTTTTAGGGCCACAGACAGCTCCGTAGGGCTCTAAGTTGCAGAGAAAGTATAGGCCTGCACTGTTATGAGTGTCCAATGAAATCAACGGTCTAGTCCCTACCTTTATTTTCTTTGTATTTATTCTGTATGTATTCTGTACTAATGCAGTCTCCTCCTTTAAACACATATGTTCTTTGAGAGTAGAGAATGTTTCATTCTTTTTATCTGTATCCCCAGTGACCAGCTAGGCAAAATACCGGGACCATTTGTTGTTGTTCAGTCGTTTTCAGTTGTGTCTGACTTTGACGTTTTCTTGGCAAAAATACTTGGAGTGACTTGCCAATTCCTTCTCTTGTTCACTTTACAAATGAGAAACTGAAGCACACAGGGTTAGGTGACTTGTCCAGGGTCACACAGCTGGTAAATATTTGAGGCCAGACTTGAACTCAGGCCCAGCACTCTGTCCACTCTGCCACCTAGCTACCCGACCTGGGCCATAGCATGCACTTAATACACACTTGCTGAGAGATTGAAATTTTTCTCTCTTTGTGTAAATGTGAAGAATTATAAAAATATAATAATTATAATTCTAATATAATAAGAATATATAATAATTATTTTTATTTCTTTTTATATACATGAAGGAAGATTACTACTGCTTATGTAATTTCCATTGTCTAACATGGCCTGAGGTCTTATAGGAGCTCTTTAGCTTTCTGCCAAAAACTTTTTCTCAAATTTGGCCATAGTGAATAAGTAAATAAATAAAACAAACAAGACGCCCCACAAACCAAAGTACATTGGATATACCCACATTTAAGACTCCTCTATCATTCTAATCTTACATTAGAACAAAATAATACATAATCTGTTTACAATAAATATGCTTTAAGAGTTCCTCATACCAGGTTTAAAAATCTCAAGAAAAACAACTAAAAAGAGGGAACAGGGAAGAGACAAGAATAGCAACATGGTATTTTTAGCCAGGAAATATTCTGAAGAATGACCTTACCTAGTAATTATATATGTTGATAAATGATCTTTTATTTAGGAACTCAAAAGTGCTGTACAGAAATTGGTCTAATCCTTAGGACATTCGTTATGAACTGGGAGGAGGGAAGCGTTATTCCTATTTCATAGATGGTGACAAGTAAGAGAGGCTTATCCAACATGGCCAAAAGTCTCAATAGCTAAACACCTGTAGAGTAATAACCTGACATGAGCCCAGCATTTGTGCAACAATGAAAAGGTCGAGGACAAATCGGGGCCTGTGGCTGTCTCCTCTGCCTTCCTATCTCACCATCTAACTTAGGACCCCTGACTCTAGCGTTACCACTGGATACAAACTCAAATAATTGCTCAGGTTCATGTTATTTTAATTGGTTTATGACAAAAAATAGAACAAAGAGATAAATAAGCATTTAACATTCATTTCTCTCTCAAATAACACCATTAAAAAGAGAAATATTTTGCATAATAAATCTATTTCCTTGGAAGAGAGCCCACTAGAACAATACCTAGTTAGACTAATTATGGGAAATTTTATACAATAAACAATCCTGCATAAGAAGTACTTTCTTGGGTCCCTCTCTGTGTAATACTTTCTGTAAGGGAAGCACCAAATCTTGTGTGGTTTGGGAACAGGAAGAAAATGAGAGGAGTATTCATCAACTTTCTGAAGACAATGTGGGAAAAACAGAGGTTTTTCCAAGAAGGCAGACGACATTACTGGGACTGAGAGGAAGACTATCTAGTCCAATCCTCTTATTTTATAGATGATGAAACAGGGATCTAAAGAGGCCAAATCACTTCAAAATGGCAATTACAGCTCAATTCCCCTCTTTCCCATTTCAGGAAAGTAACCTATATTCCCTAATTGTTTATGTGTGTGTGTGTGTGTATGTGTATGTGTGCACACATGTACATTACTATACATGTATGCACATATGCTTGTATATATGCACAGTGTGAGTATTGTATGTACAATGCGTGTGTGTATGTATGTATGTATGTATGTATGTATGTATGTATGTATGTAATCTGGACTTCCAAACTGGACCATATGCATGCGACCCTCCTCATTGGTGGAGAGAATGATGATTCAGCCCTGCTTGCCCCTGTGAAAGGCAGAGTGGTGTAAGAACACTGGAGAAGAGAGACTGTCTTCTTCACAGCTTCAAGAGAGGAGACACGTGACCCTGGATTTTCATCAGGACCAACCCCAGGGAGAGAAAGGAAAAAAGCCCCTGGGAAGGGGCAGGCAGGCAGAGGAGCCGGCCCTTCTGCCCGCTCCTGATTCCCAGCCTGCCACTGCAGAGACCTGGGGGAATTTCGCTTTGGGCAAGATCAGGTTCTCTCCCTCTTGGTTAAGCCATCTCACCCTACAGTGGGAGTGCTTGATCACTCTGTGTGTTACCTGGCGTCTTCCAATCTGCCAGACTTCTCTGATTTCTGTTTGCCCCCTGCTTGGATAAATGGTTTATTCTCGATTCACCGTTTGTGATGGTCTTTTGCATAATCAGCATCATGTGCTCCAATTCTATACACATATATGTATATACAGAGCATGTCTTGTCCATGTAGGTTTTGTCTGTATATATGTGTATACAGTATAAGATGAATGTACTGATGGAGTCTATAGGATATCCCTATGTGTATATGCACATAACTATGTGTGTGTATGGATACATATGTTTATATCCATGCACACAGGTATAGAGGCAGCTGGTGGGTGGTAGAGAGAGAACTGGGCTACAGTCAGGAAGAGCCAATTCAAATCCAGCCTTATGAGTTGTATGACCTGGGTAAGTCATCTAAAAAAAAATAATCTCGGGTTGCCTCAGTTTCCCCAATTATAAAACCCAATAAACATGTACTAAGACTTACCATGTGCCAGGCACTGTACTAAGCACTGGGGAGGTAAAATTAATAAAAAGAAAGACAGTCCTTACTCCAAAGGAGCTTACAATCGAATGTATTGTTGGGCATTAATAGAAAATGGGGATAATAATAAACACTTGCCTCACAGGATTGTTGTGAGGATCAAACGAGGGAATATTTTTAAAAACACTCAGCATGGGGCAGCTAGGTGGTGCAGTGAATAGAGAGGGCCCTGAAGTCAGGATGATCTGAGTTCAAATCCAGCCTCAGACACCCAACACATTTAGTAGCTGTGTGACCTTGGGCAAGACACTTAACCCCAATTGCCCTGCCTTCCCCCCTCAAAAAAACCAACAAACACATCACAGTACCTGGCACACAGTGATGCTGTATAAATTGTCATTTCCTCCTCTCTTCCACCTCATGTATAGAGATCCCTCTCCCAGATGAGAAAAACTCCTACCAACTCTGCTAATGTCTGCTAACTGGGCCAACTACCAGTCTTGGACGGCCACCTAGGGGCCAAAGGGGTCTAGTGTATCACGCGGCCAGCAGGTGTCAGAGGGGGCACTGGAACCATGTCTTTCTGACCAGGCCAGAGCTCTGTCCGCCATGCTGCTATTGGGTGATCAGTGTTCAGAGTGCCTACCTCTTCAGACTGTCACAAAGACCCAATGGGATCACGTATGTAAAATGCTCTATACAATTAAAGCACTATGCAAATTAATGTTAGCCATTTTGACTGTTCCATCCTCCAGAGTTGGCTTTTAGGGATTTTAGCTGTATTCTGGAGAGGTATTTCAAAGGCCCTTGAATGGCTAGCCAGATGGCATGACCCTTTTCTGACGCCTGGATGAGCACCATGCTGAAAGAGGTCCAGGAGCCTTCAGTGGCCTGGAGATTCAGGTGGCCGCCTTGTGTACTTCCTCCACCAGCTCTTCCCAGATGATGCTCAGCTGGCCTGCCTTCTCTAGCCCCCTGTATCCATCATGAATGGACGCCCCAAATTACATGCATCATGACAAATGAGAGCTTTAATTAAGCTGGTAGTTGTGGAAATCTGCTGACTTTATGAGACAAGAGAAGCCATGTCCGGTTTGGGTGTTTCTTTTAATCCCTTTTTAATTCCGTAGTCGACCTCTCTGCCCTTACCACCCCACCCCCTGAAATTAATGGTACCATAATGTACACATATATGTACTCATGCACATGCATACAAACACGTGTACGTTGCCCACTGATACCATAAATTAAGGGAAAGACTATGTCTCTTCCTCTCTCGGTCAGTTCTACTACTACATTCTTCAAGAATATTTGCTACACACTGAGAACTGTCAAACCTGTCCCTTTCTCAAACAGCGCCCTGTCAGTGGACAAATGATCATCTGAAAAGCTATTTTAACACAGGAATGTCAAGTTCATCTGAACAATAAAACAGGTTGACCTGCAAGAAAACTCAGATCATCATCTGCATTGACAAGGGCAGGGAGGTCTGGGTAGCACAAAGGAAGCGCCATCTCAATTCCTGGCTTCATGCCACTGGGACCCCACATCTCCAGTCACAAGCCCTCCCCTATGAGATGAAGAATGACCAACTGACCTATGAGACGCCTTCCCACCAATCACATGACCCACCAGGAAACAGCACACTGACATTTTTAGGGTTCCAATTAAAATAAAGACTGAACATCTAGCAGAAGTTCATAGAAGAACTCTTCAGAGCTCAGAAGGCAAGAGTGGTCCATCTTTATCTAGTACAGATATCCCTTGCAAGAAGGGAGTGTGAACTAAGAAAACACATGTCAATCCCCTGTATAAACACAGCTGAAATCTCATGTAGAGGAGAGACCTGCTGCCTGGGCCAGAGAACCATGAGGAACTGAACCCTCTCCATCTTTCCCTCCTTCCCAGCTCTGGGAAGTTATTCCCTCTGTAATGGGAGTCTTATACACGAGCAGATTCCATCGGCATGCTTGGTTGATGCAATCTCTGCTCAGAATGGATGGTAGGGAGCATGCTTCTAGGAAAACCTTGTACAGAAAGAGCCAATTGTGGCATAGGCCTAACAGACATTCTGTGACTGGCTATGGTTGATTAACCTCATGGTAAATGGGAGCCTTTCTGACTGGCTGTGGAGGCATGAAAAAGCCTCAGTCATCCTTCAGTGAATGAAGGAATCATTCCTTGACACCACTGATTTCATTCAATAACTCCTTCTCCACAGTTTTTGGTGGACTATGTCTTAAGGGGAAAGGCCTTCTTTCCCTTCTGAGATCAAAATATGTCCCCAAGAAACAGATCTCTTGGCCTCTTTGTTCTTTGCTATTTTAATAAGTGAAGACAGTGGAGTCTCCAACCTTGAGAGTTTCAAAGGTTGACTATTAAATCATAGGAATCTGGAAGTCAGAATCTGGGCTGGATTTTGTAGCTTAGGACATGTGGTAACCTTAAGGACCACAGACAAATGTTGCATCAGGATATGAACTTGGTGGAGCTCATTCCAGTGGAGGAATGAGCTAAGTCATGAGCCCTAGACTGGGGTGGCTTAAGGGAGGCCTTGGAGGTAATGTTTACATATGTGTTTTTGCTCTATCTTTGAAGTAAACATCCCTTTGAAAAAGCTACTGATGGTCAAGTGGTTAAATACAACTAGTGCATTAGTTCCCAGGACCCCATTTTAGAGGGAGAATACCCATGTAGCAGGAATGAGTAGAAATGATGGCTCAGTTTAGCAAATGAGGTTTGGGTTTGAAAACAGGTTTGGGGCTATGCCTATACAGAACGTTACAGAAGGACAAGTCTGTACCCTATAGACCAAAGACATATCCCCACCTCTGCCTAGATGTCACTGCGGACAGAGTCACCTCGCCACTAACGTCAAACGGTGTGTAAGTCCCCTGGAGACAGACTGCAAACTGTACACCTGTTACGGACAGCAAAGAGAAGTACAATTTGGGAAGATCCCTAGTCCCCCCGAGGGAGCCTTTCTAGAGGATTGGGCCAGACAAACAACCCTGCAGGGCAGGTGCGGTTTTACCAACCAAGGAAACCAAAAGAGGTTAAGTGACTTGCTTAGGGTCTCACTAACTGTGGGCCTCTAATTGTGACAAGGCACTGCTTATTGGAAAGCTTTAGGGGCCCTGCTTATGGGTGTAACAGAAACTCTGGACTCACATGCTTAGAACGTAGACAGAAACTGGAATTATTCTTTGGCCAAGCAAGTCTTTGGAAAACAGCCCTGAGCCAAGAGAATGGTGGTCATATGAAAATGGTAGTGTCTGCCAGCAGAGGCTCGCATGACCATGAGACCTGTTACCCCATTATGCCTCTTTAGCTCCTAAGCAGCCTGGGCTGGGAGGCCCCATCTCTTTACAGATAGCAATCTCCCTCAGGGTTCACCTGCAGTGGCCTGGCTTATCTGGGCCACTCCCAGCAAAGAGGCCTGGTGAGCATGGGCTTTCTGAGCTGCCCTTCTTTTCAGTCCCTGGTTGGTAGGGTCTTTTTCTTAATTATGGCTTCAAAAGATGTAAGATTTTGCCTTGCATTTTTAGGGGAAATCCCAGAGTGTGGACTATGATTGAGCAAGAAGGTTCTTTTCATGTTCCCTATTTACTGTGCTTATGGATACAGAACAATCTGTGCTTAAAAAACAGCATCCCAGTACTGGTGTGGGGTGAAATCTTGCCGCTCATGTTTCTAACACCACCTCTGGGGCTTGTCATCTCCTTCCCTGAAGCACCCTTAGGACCTGGGGCCCTTCCATCTTCCCCATGGCTGAACTTTCTTTTATGGGCTGCCTCCCCTTTATAGAATGCGAACCCCTCAAGGAGGGACTATCTCATGTTTTTTTCCTACTCCTATCCCCAGTATTTAGTGCAATGCTTAACACATATATTTTTATTTATTTATTTTTTGCTTTTTGCAGGGGCAATTGGGGTTAAGTGACTTGCCCAAGGTCACATGGCTAGTGCTTCCTGACTCCAGGGCTGGTGCTCTATTCACTGTGCCACCTAGCTGCCCAACAACATATTTATAAAAATTCATTTAAATTCAATAAACATTAAGTAAAAGCCTACTCCATGGTGGTGGAGGTATAAAAGCGAAATCAGTCTACATCCTCAGAGAGAGCTTTGCTTTGTTGCTGAATGGACAAAGCATGAAGTAGGCATCATTTTCTACTTGTAGAGAGAACGGATTATCTTTTCTTTCCCAGGTGAGGTATACTAGGTTATAACCACTAAGAAAGCATATAATAATAATAATACATGAAATTATATATATATATATATATACATATACATATATATGTATATAATAGTACGGTTATTTTCATTCAGTCATGTGTTATTCAGTCTATGTGACCCCATTTGGGTTTTATTGGCAAAGATTCTGGAGTGGCTTGCCCTTTATTTCTCTATCTAATTTCACAGAGGAAGGAACTGAGGCAAACGGGGTTAAGTGACTTGCCCAGGGTCACAAAAGTTAAGTGCCTGAGACCACATTCAACAGGGCTTCCTGACTCCCAAGTTCTGAGCTCTATCCACTGTTCTACAACCAAACAACCCAAGTGAGGGTAACAGGCAGCTGAACTCAAATTAATTGCAATGACAAATCTTGGTCCTGAAGAACAGATATTGAAAGAAAACAACCCTCATTTCAGTGGAGAAAAATGTCATATACACAATGAGATACAGTCAGGGTTTTTTTTTTCAGTCAATTTGGCCTAACTGCTTTCCTTTGTTACAAGGGGAAGTCTTGATAGTGGGGTGGGAAGTGTTCAGGAAAGCATTATGACCTAAAACTCAAAAAGACATCAATAAAAAGCTATTACAAAAAAAAAAAAAATCCTAGGCAGCTATAGAGTACCAGCCCTGAAGTCTGGAGAACCTGAATTCAAATCTGCCTTCAGACACTTATTAGCTATGTGACCCTGGACAAGTAATTTAACCCTGTCTCAAAAAAACAAATCCCTTCCTGTGATTAGGAAGATTGTTCCTTCCCACATCTGTCTCTTATTATGGACATGTATAAGTTCAGGACACAGAGATGAGACAGAAGGTCAATTTATACTTGACCAATATTGGTTCCAAAGAAACAGGAAGGGGCGACTAGGTGGCACAGTGAATTGAGCACTGGCCCTGAAGAAGGACCTGAGTTCAAATTCAGGCTCTGACACTTGACACGCTTACTAGACCTAGGGCAAGCCACTTAACCCCAATTAACCTGCCTTCTCCCCTCCAAAAAAAAAAAAAAAAAGAATCAGGAAAGCTTGACCAAAGCGATCATCTTGTGAATTTATTGATGGGAAGAGTCTGTTTTGATGGTGGTTCACCTGAATCTTAGGAAAGTTTCAAAGAAAGCAATTCCACGCTCCTCTTGTGTGGGGTTTTAAATGCAAGTCACGAATGCGGAGTTTTGATGGCTGTATTCAACGGGGAGAAGCTAGTGTCCCTCTCTGATCAATATTCTTCTGTTTTTTATTTATTTTTTATTTTTTATTAAATAACCTTGTTTAAGGCTTTGAAAGACAAGGGACAAAACCAGCGATGCTGTTAACTAGCAACTGCTGCATTTGAAAATGATGGGAAGAAATCTGAGCAAAAGAAAAAGGGAAGCGATGTACACGCCGGGACGCATCGGCCTTATTCTACCCCCTTTTCTTTTTCTTGGCACTGACCACAGCCTATAGGCAGAATACTGATAAATCTGGGTCTGGGCTGCAGTGGAAAGAAAGCGAGTCACCGGCCCTGAGTTCAAATGCTGATTCTGCCACTTAACCTGTGTGACCCTGTACAAGCTTCTTTTTCTGTTTTTTGCTATTTGGAGGGCAGTTGGGGTTAAGTGACTTGCCCAAAGTCACACGGCTAGTAAGTGTGTCAAGTGTCTGAGGCCGGATTTAAACTCGGGTCCTCCTGACTCCAGGGCCGGTGCTCTACTCACCGGGCCACCTAGCTGCCCCCTGTACAAGCTTCTTAAACTATCAAGGTTTCAGGTTCTTCCTCTGAAAAAAGGAGAAAGAGACTAATTAACTTCCAGGGCCTCTTCTAGTTCCTGATATATGACTTTTTAATATGGTATAAACAGCCACTAGTTTCCTGGCTAGTTGGAGGTTAGTAAATAAGAAGGCAGGAATAAAGGAAAGAAATAAGCATTTATTAAGCCCCTGCTGTATGCCAGGCACTATGTTAAGCACTTTACTAATATCATCTTATTTGATCTTCAAAACAATCCTGGGGGGGTGCTATTATACCCCCAATTTGTTGTTGTCAGTCGTGGCTGACTCTTTGTGACCCTGTATGCTAATATTGTCCATGGGGTTTTCCTGACAAAGACACTGGAGTGGTTTGCCATCTTTTTCTCCAGTGGCATAAGGCAAAGGGAGGTTAAGTGACTTGCCCAGAGCCACACAGCTCATAAGTGTCTGAATTCAGATTTGAATTCAGGTCTTCCTGATTCCAGGTCCAGAGCTCTATCCACTGTAACGTCTGGCTGCCTACTCATTCTGAAGCTAATAAAATTGAGGCAAACTAAGGTTAAGTGACTTGCCCATGGTCACACAGCTAGTAAATGTCTGAGCCCACATCTCTGACCACTGTACCATTTAGCTGCCTACTCATTTTGAAGTTGATGAAACTGAGGCAAACTGAGATTAAGTGATTTGCCCAAGGTCACACAGCTATTAAGTGTCTAAGCCCAAATTTGAACTCAGGTCTTCCTGACTCCAGGCCCACTGTTCTAACCACTGCACCACCTAGCTGCCTCGACTGTAAGAACCATAGATGGCCAGAGGCAGCAGGCTGAATCTGAGGCAGCACACTTATGCTTCCCGACTAGAGCAGGGGTCAAGAGAATCACAACTGGAGGAGGATGGATCCCCGCCCCCCTCCCCCAGGTTCTATCAAGCACACAGCCAACAGTGGGGAATGGCATCTGAGGCTCAGGTTGCAAAGCTCAGATTAAATAAACTACTTGTTCTTTTTTATTTGTTCAAGTCTGGATAAAGTCAAAGTATTCATGACTCAGTGACCTCAGGAGAGTCAGGGCATTGAAGCCAGGATACCGCCCTCCCCCCAGCCCCAAACCAGAATTTCTGGTCAAGTCACTGCTCTGACTTTTCCCAAACTCCAGTGGCTGCTGTCTCCAGGGCAGGGGGTGGGAAGTGAAACAGGAGCTTCCTCTTCTGATGGCCCTCTCCTTCAGAGGCTCACACAAAAAAATCAAGTGACTGAGTCTAGGTGGGACCCCATCCAAGCCCCTCAGAATGTGTGCTAGGGAGGATGTCTGCCACCCCCAACAGTAATTAAGCCAATTATCTCTAGGCCCTGCCAATAAGCGGAGGCTTCAAAGGAAGTGAGGAAAAAGCAAAGCGCTTAGTTGACTTCCAGTGAAATGAGACTAAGCCTGAGAAATCACCCAGTTTCTCCAAATCAATGACTCCTTTGTCCCAGGACTCCTTCCCCTCTCTTTCCTGACCTGGGGCGGGCATGCTGCGGCCTAGGCCTCACGTCTTTGTCCAACACCTAACTCACCTATCCAATAATGAGAACCTGTGTTTCACTTCCAAAATACAGAAGGGGTGATTCAGATTCATCATACTGATAAATGGTCAAAGCAGATACGAACAGTGAGTTTTCAGAGGAAGAAAGCCATGTGGACAATCAATGGCCATGTGAAAAAAATGCTCTGAACCAATCATAATCAAATTAAGAATAATCTTATAATAAAAATGATTTAAAATAATTCAAATTAATAATCAATTAATAAGAGAAATGCAAATTAAAGCAACTTTGAAGTTCTATTTCTACCCAGCTATCTGGGAAGGTGGCAGAAAAGGAGGATGAGGATTGGAGGGGTCTTTGTGAAAACAGGCCCTCTGATGCACTACTGGTGGGGCTGTGAAATGGTCAGTCCTTGAATAAGCATTTATTAAGCTCCTACTACATGCTGGACCAGGCTAAATGCTCTGCAAATACCATCTAATTTGATATCTCCTTTGGCCCAACCGTTCTGGAAAGAAATTTGAAACGTATGCTCTTCAAATGATTGAATTATGCATAATCTCTGACCCAGTGATACAACTATAAGTAGGCTGGTACCTCAAAGGGATTTAAAAAAAAAAAAAGTAAAGAAACCATGTATATAAAAATATTTATAGCATTTTTTTTTTGCTTTGGTGGCAAAGAACCAGAAACTAAGGGGGTGTCAATTAATTAATAATAAATTATGTTATATGAATGTAATAGAATTTATTGTTCAATTGCTTTCAGTTGTGCCTGACTCTCCATGACCCCATTTAGGGTTTTCTTGGCAAAGATACTGGAGTGGTTTGTCATTTCTTTCTCCAGCCCATTTTGCAGATAAGGAAACTGAGGCAAACAGAGTTAAGTGACTTGCCCAGGTTTACACAGTGGCAAGTGTCTGAGGTCACATTTGAACTCAGAAAGAGGAGTTTTCCTGACTCCAGGCCCACTGTGCCTGTAATGGAATACTATTATGCTATAAAAAATGAGGAAAACTATGGTTTAAGAGAAATCTGGTAAGACTTTAGAGACAGTTAGAAGAAATGCAGAATGAAGTAAGTAGAAACAGGGAAACAATTTTATAACATTATTGTAATAACAGCAGCTTGCCTTTCTGTGATGCCTGCTATGTGCCTGGCATTGTGCCAAGCTCTTTACAAATGTCATCAATTTGATCTTCACAACAACCCTGGGAGATAGGTGATACTGTTATCCCCATTTTGCACATGAGACAAGTGGAGGTCAAGGTCATGCTGTGAACTTGTGTTTGAGGCCACATTTGAACTCAGGACTTCCTAACTCCAGGCCAGTGCTCTAACCATTGTGCCATCTATCTGGATATGAGGGTGACAGCACTAAGTCCAGGATGACTATTCTAAGGGTGCAGCCTTATAAAGGTGCCGTGCCCCTTATAGAAATGAGGACATTAGAAGTGGAATGGGGGAGGGACTGGCAGAAGAGGTCATGGGTTCGGATCTTGGTACATTCGATCTGAGATGCCTATTGAACAGCCACTTCAGCAGGCAGTTGGGTGAGGTGGGACCAGAACTCAGGACAAAGACCAGGACTAGAGATCTGTACAGATGTGAGAAATTAAACCCTAAAAACAAATGAGGTCACCAAGAGAAAATGTAGAGAGAAGAGGGAAGAGGCTAAGGACAGAGCCTGGGGGGAAAACACACACAAAGGAGGCAAGTCACAGAAGGATAATAACCCAAAAAAAAAGCCAGGGAAGGAGCCAGCCAGACAAGTAGGAGGAAAACCTGGAGAGGGTCAAGCAAACCTAGGGAGGAGAGAGCTGGAAAACCATAAAAACAGAGGATGTTATCAATCATTATTGGTGCAGGAATCCAATCCGGGGACCAAGGCCTTTCCTATGAGTCAGGGCAGTCATGGAGTGGGCAGGAGAGGAGGTATGAGGCTCAGGGCCTTCCCCAAGGAAGGGCAGGACCCAGAATAAGTCACACTGTGACTGAGTGTGTGCACACATGTTTGTAGAGGCTAAAATTAAAATCAAGGGTGCTCTTAAAGGGGAAAAAGAAGTCTAAGAGCCCAAGATATATGTGAAGAATTCAGCAAACATTTTAAAGGCACCTGCTACATGTGAAGCACTGGGGATACAGAGACGGTTTTTTTCTGCTGAAGTTGGATGAGAAAATTTTGGAGGGGTGGCTCGGGAACTGAGCCCCGAAGGAAGCTAAGAATGGTAAGCCGAGGGGAGGAGAAAGTGTATTGCAGCCATGAAACTCAGACCACTCTGGCAAAAGTACAGAGACTGAGGATGGATCGTCAAGTTTGGGAGGAAGAATTATGGACCAATTACGCTCTTTGCTGGATGCTCAGCTCTTTTTAGTTGGACAATCCACAGCAACCATCTTGTCCATTCAATATGGAAGCATGGACAAAGTGTGGTTCACGCTGTTGCTGTCCTGCCCACCATCAAGGTTCTTCCTTAAGGACCCGCTCCGGTGGCCCTCATTTCAGGAAGGCCCTCTGTCTTGCCCCTACTCCCCTAGCTGAAAGTAACCTCTCCCTCCCTTGACTCTGCAGCACACAATATGCTTATTTTGGGCACTTATATTCTATTTCATAGTTGTTGTTATTTATGCTCATGTCTTATCGGAAAGCTCCTAGTCAGGAAATCCTATTTATTAATGCAGATTGGCATTTTCTGTGCAAATGTTCAAGAAGGGTTCAAGAGTTAACTGGGAGGGGCAGCTAAGTGGGTCCTAGAATCAGGAGGACCCGAGTTCAAATGTGACCTTAGACATTTACTAGCTGACCCTGAGCAAGTCACTTAACCCTGACTGCCTCAACCTCTGTCCCCCCAACCTGCTCAAAACTAACCGGGGTTTGGAAAAGGTTCACACAGGTCACACAGCAAGTCTGTGTTTGAGTCAGATCTCGAATCCAGGTCTCCCTACTTTCTAGATCAGCTCTGGATCTGCAATGCTGTAAAGCAAGCGTCAACCTCAAATGGAAATGGATCCCTACAGTCACATACTGACTTAGAAAACCACAAATTAATATAATCTATGCTGCATTGCATTTTTCTTCTTTTGCTAAACATTTCCCAGGTATGCCTTACTCTAGTTTGGGCACTGCTGCTCTAAAATGTCATCATTTTGTCATTCATTCTCCAGACTGACAACATAAATCCAAATTTGGTCTAAAAGTACAGGCTGACAGGCAGCTACATATGGCTGTTCTTTCTCCTGGATGCTCAATAAAGCAGTACAAAAAAAGGGAACTCTGCACACTGTAGACACTTGATAAACGTTCTCTGGACTGGTGATCATTTCCCAGGTGAGTCCTTTATTCCCGAAGCACATTTAGAGATCTAATTCTTGAGAGTCACTTTCTGCTCCATCCTCTGGCCTCCTGCCTTCACAATGGTTCCTTAACCTTGGTGTGCTTTCCAGCACACTTTCTGATTTTACAAGTGTACCTACCATAGAAAGTCCCTGAGACCAAGATATGGGTACTGGAGTTGTCAGAGACTAATATTAATTTTTCAAACCTATTAATAACAAAGATGTGATAAGGCATGGGGGGAAAGCTGGCCCTGAAGTGAGGAGGACCTGGGTTCCTGATCTGCCTTGACACATACTGACTCTGTGATCTCAGACAAATCACCAAACCCCTCAGTGCTCCCAGGATGCTCTGTCTATAAGGTGCAGACTAGTCAGACACCTGTATGGGGAGAAGGTGTTTTTTCAAAAGGAGTTCCTTATGTCAATGAGTAACATGTCTAATATGGAATTTCCTTGGTTTATATGAACTTTGGGGTCAGAATGGCGAGCTTTTACCTTATCTTCCCTGGTCCTAGGCCTACCATGTCTCTTAGTGGCCACCTCCAAGCTATATTCTGGCCTCTTTCTCCTCTTCCCATCCTTGGGATCACTCAGCCATGAGAATGTAAGCTCCATGAGGGCAAGGGCCGTCATGTTTGCTTTTTTTGTGTCCCCACTGCTTAGCATAGTGACTAACTACTAAACACATAGTCAGCCTTTAATAAATGTGATTTTCATTCATTCATTCATCCATTCATTCATGGAAGATCCGCTCTGGATTTGGAGCCAGAGGGTCAGAATCTTGGTTCTGCTACTCACTACCTTTGTAGCCTTGGGTAAATCACTGAATGAGTCTGGATATCAGCTTCTTCACTTGTGAAAAATGACTGGCTAGACCAGAAGGGATGGCAGTCCCTTCTCGTCCCAGGGTTGCTGTGTCAACTGAAGAGACAGGCAGAGAACTTTAGGCAGAAGGTGATGTGGTGAGCACATCCACAGAAGGCCAGCTCCGCAGTCAGGATTCTGAAGTCTCCCGCCCCACTGACTCTCATCTTGGAGTGAGGCCCTCCCATTAGGACACTCCATCTCAGCTGCCCACCACTCCCACAGGGTATGGGAAGAGAACTGCCTGGGAACCCCCAAGGATGGGCCGTTTCCAGCCTAGCACGGTGGAGGGAATTTTCTCTAAACCAGTGGAATCACAGGGCCAAAAACCAGCATCACAGTAAGATCACTGGAAGCCCTAATTCATATCCTTGCTTCGACACTTAAAGACTAAAAACAGCTAGGTGGAGCGGTGAATGGAGTGTCTGCCAGGAAGACCTGAGTGCGAGTTCTCCCTCAGACCCTTACTAGCCGTGTGACTCTGGGTAAGTCACTTCAGCTCTCTTAGCCTGAGTTCCCTCATCTGTAAAATGAGGGTAACAGCAATGGCGCCCATCTCATAGCGTCATTGTGAGGATCAGAGCGAGATAATGTATAAAGTACTTTATTATGTAAAATGGGCTACTGTTATCAACCTTGACCAGCTGTGACCTTGGGTAAGTCACTTAACCTTCATGATCCTCTAACGTAAGAAGGGAATAATAATAACAATAACATTTATTCAGTGCTTCTATGTGCCAAGCATGTCACAATTATTGTCTCATTCAATCTTCACAACAATACTGGGAGGCAGATTATCCCCAAACAGAGGTTAAGTGACTTGCCCAGGGTCATACAGCTGGTAAGTGTCTGGGGGTGGGATTTGAACTCGGGTCTTCCTGACTCCAGGTCCCAGGGTGCCACCTCACAAAAGTGTACTTTTTATTAATAGACATATGGGCTAACGAAGCTTACACAGTAGGCCAGCAGCCTTTCTCCTAGCAAACTGGGATGCTGCCAGTGTTTCCCTGAAGATGCTGGCTTTTTCCTCCTCTTCTCATCCCTGTTTCTTTTAAAGCACAAACCCTATTTCTCTCCCCTCTTTATTTCCTGAGCTAGCATTCATGACGTAAATTATTTACAATGAAAAAGGTGAGACGACACTTGAGCTTTCCGTGGGACTGGAGATAATTTTAGGCCTGCCAGTGGGGCCTGACAGCTCTTAGGGATGGGGGCTGACGTGGGAGCAGCCGAACCAGGTCTCCACAGGAGGGACTTTTACGTCTTTTTCCTGGGATTGCTCCTCACCTAATTTTCAGTGGAGGAGGCAGCCAGAACCGTTCTCAGAAAAATGAAACCTGCAAAGCGGCTAGAGGGGCAGCTTTTTGGAAAATCTCACACCATTTCACCCGTGTTAATGACTGCCTCTTAAAGTCAGACGCAAGCACGAGCTCCTGCTGAGTACACATGCTGGCTGGGCCACCCACCAAGCTGCTTGGCCAAGGGCAAATCACTCAACTTCCCTAGTAAATGAGGAGAATTCGTAAGAGCATAATTATAATGAGACAGTATGGTCTAGGGAAGCTAGGCAGTGCAATGGATAGAGAGCTGGCCCTGGAGCCAGAAAACACTCATCTTCCTGAGTTCAAATCCGGCCTCAGACACTTACTAGCTATGTGACCCTGGGCAAGTCATTTCACCCTATTTGCCTCAGTTTCCTCATCTGTAAAATGACCTGGAGAAGGAAATGGCAAACCTCCAGTATCTTTACCAAGAAAACCCCAAATGGGGTCACAAAGAGTTGGACATGACTGAACAACAACAGTATACACATGTATACACACACACACACACACACACACACACACACACACAACTTTATTATGATCTATTGTTAAAATGATAGGGGTTTCACTCAATAAAAATGGAGGCCACTGAGCCATAGGCAAGGATACCTGATGGCAGCATACTGACTTAGAACCCATGTTAACATGAACATTATCCACGGTCTATTGTATTTTTATTTATTTTGCTAAGTATTTTCCTGGTACATTTTAATCAGACGGTACTTGGGAGTGTTGCCCAGCGTGTTTGTGGACAGAGGGCTGGCCTTGGGAGCTGGGAAGACCTTGGTTCAAATCCTGCCTCTTTCGTGTATTAGCTGCATGACAACTGGTAAGAGTTATAGGCTCAGGGCTGGAAGGGGCCACGAAGTCAAGAACAACCTCATTTTATAGACGAGGAACCTGAGGCCTGGACACATTGAGTGACTTGTTTGGGCCCCCACAGGCAGGAGAAAAGGCCAGATCTGAACCCAGATTCTGTAGCTCTATATCCCAAACCCCTTCACTGCACCCACCACACTATGTCTACTCACCTCTCTCAACCAATCTCCTTATCTAAGAACCAGCATAATAATGCCTGTAACAGAGACTGAAACGAGATCATCTGTGTGAAGCACTTTAGAGATGCTCAAGTGCCATGTGAAGGTCAGTTACTGTTACTACTACTGCTGCTGCTATCGTTAACACTACTGCCTGCTGCTGCTATTGTTAACACTACTGCCTGCTGCAAAGGGCTGTGGTGAAGAAAGCGTGTTGTGAACCGGCATGCTCCCAGCTCTCCTTGTTATAATTGCTGAAGCTAGAGTCACAAGCTCACGTTTGCTCCCCGGTTTGGTTTCTCGGCTCGGTTATGCAAATCTGCAGTTGTCACCACAAGAAGGATGTTGGGCGTGGTTTCCTTTGACCAAATGACCCAGGAGCACCTGCCCTGGACCCGGGGCCCTAACCCTGTTCTTCTCCAACACTCCCAAGGTGAAGGGCACAGGAGCTGACTACCTGAAGAGCAAAATTAAAGGCCTGAGTCTTTATGCTCTGACTGGTCATTAATTAGCTGGTGAAGCCTGAGGACCAGACCATTAACACGGTCATCAGCTTTTCATTTTAAGCGTTTTTGCTCAGCCTTGCCTCTTCTCTGACTTCCCTCGTCAGCTGGACTTTGGACATTAACTGCCCTGTCCCAGAAGCTCATTAATGCTTGCTTAGGGCCTTCCTCTCAGCTACTCTGGAGACTCCCTTTCCAACGATGCCATTTTTACGAGCACTTAGGAGTGGGGTAAGGCGCGTTCCCCAGATGACTCCTGAGCTTTGGCTGACACTGGGGGTGGTGGAGAAGACAGCATGGAGCCTGGTCCCTGCTTACCTGCTATCCTCCCGATGGGCATGGCGTGCTCCTCCGGTGGGGAGACGGAGACCATGATGTGGTTCATATACGCCAAGTCTTCTCGATGTGACAGGTTGATGGGCTTCCCTTCCCTATGAAGTCCATCCTCTGACAGCCTGGACTGTTTGAAATCCACTGAGTGCCGGGGGTTCAGTATCAAAGGGTGCATAATGGGGCTGGGCATCAGCTGAATGACCCGAGTGTTCTCCTGACGAGGGCTAGATGGCTTTGGGTGGGCTTCGGAGGAGGGTGGGCAGTGATTGTTCTCCATGGGAGACACTGACAGAGGGTAGGCCTCCTGGTGGTTGTTCTCCTGGTGAAGCCTTGGGCCTGGGATCCGCTCAGATGGGGATAGGCGGCGGATCATGTTGTCCAGCGGGGACCGGATGGGCCGCTGGTCAGGGTCTGGGGAAGGCCGGTGGTTGGTTGTAATGGGTGACCTAGAACGATGCAAGAGTTCAATGGTGGGAGGATTGTGGTGCATATTTTCCACCGATGGCCTTGAAGATCTCTGGACACAATTATCTGGGGAAAAAGCAAAAAATAAACAAATAAATAAAAAACAAAAATGTTATGAACTGCAGGTAAAAAGGCTGAAATAAAGCAGTCAGTAGAGTTTATATTTGTATAATATGGCACCTTTCCCTAGGAGGTCAGGGTACTCATTCTCAGGGGTTTTTAATTAAAGAATTTATTTACATGTTACACATACTTAAAATTCTTTCCTCACCACCGCACAAACCAAGAATTTCCACAAACATTTAATCACATATTAGTTCACCATAAGCACAATAAACTCAAATATCTATGCTCAGCCTTTCTCTCATTTCACCCTCCTCTTTTCAAAAGCTTGTTTAAAGAAATACAGAATCTTAAGAGTTAGAAATGGCCTTAGAGGTTCCATTCTAGACCTGCCAGCTCCTTCAGGAAGCCTTCCTGAATTCCCTAAGTCAGTACTGGCTCCTTCCTGCTGAGTCTTCACATAAAACTTAAATATTATCTTGAAAAAACTTATATCCATATTTATATATATATGTATGTATACACATACACACACACACACATACATACACACATATCCATGTATGTGCCCCATCTCCTTCCTGGACTGAGAGCTCCACCTTATCTAAATTTGCTATCTACCCTAGCATCTAGGTGCTGAAGAAATATCAGTTGAATTAAAATTCCACAATACCCTGGGTAAGGTAACTAGAATTCCTCTTTTTACAGATGTGATAAACAAAGACCAGGATGATGACTGACGGATCCTAGGCCATAGTATAAAACAAAGGTAGGACTGAGAAAATCATTTTACCTACAAAAATCAGTGACTTTATTTAGCCAGAATAGCGTGTCAGTATATCAGAACTCTGTGACTTCACTGATGTGGTAGTTCCTCTACAAATCCATCTATAAATGAAGACTGAAATCTTCCTTCATGCTTAGAGAAGTTTAAATTACTGCCCAGTGGTAGTTCCCTCTACAAATCCATCTATAAATGAAGACTTAAGTCTTCCTTCATGCTTAGAGAGTTTAAGTTACTAGCCAGTGGTCACACAGGTAGGAAGATGTCATTAGTGGAGCTGAATTCCTACCTTCCTCACTCTGAATCCAACCTATTTAAAGTTCAAATTAGGTTCTGGGCTTTGCGAAACTTAACTGTAATCTTAACTCCAGTTCTTTTATTTGATAAAATGTCTGGCCGGCTTTCAGTCTTGGGGTAGTGATGCCAAAATGGGGACTAGGGCCAAGAGCTCCCTCCTTTCAAACCCATGACATCATTCCTGACCATTTCTTCCCTGAAGTCAGTCTCTGATGAAGAGGGAGCCCTTTTCCTCAGCAAAGCCAGTCCCTCTCCACCCTACCTCAGCTATATTCCTTAAGAAAGCCATCTGCAATCAGCCTTCCTTCTTCCTCTGATCTCCCTCTTTTCTAACCCTCTGTAATCTGGCTTTGGACCTCTTCACAGGGAGAAGCAAGTTACAGGCTTTTTGAGGAGATGCGTTAAAGAGGGACCTTATCCAGGCCAAGCTTGGTCATAATAGTGAACAGTCAACAAGCAGTTAAGAGCTTACTAAATTTGAACCACTGTGTTAAGTATCAGGGAGACAAAGAAAGGCAAAAATATGGCCCCAGGACTCACATTTTAGTTTAACTATGGGATGTTCAGTTTCATTTTGCAAACAGAAGCAGCATTTAAATTTGGAATCGTGTTATTAAAGTGAGCCTAAAACATGTGCATACCCTTTGGCCTAGAGATACCAGTACCAAGCCTAGATTCTAAAGAGATGAAGAGGAAAAAAATTCATATGGACAAAAGTATTTATAGCAGTTCTTTTTGTTATAGCAAAGAACTAGAAAGAAGGGGGGGCAGTGTCTGTCAACTGAAGAATGGCTGAACAAATTACGGTCTATTAATGTAATGGAATATTATTGTACTTTAAGAAATGACGAATTGTACATAGAACAACAATATTGTGAGGATGATCAAGCCTGACCAAGACAACAATCCAAGATAATGTAAAGGACCCATGAAGAAAAATGTTATCTGCCCCCACAAAGAGAACTAATGGGAGTCTGAATGCTGATTGAAGCATATTTTTAAAAATTTCTTTCTTTTTCTTCTATTTTTAAATTTATGTTTGTTTTTGTCAAAATGGCTAATATGGAAGTATATTTTGGATGACTTCATATGTTTAAGTGATATATTTCTTGCCTTCTCAGGGGGTGGGGGAAGGGCAGGAGGAAAGGAACAAATTTAGAAGTCAAAACTTTGAAACAAATGAATGTTAAATTTTTTTACATGTATTGGGAAATATTTAAGGAAATAAATAAAAATATATTAAAACAAAAGAAATGATGAAAAGGATTGCTATGCACTATGAAATGAGAACCAGGATAATAATTTTTTACAGTATGGTAACAACATAATGAAGACAAACAATTTTGGAAGACTGAAGAAGTCTGCCCGACATAACCAAACATGATTTCAGAGTAATAATGATAAAGCTGGCTACTTACATCCTGACCAAGAAGTGACAGATCCATTTTCAAACATTGCTAATGTGGGAGTTTTTTGTTTACATTTACACATATGTAAATATATAGTATATATTATGTATTACATATCTATACACACACACACACACACACACACACACACACACATCCTATTTTTTCTCCCTTTTCCCCTCCCCCAAATTCTGAAGAAATTAACTTTGTTCACCCATACACTTTTATTAGGGCAACCTAAAGAGGATTTGGGAAGCTGGTGGGGCTCAGGAAGCAGAAGATTAAAAAGAAAAACAACCCAAAATAAAATCTTTATTCCCTAGATTGAATGGGAAGAAACTGCAGCATGAAATTGTTAGAGCTTTTTAGAGTTATAGTTAGCAGAAAGTAGAAATTTTGAGTTGTGAGTAGAGATCACTTATCAAGTGAAATAAGTAGGCAAAAGGAACATTGTTCATAACTGTTAAACCCTAAACTCCAGTGAATAGAGCACTGGCCCTGGAGTCAGGAGAACCTGAGTTCAAATCCAGACTTAGACACTTGACACACTTACTAACTGTGTGTGTGACCTTGGGCAAGTCACTTAACCCCAATTGCCCTGTCTTCCCCCTCCAAATAAAATAAAATAAAATAAAATAAAATAAACCATAAACTCTTTGAGGTCAGAAGGCTATCTTTTCAAGAATTTTTCAACTCACTGCTGGGCACTATTTTGTGATTATATAGATTGAGATAGTTATAATAATAATAATTTCTCCACTTCAATCCAAACACACACACACACATACACACACGTGCTTCATTACAGTACTTATGCAGGTTTTACATCATTAAAAACACAGGTTATAAGAGTAACAGAGGGCGGAGCCAAGATGGCAACATAGAAGGAGGAAAACTCCACATGCTCCCCCCATAACCACCTCAAACACCTATAAAATATGATTCTAAACAAATTTTAGAGCTATGGAACCCACGGTGACAGAGAGAAACAAATCACCCACTGAAGGCAGCCCAGAAGGCCATCAGGAAGGGTTCATCACAGCACATTGGGAGCCCTATGTGAGCCCACAGTTTTAGCTTCAGTGCAGCCCCAACCAGCAGCTGCTAGAGTAGACTTCTGTAGAGTAGACCACCTACAGCTGTGGTGGTTTCCAGAATTATCAACTCATAAATGCCAAAGATAAAGTGAGAGGTCAGTGTGGCCTTTGTGGAAAGAGAAGGACTGAGATCATGGTCCAGCCTCTGCCCCAGGGGCAAGAAGAAGCCACTGTGGCTGTGCAGCTGCCCACCACATGGCTGCCTCAGAGCTCCTGGCCTGCAGATCATAGGGGGCCCAAGAGACCATTCTGAGGGGTAATAGCTCTTGCTTTAACCTGCTTGGATCTGGGTAGCTGTCTTGGGTGGAGATTCTGGGGTGTGTGACCAGGTGACAGAGCCTGTGGAGGTTTCAGAGAGGGCACCCAACTAATAGCTCTAGCAGCTGAGAAAACCCCAGCAATTTGGGACAAAGCTCTCCTCTATGCAAGCAGAGTTCTACTGTGGCAAAAAGCTCAAAAGTCAAGTAACTGAGTGGCAACATGAGCAAGCAAAGCATGCACAGCAGTCAAACTTTAGATTCCTTTTTTGGGGACAAAAGGGATCAAAGCATGGAACAGAAGGAAGAAAACGAAGTCAGAACTCCTGCACCAAAAGCTTCCAAGAAAAATGTGAGCTGGTTACAGGCCATAGAGGAGCTCAAGATGGATTTTGAAAACCAAATTTAAAAAGTAGAGGAAAAACTGGGAAGAGAAATGAGAATGATGCAAGAAAATCATGAAAAGACAGTCAACAACCTGACTGAAGAAAATAACACCTTAAAAAATAAACTCAAATAGCAAAAGAGGCCAAAAAGCCAATGGGGATAAGAATACCTTAAAAAGCCCAATTTGCCAGATGGAAAAAGAATTTCAAAAGTTCATTAAAGAGAATAATTCCTTCAGAATTAGACTGGAGCAAATGGAAGCTAATGACTTTATGAGAAATCAAGATACTATTAAACAGATCCAAACAAATGAAAAAATAGAAGGCAATGTGATATATCTCATGGGAAAAACTACTGACCTGGAAAATAGATCCAGGAGAGATAATTAAAAAATTATTGAACTACCTGAAAGCCATGATCAAAGAAGAACCTAGAAATCATCTTTCAAGACATTCTCAAGGAAAATTGCCCTGATATTTTAAAACCAGAGGGCAAAACAGAAATGGAAAGAATTCATCAATCACATCTTGAAAAAGATCCCCAAAAGAAAACTCCTAGGAATATTATTGCCAGATTCTGGAGTTCCCAGATCAAGGAGAAAATATTACAAGCAGCCAGGAAGAAACAATTTGAATATTGTGGAAACACAAGTGGAATAACACAAGATCTAGCAGCTTCTACATTAAGGGACTGAAGGACTTAGAATATGATATTCTGGAGGTCAAAGGAGCTAGGATTAAAACCAAGAATCACCAGTCCAGCAAAACTGAGTATAATGTTTCAAGGGAAAATACGGTCATACAATGAAATAGAGAACTTTTAAGCATTCTTGATGAAAAAACCAGAGTTGAATAGAAAATTATTCAAATACAAGAAGCAAGAGAAGCATGAGAAGGTAAACAGGGAAAAGAAATCATAAGGAATTTACTGAAATTGAACTATTTACATTCCTACATGGAAAAATGATAATTATAACTGATGAAACTTTTCTCAGTATGAAGATAGTTGAAGGGAATATAAATGTATACATATATGTGTACATACATATAATGTCTATATAGGAGGGTATATGTGTGTATGAATGAACACATATGAGGGTAGTTAGAAGCACACACTTTTGAAAAGGGACAGGGTCAAAGCAGAAAATAGAACAAGTTGGGGGAGGGACAGGATGGAGAGATATAGTAAGTCTTTCACAATATATGTATTATGGAAATGTTTTGCGTAACTACACACGTACAACCTGTATTGAATTGCTTATCTTCCCAGTAAGGGTGGGTGATGAGGGAAGAATGGAAAGAATCTAGAGATCAAAGTTTTAAAATCAAATGTTTAAAAAAATTATTATTATTATTTTACATGCACTGGGAAATAAGATGTACAGGCACTGGGGTATGGAGATCCATCTTGACCTACTGGAAAGTCTGAGGGGGAATGGGGGAGGATATAGGAAAGAGCAGATTGGGGGAGGAGGTATTCAGTGGGATCACTGTTCTGTGGTGGTGGGTAGGGGATAGATGGGGAGAAAATTTGTAACTCAAAATCTTATGGAAATGAATGTTGTAAACTAAAAATAAACATAAAATTAAAAAATAAAAGAGTAACAGAAACAGCCTAATTAGCAATTCTGGCTCCCATGGCAAGTATCACAAAATGGGCTGGGGACATGGACCATGAAAAACACCCTCATCAATTTTTAAACAGAAATTCAGTTGTGCGGAGGTTGATTGGGAACAAGGTGAGAGAAAGACCTCGAACTACATGAAAAACAAGTTATCGAGGAAGAAGAGACGCTAGGGCACTGGTGTGTATATGTGTGAGTATGGTGGCAGGGGACAGGCTTAACCAAGTTAACTGCTGTTAGGAAATCTATCATTTAGGGGAAAAAGGTGGTGGGGGGAGGCCAGGGAGGTAGAATCCAGCTAGTAGCTTAATATTTTAATTACTTTTGCTAATTAGGTGTTAAGCTCAGTAGTTTTGACTTACTGAAAGGGTACAAGTGTAGTAAGCACCCTTTAATTTTGGTGCCCTTGGGCACGGTCCATCCTGATTACAGATCTTAACACAAACAATACATAAACTTTCAGGTAATGAATGTTGAATTTTATTTTCACAACCTATATGGATTTATTATTCCATAAACTTACATTTGCTGGCCAGAATGAAAAGTTAAGCTTATCTATGGTAAGCATTCCCAAGTGTGTGTGTTAAGATAATACTACTAGCTTACATTTATATAGATTTAAAATTTGTATAATACATTAGCTGATTTGGTCTTCCACATTACTTTATGACTATGAAGCATGGTATACTCTAACCCTCATTCCTAAAGAATTAAAATTTAGTATTGTTCAGGGGGCACACAGTGCATGTGAGAAGGCTGCATCGCATACCAAAGAATTATCAAACACCAACAATTCGATACCACCAAAGGATTATATGATTGAAAAAGATGGGCTGGTCTTGTGGGGAAGCCTGGATATTAGTACCTAAACAGACAATCCATGTACTCCACTGGTCAGATAGTAGGAGGAAATAAGGAAGGTCCCAAACACGGGAGGCAGATCCTCTGTGGTGGTCTAATGGGAGGTCATGGATGGGCAGGATGTCCTGGTATAGGTGGGTTGTGATCAGCATCACTGGTGGAAACATCCACCTCAATGAAATAGCAAATCCTGTTGAGTATTTAAGTAACTCCAGGAGGTAGAGAGTGTAAATATTATTACATCCATTTTATAGTCCAAGATACTTGAGGCTAAAGTGTGTCGCCCATGATAGTTAAGGAGTAGAGCTGGAATGCAATCCCAAGTTTTTTTTTCTATTACTTTCTTTGCTCTTTCTGTGACTCAATGGTGACTTTTCTAGAAAGCCTGAGATGCTAAGGCAGGATCTGAATTAAAAAAAAAAATACATTGTATACAACTGTGTAATGTAGTTGTCCTAAAGCTTAATAAATTTCCTTTCAAATTCCGCATACAGATGGTTTCTATCATCCTGAGTTATTAAAGCTTACACATACACAAAGATTTTCTGAGAAGCATGTATCCTATTTCCTGAACCCGTTTCCCTCCTTACAAATTTCACAAAGGAAGCAGTCACTCGGTCAGCACCCTGGTTACCTGCAGGCATTCTTTGATTTGCTGGGCTTCAAAGCTGATTGTGCGTGGGTGTATCCAGGGCAAGCCATAGGAAGTCTGGAAAGGCTCGGAAAGGAAGGCAAACTTTGGTGCCATGCTGAAAGAGGAAGTGATGTGATCTCCTGTGGAGATTCCACTCCGGTCCTGCCCAGCTTTGGGAACAAGGAAAGAGAGGCACAGCCCCGGGTAATGCACTTCAGAGTTTTCTTATGGCTGAGCTTCTATCTGGCCAGGAACCCAACTCAGGAGAATGCGATTTATTTATTTATCTGCAGATACCAACTCAGAAAGGAAGTACTTGATGAAGATGATAACATTAATGGTAAAGAACTGGACCTGATGGTATTTAATTCCAGGCTCCTAGTGGTCTGGGACATGGCCACTATATCAAGGCTAAAAGGCCTGCAATCAGACTTTCTAAGCTTTGTTTCAGTTTGCAAAGCATGCAACCACGTGCCGAGCGGGTTATGACATTCTTACCCGACTGCCTGCTGTCTCTGTTATTATAAGTTGGCAGCAGGGTATGGAAACTTAGAGACCAGAGCCGGCAGGCAGAGACGCTCCGGACACAGGAAATACACTGAGCGGACAGTGGGTGCATTAAATCTCCCAGATGTAGGAGTCCTCTGTCTAAAGCAAGATTTTTTTGGTCTGGCCTTGATGTCTGGGTTTGTTCTTGGTGACTTGCCCAGATGGAAAACTGGGAAGGAATCCATGCTGCTGCTCTCATCTGGAAGTTCCCAATATAGGAAGGGAAAACAATAATGGATAAAACCTAACACAATTTGTTTTTGCGGGAGAGGAAGAAGGGAGAGAAAGGTTATCCTTCTTGAATTATAATAGTGATAATAACTATAAGCATTTATAGAGTGCTCTAAGTTCTACAAAGTGCTTTCCATACATCTGTGAAATAATGTAGGCAATGCTATCATCATCTTACAGATTAGTAAACTGAGGATCTTATTGGTTAACTGATTTGTCTGTGATCACAAAATTAAGTGTCTGAGGTAGGATTTAAAGCCAAATTTGATTCCAAGTGCACTGCCCCCAACCATAATGACTAAATCTTATTTCTTTAGAAAGCTTACATAAATACAGAATCTCCTCTCTTTAGCTAACATCTTCGAGTAAAACTGGGCCTTTTAGGTGAGTATCAATGAGAAAAAAAAAGGATTCTGGACTCTGTCATCTCCCCCACCTCATGTGAATCAAAGATATATTTTTTAGCCTTATTTCCTTTAGACATCAGAAGAGATCTCTTATTTAAGATTCATTAAGATCCTACTTAAATTGAGTGCTTTGAGATCTACTGATACCATGACTTTCAGACTGGGAAATTTCCAGTAGAAAATAGAGGGAAAGATCAGATTTTCATTTAGAAAAGTAAAAATAAAATTTAGTCAGACATTTCCTCTTCTCCCAAGGCTCTCAAAGCTTTAAATGACAAGGAAAAGAAAATGTCAGAGATATTGCTAATGATACTAACAGATGAGTCTCAGTCACCTGGGTCCATAGGGTCGAAGATTTAGAGATGGAACAGGACTCAGAAGGATAATTCCCTCATTTAATGATGAGGAAACTGGGATATGGAGAGATTAGGTGACTTGCTTCCACTCACACAGCTAGGAAATAGCTGAAGCGGGATTTGAATTTGCAGCCAGGCTTCCTGACTGCAAGGCTACATTTTCTCTATTCCTCCATCTACCTACTGCCACCCTACTCTTCTGCTTTCTGGACACTCTCAAAGCTGTTTGCTTCTCAGAACAAGTTTACAAAGAGAGCGAAAGGAATTGTGAAAATCACAAAAGCTTATCAGTTTCCTTGTTGCTCTTATACTCTATAGGAGCTAGAAAAAAATATTTTTAATTCACAGAGAAAAGGGAGGCTGAGTCCAGAATAATCCCCTCACCCTTTTCTGATCTTTACCTATAAAGTCCTGTATCTTCACAGACTCTTTCCCAATTCATCTCCCCTTCCCCAAGCCCTGCAGCTTACACTCAGAGCTGTTCAGGAGACATAGCCCTGTGACTTTCCACTGACCCTTTACCCACCCATTTTAGTCTGTACATCTCCACAACTCGCCAACTGTAACCAGTTTCCTTTGCAAGGGGAGGAAACTGTCCCAGTCTGGAGTTTATGATTCATACACATTTGAGGTCATAAACAAGAAACCAGAGGTTCCTAGAATTTCAAAAGCAACAGTGAAGGGGCTAAAAGAAAACTTCTAATTTCCAAGGCTCAAAGGCTTAAAATTTGTTGGCACCCTGCTGAACCCAGCCTAAACAAACTAGCTATCTGCAAGTTTCTCAGAATGGGGAAAAAAATGCAAAACTGCATGAAAGAATTGGCTTTCTTTCCCCAGGCTCCAAATTGCTGTAATCTATACACTACAAATAACGTAGTCTGCATATACTGCAGGGTTTCCTCCACGAGGTGGGGGGAGTGGATAGAGCCTTAGAATTGGGAGTCAGGCAGAGCCAAGCACTGCCTCAGTTACTTAGCTGTGGGACCTGGGGCAAGCCACTTCCTTCTACATATAATGGGAAGAATCACTGGATCTGGTTCACGGGGCTGTTGTGAGGATTTTGCAAACTTTAAAGCTCCACACAAATGCTAGCTTCCTAGTGGAGAGTTGCTCTGCTACAGCAAGTCATCTTTCATCCAGTCTTAACAAAAAGGAAGAGCAGGATGGTTAATAGAATTTGGTGACCAGATTTCATTAGACGCAAGGTGGCCTACATAGGGTCAAGTTCAGGAAACCACATCACACAGGCCAGGTAAGAGGAAATAGAGAGAAGGGAAATAAGCAGAGCACTTCTAGGATGTGGGCAAGCATAAAAGCGGGGCAGGAAGGATGGCTGATGGGAAGTTACCACCCACTTACTCCAGATTTACCAGAATGGATGGTACTTGCCAGAGCACTGAAGCATAATGTAATGGTCCCTGGTTCCTTAAGCAGTAGCCTTCAATTGTGTGCTGAACCACTGAGGGGCAGAGAAGGCTGAGGTCATAGGACCCAAAATAAAACTGAAGGGAAAGAAGAGGAATGAGAGAAATAAAAGAAGGGGGGTGTCTGGTGACCGTCCAAATATGTGACATGCTCCCAGGCTGCTTTTATCTAAGGCCTGACCTTTAATCACCTAATAGGAGAATCACATGGTCAAAAGGTGGTATGGAGACATTAATGAATTCAGTATTCCTTAAGTTTTGAGTAGAAGCCACCAGGTCACAGTCAGGAAGGTTCCAAGAGGCTCATGGACCATGACAGGGGTGAGTAACCTGTGGCCTCAAGACCACATGTGGCCCTTTAGGTCCTTGAGTGCGGCCATTTGACTGAATCCAAACTTCACAACAGGCCACAGGTTCCCCACCCCTAGGCCATTAGGTAAAATACTATATAGTTACCAAGTTATGAATGGATTATGTTACATAAATTCAGTGTCAGACAGTTTAGACCCTTGGGATTAATTCCTGAATAGAAACAATTGTTCATTTCGATGAAAAAAGTGTGCATTAAATGTCTAGGGCAGCTAAAAAGCACAATGGGTAGAGTGCCCAACCTGGAGTGAGGAAGGCCTGAGGCCAACTCTGGTCTTAGGCACTTATTTAGAAACCCTGTTTGCCTCAGTTTCCTCATTTGTAGAATGAGCTGGAGAAGGAAATGGCAGACCACTACCAGTATCTCTGCCAAGAAAACCCCAAATGGGGCTGCAGAGTCAGACACAGCTGAAATGACTGGACAGCAACAACATTTGTATATACAATCCACTAAGCTAGAGGCTAAAGGTACAAAGATAAAAATGTAAAGATTACAAATAAGAGATCTGAAGAGTTGGAAAAGTGACCAGAGTGATGGCTGAGTTCAGTTTGCGCAAGAATTCCCCCTGTAACATATCCATTAAGTGGTCCGGTAAGCCTGTAATAGTTGGGCAACCCAATGTGAAGGAGTCCACTTTTGAACAACTCCAAAGTTTTCCCCAATTCAAGCCTCGATCTGCCTCTTGGTTTCTAGTTCTGTGCTCTGCAGTCAACTGAAGTAGGTCTAATCCCTCCTTCTGAATAACTGCCCCACAAAAACTTGAAGACAGCTATCACGCCCCCTCCAAGCCTGCTCTTCTCTAGGTGGTGCAGTGGATTGAGTGCTGAACGTACACACGAGTTCAGCCTCAGATACTTCCTGATAATAGCTCTGTGACTCTCAGCAAGGCCCTTTAACCTCTGTCTGCCTCAGTTTCTTCACCTGTAAAACGAGAATAATTGCACCCACTTCCAGGGCTATTGTGAGGATAAAAGGAGATATTTGTAAAGTACTTTCATCCTTACGGCGCCATCCCACATAAATGTTAGCGATTATTATTAGCTATTATTAAACATTCTCAGTTTCTTCAAACTATCCTTGATTCCAAGGCTGTTAACCTCCTATCCGTCCTCTCTGGATGTGTTCCAGATTATCAGTGTCTGCCCCTGAAGGAATTCCTATCCTACTTGGGAGACACAACATGCATCGGAACAAGCTGATACAAACATACCTGGGGCAGGGAGGAAGCCCTGTCAAGTTCCCATATCAGGGAAGGTTTCACCAAGGAAATGGTGAATTGGAAGGAAGATAAGAGTGGAGAGGAGGTGGAAAGAGAAGGAAGAGTACTCTAGGCATGAAGGGTGGCTTGTGCAAAGGAAAGCACAGAGACCAGGGAGGTGTAAGGTCAAGTTCAGAGAACAGCTAGTGTCTAATTGGGCTAGAACACAGAACATGTGAAAAGACAGGTGAGAAGGAACAAGAGGGCCAGGCTGACTCTAGCACAAGATACAAAACTGAGGCTGGTTCTCCTCTTCACCTTTGCAGGTTATGGTACCTGCTCTGTGTTCTAACCAAATCAGATTTTTAAATGAAACTGGCATACATTTATGCAGCATAGACTGGAGAAAGAAGTAATTGTAAGCTGGGAGATAATGTAGGAAGCTTTAGAGTAACTTAGGCAACAAGTGACAAGGACCTGAACAGATGTTACCAGTATGCACAGAGAAGCTAATGGATTCGAGAAATATCGTGGAGGTAGGATCCACAGGATTTGGTAACTGACTGAACATCAGTGGTGAGGGATAGAAGAGGCCGGGATTGCTCCAATGCCATAACTCTGTAAAAATGGTGAATGAATAAATATAAAGGACTTGTTAGCATCCATCCAAGTATACATTTGTATAGTGAGTAGTTGGCTACTTGGGTAGCTGGTAAGATGGCACGGTTCTGGATAGAAATAAAGAATTTGGAGAAGAGGGCAGGGTTAAGGGGGAAGATAGAGTTCCATTTTGTATATATTGAATTTGAGATATTATATAATAAGTTAACCACTGGATCAAGACTGAAGGAGGACAATGTGGCAGGAATAAAGGTCATGGACCACGATAGTTTCAAGACTAGTATATAAAATCTATTTTATTATTTTTTTTTCTTTTTTGTCTTTATTAATTAGTTTGTTTACTTTTCATTTATATGATTCAGTTCCACAATCCCTTGAGTTTCAAATTTTTACCGCCCTCCCCATGGCAGCATGCAATTGAGTATAGGATCTGCAAATACTTTCACATTCGACATTACTCAGGTTGTAAAGAAGGATTGTAACTAATGGAATGAACAATGGGAAAGAGGAAACAAAACCAAACAAGAAAAAGAAAAAAAGCAGGTGGTTTGCTTCAATCTGCATTCAAACTCTGTTCTTTCTAGTTCTTTCTCTGAATGTAGACATCTCTCTCTATCATGAGTCTTTTGGAGTTTACTTATAACCTTGCATTTCTGAGAAGAGTCCAGTCTATCAAAGTTGGCTGTCACACATACATTGTGTCTGTAATTGTGTACAGATTTCTCTTGGTTCTGCTCTTCTCACTCCGAATCAGTTTGTATATGTTTCTCCACCTTATTATGAAGTCTGCCTGCTCCTCATTTTTTTTTTTTTAAGCAATTGGGGTTAAGTAACTTGCTCAAGGTTACACGGCTAGTCATTATTTATGCGTGGGCGCTCATTTTCTGAGGCCGGATTCTGCTCCTCATTTCTTATAGCACAATAGTATTCCATTCCATTCATATACCATAACTTGTTTAGCCATTCCCCTGTTGATGGGCATCCGTTAATTTCCAATTCTTTGCTACTACAAAAAGAACTGCAATAAATATTTCTGTGCATACATTTTGTACACTTCCTCCCACTTCTATGATGTCTGTGGGATACAACCCTAGAAGTGGTATTACTGGGTCAAAGGATATGCACTTATTTATAGCCCTTTGGACATAGTTCCAGATTGCTCTCCAGAATGGCTTAATCAGTTCACAACTTCACCAACAATGCATTAGTGTTCCAATTTTTCCACATCCTCCCCAGCGTTTATCTTTTCCTGTTTTGTCATCTTAGCCAATCTGACCTGTGAGAGGTAGTACCTCAGAGTTGTTTTGATTTGCATTTCTCTAATTAATGGTGATTTAGAGCATCTTTTCATATGTTTATAGATATCTTTAATTTCCACCTCTGAAAATTGCCTGTTCATATCCTTTGACCATTTATCAGTTGAGGAATGACTTGTATTCTTATAGCTTTGACTCAATTCTCTATGTATTTTAGAAATGAGGCCTTTATCAGAGACACTGGTTGTAAAAATTCTTTCCCAATTTCCTACTTCCCTCTTAATCTTGGTTACATTGGCTTTGTTTGTACAGAAACTTTTCAATTTAATATACTCAAGATTATCCATTTTGCATTTTATAATGCTCTCTAATTCTTGTTTGGTCCTAAGGTTTTCCCTTCTCCATAAATCTGACAGGTAAACTATTCCTTGCTTTCCCAGATTGCTTACAGTATCAGCCTTTATGTCTAGATCATGCACCCATTTAGACTTGATTTTGGTATACAGTGTTAGCTAATGTTCTATACCCAGTTTCTGCCATACTATATTCCAGTTTTCCCAGCAGTTTTTGTCAGTGAGTTATCCTATTTTATTATTATTAACAATAATAATCATCCCATTTCTAAAGCAGCTATGTGATAAAGTGGAGAGAGTGCTGGACTTGGGTGTCAGGAAGAAGTTGGGTTCAAATCCTGCTTCAAATACTCCCACTTAACCTCTCTCTGCCTCAGTTTCCTCATTAGTAAAAATGGGTATAATAGTAGTACCTATAACGGGTGTCAGGGAGCACTGGCTCTTTGAAATCTGTGGGAGCCACTGGCCTCTGAGATGCACTGTTAGCAAATGGAGAGAACACTGGGAGTCAGAAAGTTGGGGTCCAAATCCTGAATCTGCTACTTAGCAACTGTATAATCTGGGGGAAAATTGCTTAATTCAACTATAAAATGGGGATTGGACTAGATGGTTGCTAAGGTTTCTTCCAACTTTAAATCTATCATACTCGATTTCCTGATGGAATGCTCCTTTCAAATATGCAGAAATGCTCTCAAGGCAACATATATTACTTAGATAAACTGATTAAGGAAGCAGTGGGAGGAAGTGAATTTGTGGGTTAGCCTCCATTCAGTCACAGTGCGATAGCTTGGGGGAGCTATGCCTGATTTCAGGGTCAAGAATAGGGGCCAAGCTATGTCCACAAATAAAAATGTGTTAGAGTACAATAAAAGAGGAACAGAAAGCTCATATGGGTTCTAGGTTGAGAGATCTCATTGGATTTGCTGTTGCTCGGCTGTGCCCAATCTGTGACCCTATTTCGGGTTTTCTTGGCAAAGATACTGGATTGGCTTGCCATTTTCTTCTCCAGATCATTTTACAGATGAGGAAACTGAGGCAAACAGGGTTAAGTGATTTGCCCAGGGTCACACAGTTAGTAAGTGTCTAAGGCCAGATTTGAACTCTGGAAGATGGGTCTTTCTGACTCCAGGGCTGGTGTTCTATCTAGTAGTGGCCCACCTAGCTGCCACCTCACCCCTCCCCCATTGGATTCAGGGGATTAGTAAAGCCTTCTGTAAAGGGGGAGGGGCTGGGATTTGGGATAAATTTTGAAAGAGAAAGTAGTTCAATGGACAGAAATCAGGGTAGGGGCAAGACTCATAGGATTCAGAGCTCAAGGGACCTAGAGATTACCTATAGGAAATTGTGGACCAGAGTTAAGTTAATTAAAGTTCCCAAAGTCCCAGGGCCTCAGTCCCTAGGGGCTCTGAGTATGAATCCACTGCGGCTTCCACCATGCTAAATTGCCTAGAAAGGCATTCCACAGTTAGGAAATAGTATGACCAAAGACACAAAATAGGTAAAAGAGGGGAAAGCTCTTGAGGTATACAAAGACTTTGTGACTCATCTTAAACCTGACGTCAGGGAAGATCAGAATTCAAATCTGGCCTCAGACAACCACCTGGGCAAGTCGCTTAAACTTCTGCCAGCCTCAGTTCCTTTAACTGTGAAATGGGTCATAGCAACACCTGCCTCACAGGGCTGTTCGGAGGATCAAATGATGTACAATTTATAAAGTGTTTAAACACATACTATTATTGTTGTGATTATCGTTAATTATATGAACAGAGCTAGAGACAGAGCAGGACACATGTCTCCTATTCCTTCCAATATACTTCTCAACAGATTAGAGGAGAAAAGAGCCTAGATGCTGACTCTGAGATCTGAAGCACGTGGGGTCTCAGGCTGTTATAAAAGTCAGGACGCTAGCTCTAAAGTTGTAAGGGAATTTGGAGGCCATCTAAGCCCAAATTCCTTATTTCACAGATGAGGATACTGAGGCCCAGGGAACTCAACTGATTTGCCTAAAGTTAGGCAGTTTTGCTGGATCTGAACACAGGTCGCAAGACTCCAAAGTCAGAACACTTTCCCTTATACAGAGACAAACAGAAACAAGTGGAGACCACGCTATATCAGAGGAGAACCCTTGCGGGATTCTTGTTGACAAGACTATTCAGCGAAATGTGGGAAGGTTTGTATGAACTGATACAGAATTAACCAAGCAGAACCAAGAGAACAATATCCATACCGATCATCATGATACAGAGTAAGAGAGTCTGAGAACAAAGGTGTCTGAATAATTAAGAAATCAATGAAGGGGCTAAAAAAGAGATAATGAAGCATTGGCCTCAGTCCTGCATGCACTGCCAGGTAAGGTCACTATTCTGAATGGTTTTTTGTTTCATTTTGTTTTTCTTTGTCACAAGGAAACATTAAGTATGGAAAGGTTAGGGAAAAATGACTGGGATGTAAAATTATCAATACATAAGGATTTTTTTCAGCCACCTGAGGTCAGGAAGTTTTCTAATAAGGCATAGAGATAGCTGCCATCATGCTGAGGACCTTTCTCTGGATTTTTTTTTTTTTAGCTTTTTGGAGGGCAATTGGGGTTAAGTAACTTGCCCAAGGTCACACAGCTAGGTTTTTGTGTGTGTGCGTTAAGTGTCTTAGGCCAGATCCGAACTCAGGTCCTTCTGACTCCAGGGCCAACACTCTACTCACTGCGCCACCTAGCCGCCCCCTTTCTCTGGATCTTTAAATGAAGCAGTGTGTGGCGTGTCTATTTGTCACATCCCATCCTCATGACATGACAGGTTCATCACCTTTTCTTTTTGCCTTTTTTTTTTTTTAGAGGGCAATTGCCTCTAAGTGACTTGCCCAAGGTCACATGGCTAGTTTTTGTGTTAAGTGTCTGAGGCTGGATTTGAACTCAGGTCCTCCTGACTCCAGGGCCGGTGCTCTATTCACTGTGCCACCTAGCCGCCCCTTCATCACCTTTTCTATACCACTTTGATATCTTTCATGCCACTGTGTCCCTTTCTAGCGGCAGCACATTTTGTGCATTACGTTGTTTTCTATTTAATCTTGTTGTCGCTGTTCAGTGGCTTTCAGCCATGTCTGACTCTTCACGACCCCATCTGGTGCTTTCTTGGTAAAGATGCTGGAATGGTCTGCCATTGCCCTCTCCAGCTCATCGTAGAGATGAGGAACTGAACTAAAACAGGGTTGTGCCCAGGGTCACCCAGCTACTAAGTGTCTGAACCCAGGAAGATGAGTCTTCCTGACTCCAGCCTTAGAACTGTATCCAGAGCATCACCAAGCCACTCTTATAAATGCCATGTTGGTGGTGTTCTTCTAGCCATTATGATAAAGCTTGCCAATTCCATCCCCATATCTTCACTCAGCTTGCTCTTGATACAGGTATTCATTTTTTTCCCTCACAAATATTTTCTGGAGACGAGAAAGAAGGCAAATGGCATGGTGGTTGGTTTACTCGTGCCCTTGTGACCGCCTTTTTTCACAGCGATAACATTCATGCTTTTTTTTTTTTTTAAGATTGTTTAGATTTTTCTGGCTTTTGAGCTATCTTGAGATTTGATCTTTCAACACTCTCAAAACTTTGTCACCTTCAGCCTGGACTTCCTTGAGGTATATGCTTGCTTCAGTCTAGTTGCCCTTCCTGTTTTTGTTTTCCTTAGGGCCATTTCTGTTCTCCCACATAGCACCACAGGGGGTGATGGTATCTGAGTCCAAGCATGGTGGCTCCACTGTCACTGATGGAGATAACAGATGTGTGCTTTTACTCACTGTGGGAACAACCCTAATGAGAACGTTTTAAAATTTGCAAAGTTCTCCCCATTCATTTGAGCCTCACTGTGGTGAAAGCCTATGAAGCTGGTACTACAGGCACCATTACCTCCATGTTACAGATGAGGAAACTGAGTTTCTGAGAGGTTAAGTGACTTGCCATTTTGATATACAGCTAATATGTTAGGGGCAGAATTCAAACTTTGGTCTTTCTGACTTCAGGTCCAGTACTCAATCTTCTCTGCTATTTTGGTTCTCAAGGAGAATAGGGGGTTGGGTCAAAGCAAAATTAGCTCCACTACAAGAGAAACAACCTAAAAATCATGCTTGGTAAAGAGAAAATTCATTCAAATCTGCCTTATCAAGATGTCTATTTCATATCTTACAACTTTTCTTCACTTACTCAACATATTCCACTGATGACTAACAGTGAAGGTAATGGGAGAGGCAGTCAGGAAATACCTCATTCCCAGCCAGGATTCTGCTTTTGGTGGTTTGTATAGAAACCTAATATCTAGAAATCCATTATGCCTGAAATCAGGGACTGCATGATGTTAAATGGCCCATGCAGGCATGCAAACAGTGTCTTTGCATTCATTAGTGTAATTCTCTAACCAAGCCATGCAAGGGGAGAAAGGCTTGCCCACAGAGAGTTCTCTCAGCAGAGGGACAACTGGACCCCTGGACAAGGTTTAAGAAGATCTCTGACAGTAAGCAAGCTGAGTGGCTTTTCCTACTGATGTGTACTGCTGCAAATGAGAACAAATACCAAACATACTCATTTGTAAGTCAAATCAGATGTGGGGGAAAGAGAAAGGATTTATGCTGTGGTAACACCATAAGCCTCCGATCCCAGGAATTTTAAAAATACCATATGGGAATTTTTTTTAGAGGGGGGGAATATATATATATATACTGGAGCTGCAAAGACAGGGTGGAATCTTCTTTCCTTCTCCAAAGTAGGTTTTTGGCAATTATGTAAGCCTGAAATGTTCCTGGGAGAAATAACAAAAGGGAAAAGGAAAGGAAAAATGAAATAGGGGTGGGGGAGGGGAGGGATGCTAAATTTAGTCAGAGTCAAAACAGTGGGATGGAGGGTGAAAGAGATAAGGAGAAAGTACACAAGAAACACTCCTTTATTCTACAACAGGAAAACAAGGCTACCTGCTGTGAGACAGCACAAATTACTATTGTCACTGTGTAGGATCAGGTTATTGATTTATGAATCATTAAAACAAAGCACAACAAACAAACAAAAATTTTCAAACAACAAAAACAAAATATCTGACACCCCCCCCTCCCCCTGGTCAATGGTTGATAAGCTTAAGGGAAAAAAAACAAACCACCAAGGAATAACCAGATTAAAAAACAATAACCCCTAAACCAAGCTATGTAGGTAAAGCATGAGAAAAATCATATTCTCAGGATGCTTGCTATAATCAAGGAAAATGGTAAGCATTAGGTAGATTGCAATGTCTTTTGTACACACATACTCAAATGGAATTGTAATCTTATCCATATGGATGTTCTTTCTAATTATGTAGCTTATAATCCATTCAGGCCTGCCCGTCCTATGCGACTTTTATCTCTGCCCTCCCTTCTGTTCTCCATAGAAGATCCACCCTACTTGCTGAAGACCTTCCTCATTTTTTCCTGACCTGACACAGGTCAATGAAGAACTCAGGCTTTCTATCTGTCATCTTTCATTGCTATGTGTTCAGTCCGTCTTTTTTTCCCTACCATACATTTATTGCTTTTGCTCCTGTTATTCAAAGTTTCTAACTTGTTATATGTTTCACTCCTGTAACACATCCACTATGTAAACCCATGGCCATCCTTGTGATATTTGCTTTCAATTATGCAAAAATGGTTATATTGTACCGTTCAAAAGCATAAGAAGAATAATGATATTTAAAAGATGTGTCTTTGTCCCTGGGAGAAATGTGGGATCATAAAAAAAAAAAGGTTTGTAGTTTTTTGAAGGCAATTTAATGTTTTCACCTCCTCCTATTTAATTCTAGGATCCACTTATTCATCTGTACTGTCTCCTAAGATATATATTCTAACAGATGAACTCTACAATATCTCCATATAACTGTATGTCATAAGCTAATTGAGACATTCTTCATCCACTTGGGTTTTCCTGTATGGATGAACAGGCTAAGCTAATTGAGACATTCTTCATCCACTTGGGTTTTCTTGTATGGATGAACAGGCTAAAATCTTTAGGAGTGGTTGTGGATTTCATTCAGGACATCTACAATGTCATCTGTAAACAAGAACATCTAGAGGCCCTCACCATCCATAGGGAATCCCTCTTCAACTTGAACTCTTTTTCTGTGACTTCCAAAATCACAACAGTAAATGCTTTTGGCAAGCACACATCTCCTTATTTATGAACAGAGAGCTGTTTGTTAAACAAGGTTATCTCTAGTGTTGCATCTTTCAAGCATAAGGCAGTAACGCCTTTTCATGCCAGCATTTTATTTACTCAAATGAGCAGTAAAAAGACTTTGTGCAAGAAACTCATCCATTGTTCTTTGGCTCCACTTACTACATGTGATTTTCCAAGTCAAAGCATCCCTCCCTGACCACCACTACCCAATAAGTGCTGTCTTTGTGTTCTGCAGAGACAGCTGGGATGTACAGTGGAATAGAGTAATGTACCGGGAGTCAGGAAGACCTGAATTCAAATCCAGCCTCAGATATTTACTAGCAATATGACCCTGGGCAAGTCACTTCACCTTGGCCTCAGTTTCTTCAGCTGTAGAAGAAGACAATAATAGAACCTACTTCCCAGGTTTGTTGTGAGGAGAAAGTGAGAAAATCTGTAAAGTGCTTAACCCTTAAAGTACTACCTAAATATTAGTTTTTATTATTATCATCACTCGTGATAATCACAATGATTATTATCATAATGCATGCTTTTTGAGAGTAGAGACTATTTTTATTTTTCTTTCTTTTTGCAGGGGAGAAGGCAGGGCAGTTGGAGTTAAGTGACTTGCCCAAGGTCACACGGCTGGAAAGTGTCAAGTGTCTGAGGACAAATTTGAACTCAGGTCCTCTTGACTTCAGGGCCAGTGCTCTAGTCACTGTGCCACCTAGCCATCCCCTATTTTTCTTTTTGTATTTGTATTTCCATCACTTAGTACAATGATTGGGATATTATAAACACTTAATGCTTTTCATTACTTTATTTCTTCATGACTTAATTCTTTTCCCTTTTGATTTCAATCAATCAATCGACTATGAAGTTTTTTAGCCTCTTTTGGTCTCCCTGTTATGACCATAGATTTAAAGAGTGTTAAACTCTGTCTGTATAAAATTATTGCAACGACTGTCATTTCTACTATCCATTACTCATTTTCACTATAATTATTTAAATAGACAAAGATAGTTCTTTCCATTGCATACCATCTTTTTTTTCCCACAAGTATTCTTTCTTCTAGCTTTATAATAATTTTGGTCTTTGATATTCTTTACATAGGAAGAGAATGATAGTGACATATCTAAAGGGAAAGTTTTGATTTGTTTGTCCAATAGTGGACAGGGGTGTGCATTAATTTACCCCTTATTTTATCTTGTTTCCTTCATGAGCAAAGGCACGTATCTCTCGATAAGATGGGTACAATTTGTGTCCAGGAAACAAAGCAAGGTGCAAACTGGCCTATATAGAGTTTGAAAAACAGATATAACCAGGTAGATACTAATAACAAAGGTAATAACAACAAAGGTAGCAAAGGCTGATAATAGGCACATGCTGTTAGATTTGTCCAATATAACTCACAGTAGACTGCCTACCTCCAAAGAGAGGGCCAGTGAATCCACTAAGGTCCCAGAGTAGAATCAAAAGGCCCTCCATAGGTAATGGCTACATCAAAGAAGTATGTTAACAAAGGAGCACTGAAACAATGGCTGGGTCATGCAGATTTGTTTGTGGTAAAAACGGGGTTTTCTCTGATAGCAATTCAGACTCATTTGTCACCAAAAATATGATCAAATTATCCTTAAAGTGCTTGAACTTAGTGATCAATGTAGATTACTCAATGATATATGAAGAAAGTGAAATAGGCTATGAAAATACAATACCATAAAAACTATGGGCCTATCTGTATATGTATATACATATACACACACTCTATATCTTGGAAAGCTATAAAAATTTAGCATGTACTAAAAAGTTAACAAGACATGACCTAAAGACATCAGATGCTTACCATCTTTCATAGACTGACAGATGACAAATCTCCAAATAAAGAACTCAAAATATTCTGGACCACTCAACCTATAGATTCTACTGGAATCAGACCACTACCACAGTCTGAACTGTTGCCTACAATCACCGGGACATAATGATGATTCATAAAAACTTAACATTTTTAATAAATGTCACGATCCCAAATACTATTACTCTTCAAGTTACATGGAAAGCTTTGAACATACAGAAACTTAGCAGAAGAAATTAAAGCCATGTGGGAATAGAATGAGGTGTTATCCCTGTTGTTTTGTATGTTTTTTTGAGCTGTCCCAAAAACACCTTCAATGAGTCTGAAGAAGATGAGCTTGTGCATCAATTCTTTAATTCTATTATAACAGTCTGCCATTTAATGCACTTGTACCACAGTCTGCAGAACATACATGTACATTCATGTACACATATACATGTACACATATATGTATATGTATATACACAGCTGGATAGACAGTCCTCAAACATTTCTGTCTAAACTTCATCTAAAAAGATGAAGCAAATGATATAAGTGATAATATTAATAAGTAATAAAGTCTAATCCATCATTCATGAAGTGAGAAGGGGAGAGGCAATGCTTGGCAGGTGAGGTATAATGGGAATTTTGTGTGCTCTGAGACTTCTATGGAGCTGTCAAGATGTTGCAGGAATCCTGACCAAAGCACTGGCCAGCTGGGCTCTGATGACTGCAAAGACTGAGTTAGTACTCCATTAGGTAACTGCTCCTTTGAATCCAATCAACACATAGGGCAGGAAAGGGTTGCAGGCCACTTGGAATGACTGTGATAAAGAGCTTGACAGAAAAGTCTGCAGCTGTCCTTTATGTCCTGATGACCATGAAAAAGAAAAGAAAAATTGCAGAAACTCTGAAACATCAATAACCCACCTACTAGAAATGCTTTGGTGCAGATACAGCCGACCATAATAGTGGACAAACCACAAAGGTGCATGGAATGAACTGAACATATGAATGCTTTTATCATGCAATGGTATCAAACCCTAACAAAACTGGAAACATCAGTTATAGACAAGGACTTCACACTGCTTTTTGTCAGCAATAACCTCAAGTCTAGACTACATTCACAATGTCTTATAGATCAGCTCAAGGGCAATCATAAGAAATAACTTCATTCCTAATCTCAGATTAGATAAAATAAAGACAGAAATTGAGGTATTATTTAAATATGAAAATATGAAAACCTCTGAACCTCTGGGCACAGAAAATTTACACTTAGTACAAATTCCAGAGGTATGATCTAACAATAAAACATGGTAAAGATGATGCTATTTCAAATGATTTTGAAAAAAGAGACGAGTATACTCAGAATGGTATTCTTAAAATTCCTTATGAAATTTTATGGCATGAATCCAACTTGAAGATAAGTCATGTCAAAATAACAGAGCAGTTCAAAAAAGCTGTCATCTTCTCTAACCATACTCTCCCACAATATTTGACATTTCATGACCCACACACACGAGATGTATGCCATTGCTATAGTAAGGATCATACACAGAAAAGTGGAACTATCTAAGAGTTCCTTTCCAAAGAACAGGGGTACAATACCATCACAGAAGAAGCAGCTTGAGAAAACTATTGAAGGCTGTGGAAAATCACAGTAGATAACATCAATGTCTAGCAGGTATGGACAGCAGAAAATCTGAACACTGTATTGCCCAGTTAAAAAAAGAAGCAGAGGGGCGGCTAGGTGACGCAGTGAATAGAGCACCAGCCATGGAGTCAGGAGGACCTGAATTCAAATCTGGTCTCAGACACTTACTAGCTATGTGACCTTGGGCAAGTCACTTAACCCCAATTGCTATCCAAAAAAGCAAAAAAAAAAAAAAAAGGCAGAAAATAAAAAGCACCTCAAAAATTCTTGATGCCTTTAATCAACAATTAAAAGTGAAAGTCAAAAAAGTGAAGGGGGTAGAAGGAATAAAGCTACAATTTTTAAAAAAAGGTGGAGAAGTCAAGAAATTAGAGGACTGAGAGTGAATCCCTGAAGGAGGCTGTGGCAAAAACTTCTGGTCTGTATGTTCTAAAAAAGTTCAAGACAATAAAAGTAGAAGAGAGATCAAACACAAGACTGGAAGATTGGATAGGCCTAATATGATAAAATACATCAAGATAAGTAATTCTAGGTTTTCTGCAAAATCAGAAAGTGGTAGGGCTAGAGAAGATTCATCACTACTGGCTCAAGGGTTCCATAGTTTCATAGGTGCAGGAATTACTAGCAAAGCACTTTGCCAGTTTCTTCTGTGATATAAGCTTGACTCCATCATTTTTTATTTTTTAAGAAAAAGTATCATATATGTATTACCAAAACATAAGAACACCAGTGACCCCTCCAAATATGGGCCAATTATGGGTTTATATAGTTTATACAAATGTATTAACAGCTCAAAATCTGTTGCTCAAAAATATACATTTATAAGCAAACAGTAGTTTCACAAAAACATGCCAAAAAGTCCCAGAGGTGTAAAGAACAATTCATAATTGATTCGGTGATTATTTATAGCACTAAAGTGATATTTCTTTTTTTTTTTTTTTTTTTATTTTTTTTTTTTTTAAGCAATTGGGGTTAAGTAACTTGCTCAAGGTTACACGGCTAGTCATTTGATTTATGCGTGGGTGCTCATTTTCTGAGGCCGGATCTGATCTCGGGTCATCCAAACTCCGAGGCCGGCACTCTTACTCACTGCGCCACCTAGCGGCCCCTTTAGGGCAATTGGGGTTAAGTAACTTGCCCAAGGTTACACGGCTAGGTTTTTGTTTGTGCGGATTAAGTGTCGGAGGCCGGCTCCGAACTCAGGTCCTTCTGATTCCAGGGCCGGCGCTCTACTCACTGCGCCACCTAGCCGCCCCTAAAGTGATATTTCTAAAACTCAAGTCTGATCATGCTATCCCCACTCCCCTCAACAAACTCCAGTGGCTCCCTATGACTTCCAGGAGCAAATACAAAATGCTCTGTCATTCAAAGCCCTTCTTTTTTTAAATTTTTTTTTATTTTTTAAACAAATGCTTTATTAACTTCTGTTTTACATCATTCATTTCCGCCAGATTTTGAGTTACAATCATTTCCCCCCCCCCCCCCGTTATTCCCCTACCCAACCTCCCAGAATAGCAGTCCCACAAGATATCGCTTCCTCCAATCTGCTCTCTCCCAAACCTCCTCCCATACCCCCTTTGACTTTTCCATTAGAGGAAGGTGAATCTTTGTGTCCCAATGCCTGCACATCTTATCTCCCAATTATAAGCAAAAGAGTATTAATAAAAGTATCTATATATATTTGAAACACTTAATGTTAAGACCTCGAGTTTCAGATCCATTTCCTTTCTCCCTTGTCACCCATTCCCTCTGGGGAGATAAGTAATTCAGTATATGTTGTACATGTCTAGCTATGCAAAACATTATCATAGTAGATATGTTGTACAAGGCTGCTTATAGTTCCCTCCCACTCATCCCACCCCCCACCTGGTCCATTCCCTACATGATCCTGTCCCTCTTCTATAGTGGGTACTTCCAACCTCCCCTCCCCCCAAGGATGCCCTCCCATCCATCATCCCTCCTCTCATCCCCCTTCCCCCTATTGTGCTGCAGGTTGAGATATCCCATTTAGTATGTATGTCATTCTCTCCCTGAACCACATTCAATGAGAATGTGGTTTTGCCTTTTTTGCCTTCCTATTCTCCCCCTCCCTTGCAACCACTTCCCCTTGCTTCTTCTACATGAGATAGTTTACCCTACCCTGTCTCTCCCCATCTCCTCTTGCCACTTTCCTCTCTCAACTCATAATTTCATCCCTTGAGTATTCTCCCTTCCCAACAAATTCAACCTATGCCCTCTATCCATATGTAACTGTAACCATCTACACACACATTCACATATGTATTCATATGACCACACCCCCTTCTTCCATTATTTTCATAGTGAGAAAGATATCATCAGTCACAGTTATTGCTTTTCCATATAGGAATGTAAATAGTTCAACTTTGATAAGTTCCTTTTGATTTCTTTTCCCTGATTCAAAGCCCTTCTTATCCTAGCCCCCTCCCACCTTTTCAGGCTTTTTAAACCTTTCTACCCAACATGTACTCTTCAATCCAGCCACTGGTCTCTTAGTTGTTCCAGGAACAAGACAGCCCATCTCTTAGGTCTGGGCATTCTTTCCATGCCTGGAATATTTTACCTCTTACACTTTTGACTATTTCCCTCCCTGGCCTCTTTTAAGTTCTAACCAAAATCCCACCTCCTACAGTAGCCTTCCCCAATCCCTCTTAATTCCAGTGATTTGTTAATTATTTCCTATTTATCCTGTATATAGCTTGCTCTCTCTATATTTTTATCTCTCATTAGTTCATAAGCTCCTTGAGGTCTTTGACCTTTTTGGTATCCCTAAGGCATAGCACAGTGCCTGGAAAATAGTAGGCACTTAATAAATGTTTATTGAATTAAATAAATCACCATAAAGCAATGTAATAGTTAGATGGCCTTTATTACAAAGACCTTTGACTCCCTCTTCACCTCTGCTTTACAGAATCATTCTCTTCCTTCAAAATGCATCTCTGACCTTCTACACAAAATATTCCTTGATCCATCAAACTGCTAATACCCTCCCATTCAAACTACCTTGTATTTAAATACTTTGTATTATTCTCTTTTTTAAATGTGTGTTGTGTAGACTCAAATGATTCTACCACTGGAATGTCAAATCCATGAAGGCAAGAATTGTTTCATCCTTTGTATTTCTATCTCTAGCACCTAGCACTAGGATAAATGCCTATTGACTGATAGACTGAGAACATGATTAACAAGTCAGACATTTTTGTTTGGGGCAAAGAACCCTCACTTTACAAAGCAATAGTAAAGGCTGAACAAGGGTAGACCCCATTGAATTTGTCAAATGCAGCTAAAGGTAGTTTATTTTTGGTTGGGGCCTATGAAATGGCTAAGATCAAAGAGTGGAATCGTAAGTCCTTCCATGGACAACATCCACCTGACTTCAACCAAATAGTATGTTGACAAAGATATGCAAGAACAAATAGAGTCAGGGTGGGGAAAGAAATTATGATAGTGATTCAGGATCAAGTCACTGCTACCAGAAATTACAGAAAGGTTATCCTTAAGGATCTTGGATTCAGTAATCAGTGCAAATTTTGCTGAAAAGTGGTGGAATTTGGGCAGGCTGTAAATATGGCATCTTTTGGATACCTAGAAAGACACGAATAAGCAAATGGAATTATAGACCAGAAGCTCATTATCCTGTGTAAACTAAGAGATGACAAATCTCTATAATACAGTACAGCTACAAGAGCTCCCCCCCCCCCCCGCCACCTCCCTCAAAGATACTTGTGAAGTCAGGAAATATATAAAAACGAAGTTCTGGTATCAGAGCATCATTACAACCAGAACTATTCCCTACAACCACTTGGACATAACATTGATCCACAAAAATTTAAGAGCAACATTTTTAATATGTGTGTTTATATCAAATATTCCTCATCTCCAAAGTATTTGGAAGAAAGTCTAAGTTTCTCTGCTTGACTTGTAAAGACCTTCACAACCTGGCCTCACCCTTCCTTACTAGACATTATGACCCTCCATGTACTTTATGGTTCTGCCAAACCAGCCTTCTTGCTGTTCTTCACACATAATAACCCATCTCCTGCCTTGATCCGGTGCACTGGCTACCCCCCATTTCTGGGAAGCATCTGTTCCTCATCTCCACCTCTTCAAACATCTTGTTTTCTGTAAAGCTCTGTTGGACCATCATCTTCTTCTACATGAAGATTTATTTTCCTGATGTTTTAATCAACTAGTACCCTCTTCCCTCTCAATTTATTCTGAATTCATTTTTAACTTGGTCTTAAATATGTTGAACTGACTTAGGTGTTGTTACCTCTGAGAGAATGTAGGTTCTTAGAGGATATCAAATGTTTCATTTTTGTCTCTGTATTTTCAGCACTGACCTGGCATACCACTGGAGCTTAATAAATACTTATCAGTCGAGTGACTGACTGAATGAAAAGCTTTCAAAACAGAGAGAGGTGATAGAACTTCAATCCACGTGGTAATAGGACAAGATACATGTTGTTACTGGAGTTGTCCTGAAGATAATTTTGATGAGTCTGCAGAAGATGCGTTTACTTCCAAATGAGTTTATAGAAAGTAAGCTCCCTCCCCAATACTCTTGGTCAATTGCATCATGGGCATTTTATCTGCCTGTGCATAGAAAATTAATTATGTGATAACAATAGCTGGAAAGTGACTTGTCCTCTATCAGAACCCGACCAAAAAGGAGGAGAATAAAAGAAACAATAATATTTAAATATTATTTAACATTTAACAAAATAAAAAGTAAGAATAAAATAATTAACAAATAAATAATAATGATGGTGAACAATTAGGAACAATAATTTGCGTTTACATAGAGCACTTTATGGCCTATAAAGAGCCTTCATTACAATCAATCAATTGACATTTATTAAGCATCTGCTCGTGCCAGGCTCAGTGATGGGGGCAGAGGCAAAAGACAGTCATCAAAGTTGAGTGGGAGTACCATGATATGCATTTTACAGATGAGGAAACTAAGCCTCAGAAAGGCTCAATGAAAATGACTTGTCCATGGTCAGAGAGAAAGCAGGAGAGTAGGTGTTGTGGCTGAGGCTCAAGCCCCAGTCTTTTCACGCTGGACCCCACTGTTCTTTTCAGTAGACCATGATGTTTATGGACATAATTACAAACACACAGTCCACATCAAAAAAGACAACATACTTTATGTCTGTGATGGTTGGGATTTATTTTGACATGTGCACATAAATACAGTGTGCTCTCTCCAGATCTCTCACAGTCTTTCCTCTTTAATCTATTTTCTGTGCAGTAGACTAAGGATTTGTAAGATCAAAGGCCTTGTTAAAATGGAACTGGTGAAGCCTGCATCTTCCCTTTAGAGCCAAAGGGAGGGGAGAGGGGGGAAATCTTTTGCCAAGTGTTATTTAGCAATATCTCATTTTATTCCCTCTTACATAAAATGGAGACAAAAATAATTCAAATCACATAATCCAAGAGTTGAAGGGACCTTGAACTTAGAGCTCAGCTCAAATGACCAAATGAGAAAATATTTATAAAGCGATTAGTGTTTAATCAATTCATGCTCCCTCCCCTGTTCTCTGACATTCCCATGAAGACTCTAAGTTCCTTGAGGACAAGAGTGTTTTTTGCTTATCTTTTTTCCTCCAGCCTTAGCACAGGGTTGGTGGTTGGAACACAGTAGGCACTAATAAATGCTTATTGACTGACCTAACTCCCATCTGAAACAGGCATCTCCTCTACAATATGCCTGAAACCGTCATCCAATCTCTGCTCTGAGACCTCCAGTTGGGAAAACTGGCTCTCTTCTGAAGTAGCAAATTCCACTTTGGGCTATTTCTTTCATTAAGAAGCACTTCCCTACACTGAGTCAAAATCTGCCCCCTGTAGCTTCTTTCCATTTGTCTTAATTCTAATCTCTGGGGGCAAAGCAGAGTGAGTTAAACCCATCCTTCAAATACTCTAAGACAGGCTCCTCTTCTTCAGCCATACTTCAGCTGACTCTCCTACAGCATGAACCAGACATCTTTCACCATCAGTTTTATCTCATATACGGGTTCTGTATGTGTCTGTAAAAGTGCATGCTGTCTCCCCTGCGAGAATGAAAATTCCCAGAGGGCAAAGGCCATTTCACTTTGGTCCCCAGCCTAGCCCACTGTTTGGCACACAGTGCATGCCTTTAGCACCTTGCGATTCAATTCAACTTGATCCAGCTAGTAGTTTTATTAAATACCTACTAGACAAGGCGCTGTGTTAGGTGCTGAGGGTACAAAGGAAAAAGCTGGGGGGAGAGGAGAAGAAAGTCTCTGCCCTTAAGGAGATTACATTCTACTAGGGAATACAAGTAGAAAGATAAACAAATGTCGAATAACTTGTGGAGAGAGAATGAATACTAAAAACTAGGGGGATGAGGATAGGCTTTGTATCACAGGTAGCATCTGAGATGAGCTCTGAAGGAAGATGGATCCTAAGAGATAGAAGTTAAGAGAAATATGTCCTTGACTCAACTCCTCCCTCATGGCTTAGGTTCCAGGGATGTAAGCCAACTTGTATGGAGGCATAGGTGGGACATAATGTTAAATTTAAGAAACACCTGATATTCCAGTTTAGCTGGGATGTAGAGTGTTCGAAGGGAAGTAAAAATGACATAAATCTGAGAAGTGTGGTTAAGAGCAAGATTATAGATTTTAAATGTCAGACTAAGGGTGTATTCTATCCTACTGCCAATAGCGAGCCACTGAAGATCTCTGGGATGGAAAATGACATGGTCAGAGCTGTGCTTTAGGAAGATTATTTTGTCAGCACTGTGGAGGTTGGATTGGAGGGGGATGGGAGAGAACAGAAGCAGGAAGACAAATGCAATAATATGTGCTCAATAATTGGTTGGTTCAAATGCTCAACAAGCATTCCTACTATGCACCAAGTACTGGGAAGACAAAGGCAAAAATGAAACAGCTGCTAGTCTCTGAATAAAAGAATTAAAAGGTAGTTTTGGGAGAATCAGGACATGTGAGTTGACTCTCAAGCAGAGGTGAGAAGGGAGCACACATTCCAGGTAAGGGGGGTGGAGGGATGGACTGGTGGTGAAGTTGGTATAAAGGCATGGTTGGTTGAATGACTGTACAAGAACAGAAACCACCTGTCGGGTAACCCACTTGACCTCTCTAGAGCAAGGGAATATGGGAGGCCATTCTGTACCTTCGTCATGGTTTTGGTGCAACATGACCTCTGGCTGTGTTTGAATAGAGTTTCCTGGGTGAAAGAATGGTGAGAAGAGAATTCGCGGCTTCCTTTGCTTCAGAATATGCTGAAGAAGTTCATAGAGCACATCACCTGAAATGAAAAAGAAAGAAATTGGTGGAGGGGATGAAAAAGGGGGCAGAGGATCATGGGATTATCCCAGGTAGGTTGTGGTTGTTGTGACTTCCAAGGACCCCGATCCATATAATTCTGGGTAGAAAACTCTTGGGAGAGAAAAATCTGCTCCCTGCATACTTCCTTAAGAGTTGGAGAAAGGCACAAGTTAATTGGAGGCACTACTTTGGAAGTTACTTTTTAATGGCCCCCAATTTTAGTTTGCTTTCTTTCTTTAATACATACTAGCATCTGTCCAAGGTTTCAGTATTCCTTGACAGTCACCCTCAGAGGTCAGCCACTTCCCTTGAATGTGGAGTTGATCTTCATTTTGGAAGGGGGATAGTCCTGATCTATTTGAAGTGCCTACCCAGTGCTAAATTAGAAAAAAAAATGCCCTGAGACTTGTCACACTCCTCTGGCCTCCAACCAAATCCAAAATGCAGGTGGGTGTCTTAAAACCCTTCAGGGGCGGGTGATTAATCTTTAAAATACCAAAGTCCTCTGACTAGCCCCCTCACACCCTTCCCCCCAGCACAGATAAGCAGCCAACACCGGCACTAAACAATAGGGCTTTGTCTCTAATTTTAACTATTTTTAACATATACTTTAATTACCAACCTAATTTAGCTGCATATGGTGGGCTGTAGTTGGTTATATTTTTCCCTAAACAGCATGAAACTGAGAAACACTCTATATTAATTTCTTCCCACAGCAAATCTCCACTCTTTCATCTTTTGATCAGATCCCAAACTTTATTTTAAGTCAGAGGGAGCTCTGTGTCTTTGCTTTGACTCTGTCCCTCTCACCTTCTCTGTATTTTGATTGCTATTAATGTATGTCACTGTTGCTAGAAGAATCTAAGGATCAAAAGATGCCAGATGGTGAATAGGGCACCAGCTCTGGAGTCGGGAGGACCTGAATACAAATCCAACCTCAGACACTTAACACTTACTTGTTGGGTGACCTTGGGTAAGTCACTTAACCCCTATTGTCTTGACTCCTCCCTCAGGGGGAAAAAAAGATGTCTGAGTCATGATATCTGGATGTTTTTTGTGATTTCAGTTAGAAGAATAAGACAAGTATACTTTTTTGGAGGGATTCAGGCCTAGTTCTTTAATTATAATGTGGATATTTATATAATTAAGAGGGAACAAAGGATAGGGTATTGGGAGCTAACTTTGGGGTCACTGAGACCAGGGTTTGATTCTCACCTCTGGCACAAACTTACTGTGTAACCAAGGACAAATCACTCAGCCTCTCAGTATCCCAGGCAACCCTTGAAGACCACATTACAAATAGCTGCTGAAACCTTGGGAATCATCTGGAGTAGTCCAGTAACAACAACAAAGTTGGTATCTCTAGGTTTACAAATGCTTTCTGAATAATATTATTGAACTTAATAGTAGCCAGAGCAACGATGAAATGAGAAGCAAAAAATACTTCAGTTGAATGAACCTGGTTCTAGATTTTTTAACTAAAATAATCATTTGCCTATTGCTTTATTTTTTTTCTCTTTTTTTTTTTGGAGGGGGGAAGTCAGGGCAATTGGGGTTAAGTGAATTGCCCAAGATCACATGGCTAGTAAGTATCAAGTGTCTGAGGTTGGATTTGAACTCAGGTCCTCCTGACTGCAGCGATTTATTTCTTTTTGGCCTACCAATTTTTTTCTGGCTCTTGGATGATGGATATAGCATCACACTTGTACGTTATATTTCTGCTTTATTTTGGTGGTTTTCAGGATAAAAATAGCCACTGAACTTGAAAAAATATTTATATCAATTAAAATGAATAATTATTACAAAAGAATGATTTCCATTTGGGGGATTCATTTGGGAAGGTAGAGGTAGGGAACATAAATAAGCTGCTTTTAAGAGTGCTCAACTTCTCCAGTGACTGGAGAGGAGAGCTTGCTGTAGTCTCTAAAAGAGAAAAAGTGGATACTAAGGCTTGATTTTCAAACCTATGGGTCAAGGAACAGTTTAGATGAAATATGAAGAAAGATTATATGGGTGAGAAAGGGAAGTATAGGGACTGCTAGGTGGCACAGTGAATAGAGCACTGGCCCTGGAGTCAGGAGGACCTGAGTTCAAATCCGGCCTCAGACACATAACGCTTAATAGCCATATGGCCTTGGGCAAGTCACTTAACCCCAATTGCCCTGCCTTCCTCCTCCTCCAAAAAAAAAAAGATTGATAAAAAAAACCTTCCCCAATTCAGAGAATGAATCCAAAGTTGGGTCTTGTCTTGTAGTCAGGAAGATAAGGGGTTCAAATCCCACCTGAGATACAGATTAGATGTAATACTTGGCAAATCATTTAACTTTTCTGTGCTGCAGTTCCCACATCAATAAATTAAAACGGGGTTGGACTTCATGACCTCTAAGACTTCTTCCACCTCTAAGTCTTTGATCTCATAAATTTGTACCTTTCCCCAAAAGGAAGACCAAGCAAAAGAAAGGGTCTAGCAGAGCACGAAGAAAGCACTACAAGGAAAAAGAACCCCTCATGCATGCCCTACCTGTGTACCATCAAGTGCAACATCTTAGAGTGGGAAGGTCCCTGAGAGTCATTAATAAAATTGCTACCTAAAGGAGGAATCTCCTCCCAACACCAAAGAGTTAAGAGAACAACAGGGTAGAAGATACCTCAGAGGTCATCTCTGTATGGCCCCTACCTGAATCAAAATCATGTCTATAAAATACTTAACAAGTGGTCATCCAGTCTCTGTTTCAAACCTTCAGTAATGAGGACTTAGTAACTCTTGAAGCAGCCCAATACACACTAGAACATCTTGAACTGTTAGGTAGTTTTTTCTTTTGTCAAATCAAAATTTACGGTTCTTGATTTTGCCTTCTGGGGACAAGCAGAGAACACCTGATCTTCAAATAACTTTAAGACAGCAATCATTTCCTCTTATGACCTGCATTCTACTTCAACCATTCATGAATGGGTGGGAAAGGAGTCACATGACTTTGCCACCACTTAAAACTACCAATACCTCTAAGATGCTGACTGAAACTCTGCAATCTGATCCCAATCTTCTGACTTTTTATCTCTCCAACCCAACTATAACTCCTCATTGCCATCTTTGGTGGCTTTGGTGTCCTAGGCCTTCTTTTCTTCTATCTTCACACTCTTTTCCTTGGTGTTTCCTTTCCAGTCTTATGACTTCAATTTCCCCTTCCATACTGTTGATTCCCAAGCCTACACTGGTACTCTCAAGTCTCCTACCTTACCCCACCTCAGCTCTAATCCCATATTTACAAATGTCTGCCAGTTAGTTCCTTCTGGATATCCGGCTAACTATTCAAGCCAAACAAATCTAAAATTGAGCTCATTTTTATTCTGCAAACCTACCCCTTCAAAATACATTTTTTATTTCTGTTATTAGCACCATGGTCTTACTAAGGTTCCGAGGACTCTAACATCTGCATAATCTTTTGATCCCTCCTTCTCCCTTATTTCACACAGCCTTGTGGAAGCTGAATTCTTCCTTTCTACCTCTGCAATAAATCTCACATTCAGTACTTACTTAATCTCTATTCTCACTATGAACACCCTAGTTTAAGTACCTATTCTCTTACAAAACCTCCTAAATGGTCTTGTTGACTTGATTCTATAATCTTCCCAATTCCAGCTCCCCAACACAGAGTAACATAGAACTATACCTAGATTTCTCCTATCTTTATATCACTGCTATTTATGTATTTGTTTTTTCCTCAATTATAATGTAAATTCTGTGATCTGTGTTAAATCTATCTCTCTTTGTATTCTAGACAATGCAAGTAGCTGCACTGAAATTCTGACTAAGATCAAGTATAGTGTCTGTTGATTTTGATTTTTTAATAAAAAATATCTCCTATAAGTCTTCACTTCTCCAGTCTAAACATCCCATTAGTCTTTCATTGATCCTAATAAGAGCATGATGTTCAGACCTCTCATCATCCTGGCCTAGCCACGCCCCAATTTGTCAATGGCTTTCCTCAAATATGATGCCCCCAACTGAATGCGGCCAATCATATCACAGAGTCCAGTGGGTCCATCATACCCTCTAGTACTTTTCTTAATGTAAGTTTCATTATCTGTTTTTGCTTCCATGTCACACTGCTGACTCATATTGAGTTTTCAGTCCACTAATATACCCAGATCTTTTAAAATATGAACTGTCATCTAATTACACCTCCCCCTCAACTCGTGAAGTCAATTTAATTAATCCAAGTGTAGGAGTTTATATTTGTCCCTATTATATCTCATAAGATCTGGTCCATTGTTCTTAGAATCTAGATTACTGAGATCTTTTGGCAACCTGATTATCATGATCCCAATCAACTGTGTGTTACCTTCAAGTTTAATTAGCATGCCATTTATATCTGCATTCAAGTCATTAATAAAAAAACCCAGAACAAGAAACAGCCAAGAAAAGCTCCCTGGGGGCACTACTTTGGTGATCTCTCTCTCTCTCTCTCTAGTCTGAAAGCAATCTATTAGTTATTATTCTTTGGGTCTGGTCACACACCCAGTTCTAAATGCTGTACTAATAGTACCATCATCTCGCCCACTTTTCTCCATCTTATCCACAAGATATTATGAGACACTGTCAGATGCTTTCCTCAAATCTAGGTATGCCACATGTGTGGGGAAAAGGTCAGATCAAAGAGAAAATGAATTTGAATAGCACAACTCTGTAAAATTTTTGTGTGAATTAAGGCTGGCTCATAGCAGCCCATACTTTTCTTTCTGAACTTCACAAACAATTCTTTTAAAAACTGTGCTCCAGGGGCGGCTAGGTGGCGCAGTGAGTAAGAGCGCTGGCCTCGGAGTTGGGATGACCCGAGATCAAATCCGGCCTCAGAAAATGAGCACCCACACATAAATCATGACTAGCCGTGTAACCTTGAGCAAGTTACTTAACCCCAATTGCTTTTAAAAAAAAAAAATAAAAACTGTGCTCCAAATTTGGAACTAGGAGCAAAGGACTATAAAACGGTGCATACCCTCTGACCCAGCAATACCATTTTTAGGGTTGTATCCCAAAGAGATCATACAAATGGGAAAAGGACCCACACATACAAAAATATTTATAGCAGCTTTTTGTGGTGGCAAAGAATTGGAGGTTGGGGGGATGCCCATCAATTGGGGAATGGCTGAACAAGTTGTGGTATATGAATATAATGGAATACAATTGTGCTATAAGAAATGATGAGCAGGTAGACTTCAGAAAAACCTGGAAAGACTTATAGGAACTGATGCTGAGTGAAATAAGCAGAACCAGGAAAACATTGTACATAGTAACGGCTACATTGTACAGTGAATAACTCTGATAGACTTGGCTCTTCTTAGCAATGCAAGGTTGCTATCCACATCCAGAGAAACAGTTACAGAGGCTGAATGCAGATCGAAACATACTATTTGCTCTCTCTCCTTTTTGTTTTGTTTCTTCTTTCTATTCATTCTATTGGTGATTCATTCCATAATTCTTCTTTACAACATGACTAATGTGATAATATGTTTAATATAATGTATATGTAGAGCCTATGTCAGACTGTATGTCATCTTGGGGAGGGTAGGGAGGGAGAGAAAATTTAAAACTCAAAAGCTTGTGGAACGGAATGTTCTAAACTAAAAAAAATTAATTAAATTTTTGTTTAAAAAAAATTGTGCTCCAGAATTTGTAATGGAATTGTGGACAAAATTGCCAGGTTATGGTTTGTAGAATCAACCCCACTCCCTTTCTTAAAAATCAGGGCATTTGCATCTTTCTAGTACTATGGCGCCTCTTCCATTCTGCAGTTTTTCAAAGAACACTAAAAGCATCTCAACAATCCCATCCACCATTCCTTTGGGTGCCCTGGGATGCAGTTTTATGGGTCTGGTGCCTTCAGCAAATGAGGGCAACCAGATGCTCTTTTTATCATCTTATTTATCTTGTATTTTAATTTTTATGAACCATTTTAATTCTGATTCTCTTAATTGGCAGGTCTTTCTACTAAGTTGGAAAAAAAACAACAACAACCCAGAAACAAAACAAATCTAATTTCTCTTCTATACGACTACCTTTCAAATTTGGGAAATTATGGAAATGTGGAATGAACAACAGACTCGGAGTTAGGAGTGACATGGTTTGAATCCCCTGGCATTTACTAGCCATGTGAACACTTATACTCTCCAACATAAAAAGTAGGGAAAATAGTATTAATATAACTAGGTTGTGAGGATTAGATGAGATAATATATAGAAATTGCTCTGCAAACACCAAAGCACTATTCAATCATCAACTCAGCAAGGCATAGTGGCAATTACACTGGCTCTGCAGTCAGAGGGCATAGGTTCAAATCCTATCTATAATGCTTATTTTCCACGTGACCCTGGGGAAGTTAACTTTCTTGGCCTCAGTTTCCTCATCTGTAAAAGTAAAAGGAGTTGAACCAAATGGTTTCTGAGAGTCCTTCTAGCTCTAGGATTTATGACCCTCCTTCATTTTCCTCCTCAAATGTTCAAATGAATGAATGGATGCTCCTGCCAACAATGCAGAGGGCAAATATCCTGCCCACCTGGATCTTCCCCAGGAGTTCACTGTAGAATTTGTAGTTTCATGTTCTTTTCTAGGAAATGACTGGGAGTTAACTGTAGAGGGCCCTCCCAGTGCTCTGGAGCCCTGCCTTGAGGTCTGGCATTGTGAAATCTCAGAGAGCTCAGTAATCCCTCACTTGTCCCCTTATCCCCAGTTCAACAAGCATCTATTAAATGCTTACACCAACTGTATATGCCCGGCACTACGCTGGGTGCTGAGACTACAAAGACAAAAATCCAACAGCCCTGTCCTTCTCTTAATGTGGGGTGTAATATGTACAAAGAAAATTGCAAAGTGCAGAAAAAGTGATACAAAACAATTAACAGCATAAATCCCTCTCCTTGAAGATGAACCATTTGATTCCATTGTTGGTCTAAGAAAAAAGCTGTTCAAATGATGCTTTCTTTCATAAGAGACACTATAAACCATATGAGCTAGAAATTCTGGCAAAAGACTTTAAAAAACCCCAACAAACTTAGGTTATTCCTTTCCTCAAAGAGATTTCTATTCATTCATTATTTAATCCATATAAACTCCCCCTAAGGTAGTTGCATATTATCATTCCTATCTGAGATGAGACATAAGAGGTTAAGTGATATGCCCAAGGTTACACAGCATGCCACCAGCAGAATCCAATCCACTTTTAGCACCCAGTCTCTGGTTGAGTACATAATAGAAGGACTGTTACACAACACAGATTGGTGACCTTATATTCAACTGAAATGGTAACTTCAAGAACTTTCAAGGCTATTCTATCTATCTATCTATCTACCTATCTATCTATGCGTGTCTGTATGTCTGTCCACATGTGTGCATAATACACATATACACACATGTATATACGCGCACGCGTGCGCACACACACACACACACACACACACACACACACACACACACACACACACTCTTTGTGACTGGCCCAGTATCCACTTCAAAACTCAAAGTCACTCTCTAAAATATTTCACAGGGAGGTGGATCCCTAAAACCAAAAACCAAATGAAATGTGGACCCAGTATGTTCTTTAACACCCCCAAGCCAGTTCTGCATGTGTCTTCACTTTTAGATGTACTTCTTTCAGCAAATTGTTAGGTTTTCTTTTCTTATCCATTCTGCCAATCATTTTAATTTTATTGGATTGTTTCAATGATTGGTATTTAAGATTGTGATCAATAAGCTTGTGTGTTCTCCTACTTACTTCTTTTGCAATGATCTTCCGCCCCTTCTTTTAAGTCAGTACCTTTTCCCTGTGACTGGTTTTACTTCCACTACCTTCGGTCCTAGTCTATTCCCCCACGGTTCCTCCTTTACCCATGTGTACCTGCCCTTGCCCAACTTCCTTGTCTTTACTCAAACCACTCATTTCTTTGTATTTTTGCTCATTTACCTTTCTCTCCCCCCTTCTGATCTTTTTTTAAAGCCCCTTAGCCTCCACTTCTTAGTTTAAATAATGTTCTTTTATACTAACTTTTTTGCCAAGTTGCCATTTGCTTTGGTCCTCATTATTTCTCCTCTCTAGCCTACTCTGAATTCTATTCTCCAGCTCACTGACTATACCTTTATATCTTTCTTCTCTGTTCTTTCTGTATTCTCTCCCTATGTCATTCAGGAAGGCAGGTTCTGAAAGGTGAAATTTTAACTCCCTCCACTTTCCCGTTTCTATGTGACTATATTGTAGATCACATCTCCTTCACCTTTTGTTCTGCTACTTCTCACTTGGAGAAAATCAGTCCACGAAGGAAACAATGTTGACTAGTCATGTGATGGGCATCACTTGGTGTTCCAAGTCATTGGGACTGGGGGCCATCTCCAGTCATCCTCATCTATGCTTTGGACTCAAATAGAAAGTGAGGCTGGTGACTCTGCACAGGCCTCCCTCACTTAAGTCCAATTCACTTGCAAGTCGTGGCATCACCTTCTTGATGTCCTGGTCCTCTTTGAGAATGAAGGACAAAAACAACAACACTGGGACCAGTCTTAGCCACTGCCCAAAGTGTGGTCACTCACTACTCCTGAGGCTAGGTTCTACACCTTCTCTATCACTCTGGATATCGACGGGATACCCTGCGGGATGGGGTGGAGGCATGAGATGCACTAGTGAGAGCTATAACCCCTCTTTGGAGAAGGTGGTCTCATGTGCAAATCCCCCCTACACAAGACCCATACTATGGCCTTCATCTCTTACCACAAACACCATTTCCCATTGTGGGAAGTGTTCCTTAGGGTACTCTTTCCTTTCCTCTTGCAGTAGACTCCTCTCTGCTCCCCCTTCCCCTCTACTTCTTTTATCTACTACAAACCAAAGTCTTGTGGAAAGAATCAAGAAAATACTGTGAGGATAAAGTCCAGCTGCCATTGTCTAACATCCCCTTTCCCCACTCAACCAATATCCAACTGTATGATCCCTCCCACTAACAGAGATTAATTAATTAATTAATCACTTAATAGGAGATAACAAGACTTAGACTATGGAATATTTTTTTCAGCTTTTCTGGCTGTTTTTTTGGGTGATTCTTTGAGATCCACTTAAATCATATACCCCTTAATTCTTTTTTGTTCTTTTGCCTCTAATTTCAGTTTTTTTTTTAATTTTTGAAAAAATGCAAACTCTCTGTGTAAAACAATTATTTGTTATCTAGTCTTTTATTTATAACTATATTTAGTTATCTTTCTTGTATTTATGCTGTTTGTGGTTTTACAACCTGAACTTTTTTTAAAATTGAAATTATAATACTTAACTACTATGTATGCCTTGGAGTTTCAATTGTGTGGTTTTTACTCTGGCAGCAGTTAGTGGATTTGGTTGATCAGTGTTTTGTTGTCTGTATTCAAAAGTTCTGGACGTCTTCTATTCATGATTTCCTGCAGTATGGCACTCAGGTTTTTTTTATTTGTTATGTTCTTCTAAAAGACCTATAATACAAAGCTCAAGTTTTCTGCATACTTTCCATCATCATAATTGGTCACATTGGTTTCTTTTCTTCTTTTGGAGGCAATTGGGGTTAAGTGACTTGCCCAGGGTCACATGTTAATAAATGTATGAGGCCAGGATTTGAACTCAGTTCCTTCTGGCTCCAGGGCCAGTGCTCTATCTGCTGTCCCACCTAGCTGCCCCTTCATGTTGGTTTCTATAGAATACATGTGTTCTTTTCAAGTTCATAGGCTCACAGTAAGAGGTGGAAGGAACTTCAGAGGCCCTTGAGTCCAGCATATTCATTTTACAAATTACAAAATGGAGGGAAAAGAAAATTTTGGTGACTTTCCTAGGGTCATGCAGCTAGGAAGTACCTGTGGAAGCATTCGGGTTCTTCTGCCAAATCTTATTCCAATTGTGTATTTTGTTTTCCAATTCTGTAATGCTTCTTCTCAGAATCTCTGTTTCTTTGAAAAGAGTCTTCATAATGTTTTCTTGGTATTTTAAAAAACTCTGCAATGAGAGCTCATATTTCTGACCTAAATTCTTTATATCTTTTAAAAAATTTCAATTACTCTTAAGCCATTATAGAGTTTTTTACTGTTTCATGATCACATCATTGAAGTTCACAGGATTCTCTTTTTTATTAGAGGATTTTTGTTCGTTTTTCTTCAGAGTATAATATTTGTTTATTATGTTCTGGCATCTCTTTTCATTTTATTCACTGCCTTTCCTTTCCTGTTTTCTCTGGTGCTCCCCTGGATTTGGGATCTTTCAGCTTTCTTCTTATATCTACAGGTGCTTGTTTGTACTTCCTCTCCTTATTCTTTGCCTGCCCCTAAGCCCCGTTAGTACCACACAGATCCCTCTGAAGCTAGGCATCCTTAGCTTCTGGGATTTGGAAGCTTAGCTGGACCTCTGCCCAGAGGGAACAATGGAGAGAGATGGCCAGCCCCACTTGGTGTTCTTATCTTCGAGTATGGAAGCTCTCTTATTCTAGCCAACTTTATGCTAAGCTCTCTTGCCTTTGTCTTCTACTCCCACACCTAGCCTATCTTTCTCCTTCCTCTGAATAGCTGGGCAGAATCAGTGAGGTGACAGTGATTCAAAAATTGAGTCACTGTCATGGGGACAGGGAGTGGTGGGTAGTAAGTATGCTGGCAGATCCTAAAGCATGAACTTGTGTGGCTGCTTCTATTACCTCAGATGCTCAAGGTTGATTTATGATGTTTTTTCTTAAATTTTTATTTATCTAGAGACAATTAGGGTTAAGTGACTTGCCCAGGGTCACATAGCTCCTAAGTGTCTGAGGCTGGGAATTAACTCAGGTCCTCCTGACTCCAAGGCTGATGCTCTATCCACTGCACCACTTAGCTGTGCCTCCTCTAACACCCCCTAAAAATCTTATTCAGAAGCAGCTAGGTGGTGCAGTCAATAGAGCACTGGCCCTGGAGTTAGGAGGGCCTGAGTTCAAATCCAGCCTCAGACACCTGACACTTACTAGCTGTGTGACCTTGGGCAAGTCACTTAACCCCAATTTCCTTGTCTTCCACCCTCCCCCCAAAAAATCTTATTCAGTGTTACTGTCTTCCTAGTTTGTGGATTTAGGCTTAATTACATTATATCTGGCACATAACTTCTTTTTCTGATGCTTCTGCTTTGGAGTGGTTTAAGGAAGATAACTACTTCACTGTCTTGTAAAACATAAAATTGCCTATCCCTCAACTTTTGTCATTTAATCATTTTATTTTCTTATCCTATATTCCTCTGATGACATATTTTACTCTGCTTTTTCTTTTATGTTCCATATTTCTACTGCCCTCTAATGTGTTTCTCCATTGTCTTAATATGACATGTGCCACTTACTTTTAATTTGACAGAAGTTATAGTATTCCATGATTCATAACTATATATCAACACTGATAGAAAATCATGTTAAAGGATGAGTTTCTCATTCTAAGAAATATATAGGGTCATTAAAGAGTTAATTTCTTGAATGTAATGTTGTCCTTGGGGCAACTAGGTGGTACAGTGGTCAAGGTGCTGGGCCTAGAGCAGGAAGACCTAAATTAAAATCTGGTCTCAGACACTTATTAGCTGTGTGACCCTGGGTAAGTCACTTAACCCTGCTTCCCTCAGTTTCCTCATCTAATAAAATGAGCTGGAGAAGAAAACAGCAAATCATTCCAGTATTTTTGCCAAGAAAACCCCAAACAGGGTCACAAAGAGTTAGACATGACTGAAGAACATAACAGAAAGAGAGTTTTTTTTCTTGTTTTCTTTTCCCCTTTAATTCTAAGTAGAACTTTTGTCCATCCAAGATTTTTATATTTATGGATGTACAAGCTCCCTAAGTTTGTCATCTAAGGGCCTTCTATAATACAGACAACAATCTTTATCCTGTTGGCTTTTCAGTGTGTATCTTTCCCATCTTTTTTTTTTCTATCTTATGTTCTCTTGTCATATTCAAATATCTTTAAAATGACCTTCCCGAGTGGGCTCTCTTGAGAAACTTTTTAAACCTGGTTTTACTTTTTCCCTTTTCTGCTTCTCCTGGTAATATTGTATCCATCCTTGTCAGTACGATTTTACAAATGATTTCATATCATAAACTGGTACTTCTTTTGGCTATGATTTCTCTCTGCTTGGCAAATGAGCCAAGTGTCTGTTGATTAAGGTCTATCTTAGGCTCTTTCTGTTTCCTTGCTGTGACAACCAATTTACATTGGTTAAACTTCTATATGAAATTATTATAGCCTATGATTTATGATTATGACATTTCTTCTGTCCTTAACTGATTTTTCATGAGTAACTTCTTTGAGTAAGTCAGGTGGAACTGTTTCCACTGCATGTCAATCAGCTGCGGTATCTTTTTTCTTATTTTTAGTCTAGTTTTGTATAATTTAGGCAACTGCTCTAACAAACTGTTGTTTAGTCATGTCCAACTCTTCATGATCCCTTTTAGGGTTTTCTTGGCAAAGATACCGAGTGGTCTGCCATGTCCTTCTCCAGCTCATTTTATAAATGAGCAAGCAGGGTTAAGTGACTTACCTATTAGCACACAGCTAATAAATGTTTGAGGCTAGATTTGAACTCAGAAAGAGAGTCTTCCTGACTTCAGGCCCAGCACTCGACCTAATGCACCATCTAGCTGCCCAAGTTCTCCCCATGGATCTATACAATTCTCTAGACTTAAAATGTATCCTGAAGTTAAAGTTATCCAGAAGAGAAAAGGAAATGGGACAGAAGTGCTGCTAGAGAGTCAGTCCCTTTCTAACTCCACAGCATGGTCCAAGTAGTTCTCCACATTATGGTCACTACCCCTCAACTGCAGGGCCACAGGGTTCTTCCTCTTATCTCCAGGACTACTGGTTCAGAAAATCAATGCTGTCAAAGACTTCTCCCTCTTCTCCCCAGAAGGTCTGTCCCAGGAACTCCTTCACTGGGTAGTTCCATCTCTGGGGGCTCCCAGTGGCTGCTCTGTCATTATCTTCTCAGTTACTCCCTTCTCTGGTGCCAAGAAGTTCTCTGGGAGGAGGGTGAATGGATAAAAAGGCTTCTTCCCACCAGTGATCTAAGTCTATTCTTTGAGTATAGACAGCATCTTTTAAGTTCTTCCCTCTTTCATCTTTTTCCAGACCTGTATCTGTTCCCTTTTAAAAGCTAAGTCCAATGACTCAAAAAATCATCCTCTAATGCCATGGCTCAATCAATGTGGTATCGATGGGCAAGGACCGATAGCAAGGGTACTCTTCATATGCTATAAAGGAGACATTACCAAAGTCCAAAATGATGAGACGTATATACCTTGTATAGGGAAACATCTTCAACAAACACCTCATGCTTCAACTCTGGCAACCTTGTACAGGCTAGTCATAGTCATACCCTACACGGGGCCTCGTAAAGTACTCTGTATATAGTAGAGATGATTAATACGTATCTTTTTCAATTGATTTGGATGAGAATAGATAGCACAAATAGTTGGGCAGCCACAGTACACAACCAACTTAACTAATGATCTCTGGGTGTGACTAATAAATTAACATCTATTCTTGAAATTATTCTTGCCTATTTTGCTCATTCCTTCCAGTGTTTTTGGAAAAGAAATAATTATTTGTAATATTTACAAGTTATTAGACAGGTCTAAGCACCAGCTTATTCCATATAAATTGGTTCAGGTGACAATAGCTTTTGAACTCTACTAACTAGTTGTGTGACCCTGGGCAAATCACAGAGCTGCCTCAGTTTCTTGGGACACCTGCCTGCAAGGGTGGTTGTGATGGATCAAATGAGATAATATTTGTAAAGCACTTAGCACACACAGTGCCTGGCACATAGTAGGCCCTTTCCCCCTGCTCCAAGGGAGGCCATTTTAGATCCCTCTGATGGCTAGTGCCCTCTCCTTCTTTGAATTATCATGTATATAACTATCTTTTCACATGTTCTATCCACCAGACAGATCACTAGAAATAGAGAGTGTAAGCTGCTTGAAGGCAGGGCCTGTTGACTTAGCCCAGCGCCTTGAGTAAGTACTGTATGATAATTTCCTTTTCAGCTGGTATCAGAGGAACAGCTTTTATATTTAATCTTCTGAAGACCTAAGAACCAGTTTCAGGTTTACTTCTCTTTCTAAACTTTTAGGTTTTACTTTCTTTTCTTCCTCTTACGGGATCTAAAACGAGAAAACACATGTATAATGCTTTGTAAACCTTAAAGTTCTATATAAGGCTAACTCTCAATAATAATTATAATAATGATGGTGGCAGCAGTAGTAGAAGTATAGCAGCAGCAAGCTTGTAGGCCTGCACCCAGGTGTTAGCTTTCTAAATACCTGCTTCAAAATAAGCCTCACAGGGGCAGCTATGTGGCACAGTGAATAGAGCACCCACCCTGGAGTCAGGAGGACCTGAGTTCAAATCTGGCCTCAGACACTTCACACACTTACTAGATGTGTGACCTCGGGCAAGTCACTTAACCCCCATTGCCTTGCCTTCCCCCCTCCAAAACAAAACAAATAAAAGCTTCACAGGGCAACCTTAGCCCTATGGGAATGTCCAAAAGTAACTATAAGAGATCTATCTCAACAATGTGAAGGCTTGTTTCTAGTCCTGTTTAGACATAATGCTTAGAAAATAGGGGCAATCAATTCTGTTAATTGATTAAATTGCCAACCTTATAACAACACATATTACTTTAGAAATGAATAATTAAAATATGATCCCATATTTGTGGCACAGATTCAACACACTGCAGGGGGGAAAGGCCAAGAGACTGTAGGGGAACTGAAATAGTCAAGTACATAGAACTTCAGATGAGAATTCTTGACTTTCGGAGAATTCATAGCTCTAGAGCTAGAAGGAGATGTACAGGTGATGTAGTCCAATATCCTCATTTTAAAATGTGGGAAATGAACCCCTGGGCGGTTAGGTGACTTGCTCGAGGTCACAAAGGTAAATCAATATCAGAGGTGAAATCTGAACCCAAGTCACAGAATTTGAGAGTTGGAAGGGTCCTCATTTTGGACATCTAGCTCAAATCATATGAGAAAGCAAGACACACCATTTACCATCCCTGAAAAATGGTCTCTGTTTAAAGACCCCTAAGGAGAGGGAGCCCACCACCTTGAGGCAGGGTTCTAATTGTTATGGAAGTTTTTCCTCACATTCAACCTAAATCTGTCTCTTTGTAGCATCTAGCTCCAGATTCTGCCCTCTAAGCCAAAAAGAATAAGTCAGTCACTTCTGCACAAATACTTGGAGGTGTTTGGTCTCCCCCTGAGCTTTCTCTTCTCCATGCTAAATAAATCCAGTTCCTTCAACCCATCCTTAAATGACATGTAGTAGTAGCTGCCCCAGTGGAGACCCAACGAACTGGCAACACTCCCCTCCTCTCCTCTTCCCCCACCTCTGCTCTCCTTCTCTCCTCTCCTCCCTCCATATAGGGTATCATATCCTTATCTGCTGGCCCAAAATAATGTAAATCTTGATTACTGAAACCTTGCAAGTTATCTTGGGGCTAGATTTCTTTCTTAAGGGCCATGCCTCAAACCTAAATCACTCTGGCTCTCATAGACTGGTCAGCAACAAGTCCCAGGCCAAGTCCCACTTGATCATTGTTTGGGCCCAAATTGGTTCAGAATGAATTTTAGTAGCAATTGTTTCTTTTTGGTTAGAAACCCTGAGGAGTTCCCCTCCCAGATTAATTTTTTTTGGAGGGGACAAAGTAAAAAAGGCTATTCTCTGACTCGTTTCTTACCTAATCTTAATCACTGAATGGTTGTTGCCTCAGTCAAACTGATACTTGTTAAAGATCTTAGATTAAAAGGGCCAAGGTCTCCCATGGCATACTGGGCCAGCTCTACTCATCCTGATCTATATCTTGCCACTGGACTCAGATGGCTCTGGAGGAGAAAGTGAGGCTGGTGACTTTGTACAGCCCTCTCTCACTTAAATCCAATTTACTTGCAAGTCATGGCATCACCTCCCTGATGCCAAGGCCCTTTTTGAGAATGAAGGACAAACAAAAATGACAAATGACCTGGATTCAAGGCTTTTCACCAGCCTGCTTGACCTTCTGTGGACATCGTCTGGCTTATCAACATCCTTCTCAAACTGTGGTGCTCAGGACAGAACACCACCCTCCCAATGAGGTCTGAGAACTGCAGACAGTGGGACCATCACTCTCCTATTCTTAGAAGCTTTGCTGACTGGGCTCACACTGGGTTTTCTGGTTGTCACATCACCTGCTGACTCATACTGAGCTTAGAGACCACTAGAACCCCCAGATTATTTTCAGAACTGCTATGCAACCATGCCTCTCACAGCTTCATCTTGTACTTATGAAGCTGGTTTCTGTGTTCTCACATGTGTAAGGCATTACTTTTATCCTAACCGAACCTTATCTTGCCGGATCACTGTTGATATATTTTGGGATCCTGACTGTTATCCAAGGTGCTAACTAACTCTCTTAGAATTATGTTATTTGCAAAATGGATGAACATGACACCTTCCTTTAATAGCACAGTGCTAAACAGCTTCATGAGGCAGCTAGGTGGCACAGTGGAGAGTGTGCTGGTCTGAGAGTCAGGAGGACCTGAGTTCAAATCCTGATTCAGACACTAGCTGTGTGACCCTAGGCAAGTCACTTAATCCTGTTTCCTCAATTCCTTAATCCTTGGTTTCCTCATCTGTAAAATGAGCCAGAGAAGGAAATGGCAAACCACTCCAGTATCTTCACTAAGAAAACCCCCAATGGGGTCACAAAGAGATTGACAACAATAGCAACAATTAGCTTCATACTGAGAGCATTTTTTCCAGTTCTTTGTAGTGGATAAAGAAAAGGGAAAAAAGCAGATATACACAAACCCTCGTAAAACTGACTTGTCCTGGATGCAAAAGTAAAAAGACACAATAAACAAAGCAGCAAAACCAAAACAAAACACCATGAAGCCTTCAACAGAACTTTTTTCTGAGGGGGGTTTAGGGTGGAGAGCTACAAAGAAATTAGCTACATGTTTTTTTTATGCTTGGGCAATTAAAATTCACAGTGATTAAACGAATTCCTTAAGATTTCATACTAATTTTTCATCCCATTTTTCCTAACATTTGACTTAAATTCCCTTTTCCATTTCAGTACCTACTATGGGTATGTGTTCTTGTTTAAAGGTATAAGGGAAGAAAGGAGGGTACTCTGGGCATCCTTCACCCCCTGCCTTCCCTTTACCTCTCTCTCAGGATCCCCTGGCATCCTTAAACCCATGAGACTTCCAGACTGGAAGAATGGAAAGGCTTTTCATAAAACTTGGATGGGGAATCACTAGGACTTATCACCTATCCTGCTTCCAAATTCTAAAATCCAAGAAGCCTTGCCATCTGCCTCATCACTGGGCCCTCCTACTCCTTGGGCACTGTTATATGACCTGCTGCTAGTGTCACCTAAGGACTCCTGGTTCTTGCCACCCACCCTGCTGTGTTATTGTTACATATACTCTCTCGGAAAGAATGTGACCTCCTTGAGGGCACACACTCTCTCATTTTTTTTTTCTATCAATATCCTCATCACTTCAGTATTTGGTATATCCTAGGTGCTCAATAAGTGTTCATGAAATTCATTCGTTGATTCATAAATTCATTTATCTTCAGGGATGAGTTGCTTCAACTGCATCCCCTACCCCCCAAGTGCCACCTTCTTCCTCTCTGACCCTTCCCATACTTTTACCAACAGACTCTGAGGCTGCATCTAACCAGTGTCAAGACAAGATGATGCAGCCAAACATGAAAACTACTCCCTGAGATCCTTGATTGAAATGAGTTGGAAAATGAACAAGCTACATGCAGAAAAAGATAGGATGTTTTCAACCTGACATCAAAGGAGTACCCTTCCTGCCTCTGAAAGGGACAAGCAACACCTGAGGGGTATGGAACAGGAAGGCAAAACTGGCCAAAAGGGCACTCTGGCAGCATAAAGGACATCAAAATAAGATCCACTCCCCCCTTAAAAGTGGAATAAGGCCCGACACAAATTAGAGATCAGAAAATTTAAAAAAACACAAGCATCAAAAAGTAGAAATGTTTAATAATTAGTAGAACCTGTACTTCCTGCTTCACCGGGTTGCTGGAAGGTAAGTGATCAGCAAACCTTAAGGGCACCAAGAAAGTCAGCTCATTATAAGTCCATGTGTTCTTTACTGACCCAGATAATAGATCTCTAAGTTCATTCTATAGAAATTATACATCAGGTAACCGCATGCATTAATACAAATGCAACTTGGTAGGTTCTTTCTCATTTAAGAGTCACCTAGTCAGATGCAATAGTATGTTATCTTAACTAAAATTGTTATGGAAATTTTTAGCCACATGGTGACTGCCTACTATGTTAAATATTAGGTAGAATGATTTTTCTTCTGGTTAATTCTAATTTAATTTTAGATTTCTAAGTATAATTCATATATACATTAGCAGTCAAGTGGCACAATGAATAGGGCACTGGACTGGAGTCAGGAATATACACGAGTTCAAATCTGACCTCAGACATTTACTAGCTGTGTGAGCTGGCTATCTTCCTCAGTTTTGTCATCTGTAAAATGGGTGTAATAATAGCATCTGCCACACAGGTTGTTGTGGGGCTCAAATGAGATAACATATGTAAACATATGACTACTACATAAATGCTAACTATCTCTTGGTCAAATTGTATTTGTCCCTTTTCTGCGTAAAAACGCCATGATTTTGTAGTCTTGTTACTTATCTCTGAATTACAGAATTTCTGGTCAATTCTAAACTGATCATATCTATGTAATTAAGCTCCAAGCTGGACCTGGATTCCGAAAGAATCGAGTTCAAATTTGATTTCAGACACCCGGGCAAATGACTTCCCCTCCCTCTGCTTTAGTTTCTGCATTGGTATAAATAGGGATAATAACAGCAGCTATATCACAGGACTGTTGTGAAGACCAAATAAGATGTTATTTGTAAAGTGCTTTGTAAAACTTAAGGCTCTTATAGGATAAAGGTTCTCATAATTATTATTAGTCATATTGTTGCTACTACTACTAATAGTAAAAAAAAAATTTCCATTGATCTTCAAACAGTGAAATCTTTCATCTGATGATTATGTAGAAATCTAATATTTATCCCTAGACATTCCAGCTTATTCACTACTAAAATCTGAAGTGGCTGAAAATAGATGGTTCTAATCATATGAGAAAAATAATGTGGAATTCTGTGAGAAAAGTCACCAACTGTTCATAACCTCTGATAAAGAGATATCATGACTGGGAGCATACCCCAAGGAAGACAAAAGCAGAAAGCCTTCAAATATGTCAAAATATTCATAGCACTACTTTTTGTGGTAGCAGTGCCCCCCACCCAAATGGGAGAAACAAAGTAGGAACCCATCACTTGGGGAATGGGTTAATAAACTCTGCATATTAACACCTTGGAATGCTATTGTGCCATAGGAAATAATGATATGATCAATTTAGAGAAACATGGGGAAACGTCTATGAAAGAATGAAGTAAGCAGAATAAGAACTATATATTTATGTATAGGAGGATGTATGTGTATATAAATATATGTGAGTGTGGGCATTGTATGTTCATGTATACATAGAGGGCATAGGATGAGTTGAATATGAAGGGATGATATCTAAAAAATAAAATTATGAGGTGAGAGAGGAATTTATGGGGAGAAGAAGAAAGGGAACCAAAGATTAGGGTAAATCATCTCATATAAAAGAGGCAAGAGAAAACTGTTACAATGGAGGGGAAGAGCAGGAAGGTAAAAGGGAATGGGACAATTTGATTCTCATTAAATTTGGCTTAAGGAGGGAATAACATACACACTCAACTGGGTATCCTATACTGCAGGAAAATAGGGGGGTAGGGGATAAGAGGGGGGAGGATAGAAGGGAGGGCAGATTTGGGGAGAGGGTAGTTAGAAGAAAACATTTTTGAAAAGGGATAGGGTCAAAGAATAAAACAGAGTAAGTGGGGGGCAAGACAGGATGTAGGGAAATATATTTAGTCTTTCACAATATAACTACTATGGAAATGATTTGGGTAACTACACATGTACAATCTATATTGAATTGCTTATCTTCCCAGTGGGGTGGGTGAGGAGGGAAAGGAAAAAAATCTGGAACTCAAAGTTTTAAAAATGAATGTTTAAAAATTGTTTTTTTTTTACATGCAACTGGGAAATAAGATATACAGATACTGGGGTATGAAAACCCATCTTGCCCTACTAGAAAGTTAGGGGGCTGAAGGGGGAGGATATAAAAGAGAACAGATTGGGGGAAGGGGTATTCAGTAGGCTTGCTATTTTGGGGTGGGGGGTAGAGGAAAGACATGGAGAGAAAAAATTGTAACTCAAAATCTTGTGGAAATGAATGTTGAAAACTAAAAATAAATAAATTAAAAATTTTTGGGAAAAAAAGAACCCCCAGAGGTATTAAGAAGTTTATTGAAAGAAATAACTCAGCCTCAGACTCTTGACACTAGCTGTGTGATGCTGGGTAAGTCACTTAGCTCCAATTACCTTACTGCCCCCCCCCGCCCAAATGAAGAAAGAAAAAGGAAGGAAGGAAGGAAAATGGGTGAAGATATAAAGAAAGCAGTGCTCTTAAAGAAGAATTTGAAAAGATAAAGGGGAGATTATATATAGTTTAGAAAAGAAGATGGAAAATATAAAGCAGAGAAAGTCATTAAATGGCAATGGCAGAAGCAAACACAAAAATGCAGCGCTGTAACAAGAAATATTAGAGCAAAGTTAAAAGCTAGAACAATTCAAAGGACTGAGATCACCAAAAACCAGACCACTGGACCTAGAAGCTAATGCTGACTGAGAGTCATTGGCCTTCTAGAAAAACATCATGTAACAAAAAAAACACAGATACTCTATGTCATCCAATCATAAAAGAAGACTGCCTGGGAGTACTGGAATTATAGGGCAAAGTACAGATCAATACAACTGATTAGAGGCTGTCAGAGAGGAACCTCAGGTTTAACCTAAAAACACAGCTGCTTAGCTTCAGAGTTTCTGGGTCAAAAAATGTCTAAGAAATTTCTAGGAGGAGACAGTTCACTTATAAAAGAATGCTAATTTGAACTGCACATTAGTTACTGATGAAGAGAAATGAAAGAAAGCATGAAATATAAGATACCAAAAAAGCAAAGGAAAATAGCTTACATCAAAGGGTAACTTAAGGTACAAAGCTGAGAATACTTGTTCATGAGGAAAAAAATACTTTCAACAGAATTAATGATTTCTAGTTATTCTGAGAAAAATGAAGACAAGTGGAATCTTTGAAATGCTAACTCAGTAGATAAAAGCCACCACTACTTAAAGAAAAAGCAGACCAAACGGTACTCATTGGAGACCAATAGTGACTCATCGCTAATATGCTGCAAATAAGAGACAAGGCTATAATAATCCCTAAGAATTCTCATCTAAATTCTCAAGATCATTGAGGGAAGGAAAAGAGTACACCTTTGGGTTAATCTCAGTAAAGGTAACTAAGTGAGTTTAATACTTTTGAAAGTAGGATGCCACAGGTAAAGGTCATGCAAACAAGGAGGGGGAAAGAGTGTAAGGGAAGCATCAGGATCTTCATAAGCAGTAAGAAACACATTCCTTTGGGCTAAGCAAGGACAACTTAAAATTAAGAGATATTATCACTAAATTTAAAGGAGATCTGGGGCTGATTTAGCAACAGATAGAACCTCAGAGGGTTAAGGCTGAGCAAAGAGCTTGAGATTGGATTACTTCAAATTAAAAAGGACTGATTTTTTTTTTTTTTTAAAGACAAAAATCTACTGATTTGGGTCTGGGCTGGTAAGGAATGGTATGAGGAAGAGAGAGAGAAGATTATTTGAAACAGTACAGCCTTCAGGTATATAGTGTTAATTTTTGAAAAGCAATGTAACAGGATTGGATGGAAGAAAAAAACAAATTTCACAGTAAAAATCTTGACTGCTGATGGACTCTGATATCTCAAATTTAAAGGGAACTGACACAAATCTACCATATTAAGAGCTATTACCCAGTGGACAAATGGTCAAAGGACAATTTTAAAAAGAAATATAGTCTGTTAATAACTATCTGAAAAAATATTAAAAATAACTAATTTGGAGAAATTCAAATAAAATATGAATTTGCAAAAATGGCTAACAATGGGAAAATCCAAAGATGGGGTAGTTATGCAAAGATAAACATGCTATTTCACTACTGTTAGAGCCTAAAATTGATCTAAACATTATGAAAAACAATTTCAATCATGTAAAAAAATTTAGGTTGCTTATGGTCTTTGACCCTGAGAATGCACTATAATAGTTCAATACCCTAAAAGAGGCTAATGACAATAAGAAAAGACATATGTACAAAAATATTCATAGAAAATAAAAAACCAGGACTTTCCCAAAGACTGGGGAATTGCTGAAATGTTCCAAATGCATTCCCTCCTCATCTCTATCTTTTAAGTCCCCTCAACCCCAGCTTCCTTCAGATTTCAGTTCAAGCACCATCTCCAAATAAGGAGTAATGCCCTTCCTGATCCCCCCGGATACACTGAGAATCCCCTTAGTAAAGACACTAACAATCCCCCCAGTTGTAACTGCCTTCTCCCTAAAATTACCTTATTTACTCTATCTCATATATGTGTAAATATATGTATATACACACACACAAATATACTACATATGTACAGATGTAGTTCCACCCAATAGAATATAAGTTCTTTCAGGGCTGGGACTAATAATGCATTGTTGTCTTTGTATCACTAACATCTAGCACAATGTAATATATAACAGGCATTTCTTATGTGCTAACTGATTGATAATAAACTGTGATATATTAATGTAACAGAATATTATTGGGCCATGAGTAATAACAGATATGAAAAAGTCCAAGAAACATGGGAGAACTTATATAGAGTGAAGAAAAGAGTCAAAGGAATATACACTATGACTATAAGAATGTATATAAGTACAACATTAAAATGTAACAACTCAAGTCCACTAGGAAGTATGAGTTGGTACCATACTGCTCCAATTAAAGGACAGATCTTTCCTCTCTGTTAATAACTGGTGAACTATAGGCACGGGCAGTGACTCGCTTTATCAGTTACACCCACTAGGCACTGCCCTCCTTAGATCAAATTCGGCAGGTGTGCTGTACTAAGAATTAGGAAGCCCCTTCTAGCTCTTGCCATTCTGTGATTCTATACGTTAGTTTTACCTTAAACTCTTCAGGGAATATACTTTGTGTGTTGCGGGGAGGGGGGCAGAGGTGACTAGAGATTGCTTGAGCGTTAGTTGGGAAGTGTGTATGGTAGCAAAGCAAAACATTTCCATTAAAAAAAAAAAAAGGAAAATGGATGACGTTTATCCTTCACGGGAGAAAAACCAAACCACTTCAATGGATTCTGCTTTTGGATGCAGGTGCTGGAATCCCTATAATGATATAGCTCTTTATCAGTTTGGTCAATGAACATGTAGTTCAGGATACTTATGTCTGTGGCGTGCTGACATAAAATTATAGCCCGTTGAGTCAGGATATCATCTTTCTACACCATAGAGGGCTATCTTAGGGGCAGCTGAGTTGTGTAGTGAATAGATTGCTGAGCCTGGAGTCCAATAAGACCTGAGTTCAAATTTGTCTTCAGATGCTTACTAGGCTATATAACCCTGAGCAAATCTGTCTGCCTCAGTTTCCTTACCTATAATAGTACTTATCTCTCAGGGTTGTAGTGAGAACAAGATGAGATAATATTTGTAAAGTGCTTGGTAATATTTGAAGTGTTATATAAATGCTAGAAATTATTATTATTTTTTCTGTATAGATAACAGAGTCAATCTCACTGACTGGCCTGATGTGACAAAACACTCAATAAATGCTTATCGAATGACTATTGAATCAATTTTCATTGCCATTATCTCATTCCTGTATTATAGCAGTATCTTCCTGACTAGTCTCTCCCCTTTTAACCATGCTGATAGCAGAACATTTCATCCATGTGTCAATAAATTCAAGCTCTCATTGATGTAGATATTTGCTCCAATGGTTCAGATGATTACCTAGCCATGCCTCTTTCCCAGGTGGACCCCTGACCATTGAATTAGTGTTATTTTCAGGGTCCACAGGAATGGCTGAAAAAGGGAATGATAAGACCCTCCTATATATTTTATTTCCTACATTTAATAATAATTACTCTTGAAATGAATGACTTTTTTTTTTGGAGGGTGTGTGTGTGTGTGTGTGTGTGTGTGTGTGTGTGTGTGTGTGTGTGTGTGTGTGTGTGTGTGTGTGTGTGTATGTGTGTGTGAAATTAAGGAGGAATAAGCATATGCATCCTAATAATGTTTTCTGAGGCATATTCAATATGACCAGTAGAGGTCTCAGGAAGGCTGGAGATGGAGGTGCTATGGGTCTTTGTCTTGAGTTGGGTCTCCAACAGCTTTCCCAGAAGCAGCCTGCTGTCTCAGAGCAGGTTGTGGGGAATGAAGAGGATGTTGACTGTTACCAGATGGTTCATGGGAATTGTAATACCATGAGTGACTCATTAGCTTTTCCTTTTTACACAGAGAAAGTTTCATCTCTGATGTATGTCAGTGATACTTCAGGTTTCCAGTTCTAAAGGATGCCAGGTAGTGAGTGATTGGCCAGATGGGATAGAAACTATAGCATCAGAACTCCCATTTTTCTTACACTCAGGACAGGGAAATCTGTTAACAAATAGGACCATTCACTGCTTTCTGTTACTCTATTTGAGTTGAGATGAGCATTATCTTTGAAACTGTCATTTTTGGAAACTCAACAGTTTAATAAGAACATAAGGCAAAATAGTGGGAAGCAAAAAGTCCCATAGGAAAGCAGGAAAAGAAACCACCATGATCCTAACAGATTTTTCTTCATCTTTAACTAACGAGAGTACTAGCCCACTGCCAAGGGAAATGGCCTTGAGGAGAGTTCTTAGGTAAAAAGACAAATGTGCCTTTGCGTAAGGAGCTTATGGCTTTTCCAAGATGCATTTTCTAGGAAGCAGTGCCAATTTAATCCCAAAGGAAGAACAGTATTTGCAGTTATGAAAATCCTAAATAAGATGTTCTTCCATGGAAACCAAGGGGTTCCACAAGTACAACCCAGACATTATGGAACACACTGCATGGCCACATTTTAGCTGGCCCTGAAATATCAAGTCTTCCCATGCCTACCTAAGAAATTACTCCCTTGTTTCAGAATCTGCAATAACTCTCTAGTGTCATATACATAGATTTCTCCTTTTGGCTTTCAATGTGCATCAAATTCTGGCCCTATCCTACCTATCCACCACTTCCCATTATTTCCCGACATGTACTTTTTCTACTTTTACCAGGTCAGGCTCATCAAGGTCTTTTCCATACTCAATGCCAGTGCCTCCCCAGCCTTTGCTCACATTCACCTGAAGTACCCTTCCTTCTCCCTGCCATCTAACCAAATCTCAGTCATCTTTTAAGAGTTGGAACAGGTCTCCATGAAGCCTTCCCTGCCTGGTTCACATCATAATGAAATATAAGCAGACAATATCAGAGAACTGAACCCCTGGTCTCAGATATTTTCAGGTGTGTTGGTTTTGTCTGTCCAACTAGGCTATTTATGTCCCTTGGCAATAGCACCTGCTAATCCTGGACCGTATCTTCCAGGACATTTAGTAAAGTGCTAGGCATATAATACATGCTCCAGAAACACATTACTATTTGGTGGGGCCGTTCAGGTTTGGGGGAACAGTGTCAAGCTGGCCTGGGCATTGACTCATCTTTGCTTCCAGGCTGGATGCATTAGCAGAAGGAAGTGGCGCAGATAAGGGCAGAGGGAGAAGAATGTATAGATTAGTCTCAGGAGGAAGTAAGAGAAGGAAGGGGGATTTCCAGGCAAAATTAGATTCCCACTCTGCTTCGTCTTCAGCACCTCCAGTCACAGAGGGAGGAAAGCGTCATTAGGTCTAAGTCAAATTCAGTAGAAATCCTTTTCAAACATGTTTCATTTTACCTCATTTGTTTTATTTAAATAATTTTACTGTAACACTGAAAATACACTTTGATTCACTCCCTTTCCAACCAGTTCTGAAGCCATTACTCCACAGATTATGTTCAAACACACACATATCTTGTTTCTCCTAACAGAATGCAAGCCTCCTAAGGGCAGGGGCTGTCTGATGTTCTTAGTATCTCCAGTAATGCCTGACACATTGTAGGAGCCTGGTAAATGTGTACTGACTGATTGCTAAGGAACCACTTAGATATGGGGCTCTTGATTTCATTCATATAAAATCATTTTTACACTTCTGAGACTCAGGAAGGTGCTTGACACTGTTCCCCCAAACCTGAACGGCCCCACCAAATAGTAATTTGTTTCTGGAGCGTGTATTATATGCCTAGCACTTTACTAAACATCCTGGAAGATACGGTCCAGGATTAGCAGGTGCTTTTGCCAAGGGACATAAATAGCCTAGTTGGACAGACAAAACCAACACACCTGAAAATATCTGAGACCAGGGGTTCAGTTCTCTGATATTGTCTGCTTATATTTCATTATGATGTGAACCAGGCAGGGCAAGTGTGCATTTTTTGTTGTGAACTTTCCAGGTAAGATGTCAACATCTGTACCTCTTGGGAAACCTCTCCTTCACCACATCTTGATATCCAACTCTCTGGGCCAACTGGGAGAAGCAGGGGACATCATGTTCTCTACTCTTATCTTGTCTCTTGGGGTAAGAGGTTTAGTTTAGGTCAGACCTGCACAACCTAAGCCCTGTGGGCCACTGAGTGCCATGGGCATGCCAAAGGATTGAGTGGCCTGTGAGATTTTTGATTCTACATTTTTTTATGGGCCTCTTGAAATCTTTTGGTGTGCTACAGGTTGTGCAAGTCTGATTCAGATGTTTGTTTAGTTTGTTAACATTTCTGGAAAGCAGCCAGTAGTAAATTAGATTTTCTTTTTTTTTTTTAAAGCAATTGGGGTTAAGTAACTTGCTCAAGGTTACACGGCTAGTCATTTTGATTTATGCATGGGTGCTCATTTTCTGAGGCCGGATCTGATCTCGGGTCATCCAAACTCCGAGGCCAGCACTCTTACTCACTGCGCCACCTAGCTGCCCCTTTAGGGCAATTGGGGTTAAGTAACTTGCCCAAGGTTACACGGTTAGGTTTTTGTTTGTGCGGATTAAGTGTCGGAGGCCGGCTCTGAACTCAGGTCCTTCTGATTCCAGGGCCGGCGCTCTATTCACTGTGCCACCTAGCCGCCCCGTAAATTAGATTTTAACATAACTTCAGTTCACTTTGATTTTTGTCTAAGAGCATAAATACTAATGCAAGATAGATTATGATGTGTGGATTCCAGATAAGTTTTGTCTAGGATAATCTAGAAAAACTAGCTAAGAAAATAATTTGTAGTGATTTCACTACACAACTAGCACAAGCTAGCGCTGCACTAGAATGCTTGTCTTAATGATCCATGCCCAAGGGACATGAAGCCTTCTCAGGATGTTATCTTTTTGGTTATTCAATAGCTGACCATGTTGGATGGTAGATCAAATTTACATCAAGTTTCCTTAAATGGTGTTATAAGGATTAAAGTTCCAGGGACTGGAATTTTAGAAAATGCACTGAGTTTTAAGAAAAGAAAGCAAGAAGAATATTTCAGCCTTATTAGCCACACCCTTTGCATGGCCATTTGCACCTGATGCATTGCTACTGTAAACTGTAAAATTAGACTTTTGTCTAATTTTCTCTATTGCAACTTTTCTTTTGAGCTAGGAATGTATAAAACTCTTTAAATTCTTCAATTTGAACCTTATACCTTTCTAGTCTTTATTTTTTCCTATATGACAAGCTTCCTACTCTTTTCTCTCCTCCCATTTTAGGGAATCTGGTTCTTCCTTTAGCTAAAAAACCATTGTTTTTCATGTTTGATGACAAGACTGCAGACCACAGGACACTGTTATGGGTGTGACAGCAAAGACCAATCACCTCTTGTATGGTGAACCTCTCACCTGAATGAGGAGACCTATATCGAAAGTCCTCTTTGGTCAGCAGCAGGAGAGCTTTTCCATTCATTTCAAACGTGTTGCTGTCAATTGGCCTTAAAGAAAATTCATTTTCAGCCCATTTGAGCCACTGGGCTACGTCATCCCTGCTCCAGTAAACCGGCTGCAAGCCTATTGGAGAGAAAGAGGCATATGTATGAGATCCTTTCATTTAAATAACTGAAACAATTAATAGTAACTGATATTTGTACTAGGTTTAACATTTTGTGTACAAAGCCTTGTTTGTTCTGCTTATCAAGACAATGCTGTGATGAAGAGACAAGAAGCATTTTTATCCCCATTTCAAAGATGAGGAAATTGAATCTCAAAAAGATTAAGTGACTTGTCTCCTTCCCTCTCTCCCCCAAAATTACTTCTTATTAATTTTATATAGCATTTGTATACGTACATATACATAAAGTCTCCAGGGACTGATTTTTCCCCCTCTTTTTATCTCTAGTGCCTAAATTAATATATGTTTGTTGATTCTGGACCTCGTACATATCCAGAAGTGGAATTTGAATCCAGATTTCACTTTACAATAGGTAAATACCTTATAGAGTGATTCTCAAAAAGGAGAAATATTTCGAGGTAGATATTTTCTGTTTGGAAAGCTACTGGAAAGGAAAAATTTAGCTCTCATCCCTCCCCTCTCTCCCTCCTCTCTCAGTCAGTCCCTAACTTGGGCTGGAAAAAGTTGCTTTAATAGTTACACCATGTTTATGTCAAGGAAACAGACAATGGGAAACGTTTTCCTTTCTCCCTCTAGGGTACAAATGCCAAGTCTGGGAGCTTAGGAACTAGTGAAAAGAAGAGTCATTTATCTTCATACACTTCCCTGTCCAGGAAACTGGTTCAGCTTCAGTTCTATTCCTGTGGCTGAGGTTTGTTCTCAGGTAGCTTTGCTGTGGTCTGAGGAACATAGACTGAAAGTGGCACTAAGTTGAAGAATGTCTCGGAACTGATCAGGTGATAGCCCTCTGCCCCCATTCAGATCAGAGATTCTCAACCTAGGGTCTGTGAACTTGAGGTTTGGGGCTTTAAAATTTTTTTTTGACAACTTTATTTCAATATAACTACTTTCTTTTGTAGCCCTGCGTATTTTATTTTAAGCATTTAAAAACATGATTCTGAGAAGGAGTTCACCAGATGACCAAAGGAGTCCACAGCACTCAAGGAAGGTTAAGAATTCTGCTCTAGAGTGTCAAAGATAAATAGCTGGGCCAGGCCTCCTTACACTACAACAGGCCAAAGTGGGCCCTTGACCCAAATCAGGACAGCCTCTGAGAATGAAAAGGGCAGAGTTAGGTCACTTGCCCAATTCCATCAGAGGTTGGAATTTTTTTTGGTGTAAATAACTAATCCTGTTCCTGATACCCAAAAGGGGATTTGGGTAAGACTTGAAGGTGAGAGAAAAAGACCTGGGGTGAGGGCAAAAGCATGTCTCTGAAAATGGGGTTATTACTTCCACACTACTCTGCTTCAAAACCCTGTAGCTTTGAGGAAGAGTAACTGACTTCTTCCCACCCTGTGAAAGCATCTTCAGGGGCGGCTAGGTGGCGCAGTAAGTAGAGTGTTGGCCCTGAAGTCAGAAGGACCTGAGTTCGGATCTGGCCTCAGACACTTAATGCACACACAAACAAAAACCTAGCCGTGTGACCTTGGGCAAGTTACTTAACCCCAATAGCCCTCCAAAAAAAAAAATATAGAAAGTATCTTCAAACCTTCCTCAGTTTGCTTGGCACAGCAGGGATGAAGACTGGTTTTACAGACATACAGATATATCTACATACGTATATACTTCTATGTATCTATATCTGTATCACAATAGTTACTTTGATAAAGAATAATGACAAGAAGAAAGCAGCTGTGATTTAAGTAAATAAATAGATGCACATACACATATGCACGTGCATGCACACACACACACAGATATACTTCCCTCCCTACACTTAGTCTGTACCATTTACAATAATTTTCAATAAAATAGTTTCTCTCATTTGGTAAAGTGGTAGGTGCTATCAAGACTGACTGTAATACACCATAACAGTTAGCTGAGCTCTTTGGAATCTGGTGCTAAAGAAATCAAGGTCATGTAATTGACCCCATGAGGAACCACTACCTTTACACTGAGAAATATGGTCTATATAGTCATGAACTGAACTCACACCTCTGGCCAGTCATTCCCAAAAGCCCTATTGTTAGTCATAAGGAACTGTGGCCCACTCAGAAAAAACAGTTCAAGGTGGTTGTAAAACTAAGTGGGGATCTCAGTGGCACTGTCTTGGTGAATGGAGACTATGCCAGACTTGGGTTATATCTGATTTTCTAAAAGAAATTCTACTCTGTTCCCTAGAGAAATAGAATTATATTTATGTTTCTTACAGAAACATGAAGTTCAAATTAAGGTAGAGACAGAGAAGCTACTGATAGCAGGTGACCAATGAAGTGGAAAGTACAAGATTGGAAACTGGAAAGAAGATGGTCCAAACTCACTGGAAAGTGACAGTGAGGAAACAGATACAGAAGTGAATCCAGGTCTGGAGAGGAAACGAGAGTAAAATTATGAAGTACTGGGGAGGGCACGCTGAAATGCAGGAAGGAGCATGCACTGGGAGTGGGGAGGCAGGTGGTGACTTGGAGGTTCTGTAGATTCTGTGGAAGAAAATACTCATGAGTAATCTTCTCCTTAAGTATAGGAGTCACACGCTGCAAACAAGCCCGGCAGTGAATAACAACAAAACTTCTGTCCACTTCCCATTAGTTTCTCCCACAGCCGAGCCCACGGCAGTGACCAACACCAAATGGAAATCCCCATCAGGGAGTGGGTAGGATGTTTTTGTACTATTAGCAAAGGTGGATTGGACCTCCATTAATGGTGCAATTTTTAGATTTCAGTTTGAGATAGATGTGTTATGTAGATGAGTATGTATATACTATGTTGCTGTTGAGCAGTTCTTTCAGTCATCACCCCATTTGGGGTTTTCTTGGCAAAGATACTGGAATGATTTGCCATTTCCTTCTGCAGCTCATCTTATATATGAGGAAACTGAGGCAAATAAAGTTAAGTGGCTTGCCCAGAGTCATATAGCTAGTAAAAGTCTGAGGCCAGATTTGAATTCAGGAAGATGAGTCTTTAGGCCCACATCCACTGTGCTACCCAGCCATGTGTGTGTAAAATGTGTGCATGTGAATACACATAAATATATTTTTATATGCATGTGTTCATACATAAGTCTATAAACATACACATATATAATCTTTACAGATGATTCTTCTCTTAGCCCTCTTCCTGACTTTCTGGACTTCAAAATCATGCCTGTTGCATTCTGGTACTTTCCTCAGTGCCTAGGACCTTCACACCCTGGAATACCTTACCACCCCTGTGGCCTGCTCACCATGGAATATCCATCTGCAAATCAAACCCTCCTGTCAAGGATGAATTCCTCCTGGAGCCTCCATTTTGGGAAGAGGCTGGTTACCTTTTGTGTTTTGTCTTGCTCCATAAGAGTAGGATCTGTCTGTCTTTTTACTCTTAATTGTATGCCCTGTGTTTAGGACGGTGTCTGGTACATACTAAGGGCTTAATAAACACCTGTTTCCTTCCTTCCATCCTTTTTACTATTAGCAATGGGGGACTGGGTCTACATTACCAGTTGATGCAGAGACTTTTATGATCTCGATATTATTTTGTAAAGAAGTCCACTTTGGGAAGAAAGCACCAACAGTTACATGTTGTACAGGTTCACACCATAGATCTTTGGCAGGACTAGGATAAGGAAAAATCTTTACATGTCTATTTTTAGGAGACAGAGAAAATGATGAGAGAACCTCATTTAGCTGGAGAGAATTTGAGAAATTATCCTGATGGACTTCTATAGTGAAACTGAGTCCCACAGCTATTTCTTAGTGAAATAAAAGATGGGGAAATGCTTCTGTCCTTCTAATTAAGGAAAGAACATCCTTTCCCTCTATGATAACAGCTAGTATTTATACGATGCTTTAAGGTTTGCAAATGTGTCTTATCCCACTTGATATATCCCCTTGATCCTTGGAATGCAAGCTTTAAATGTGGACATGCTTCAGCCAAAGTGGACAGCTGCCATTCTTCAACCACCCCTTATGCAGATTCCTCCACCGTGAATGCCCTTCAGCGGAACAGCAGCTTTACTGGAAGTCCCACACAGCCTTCAAGGTCCAACTCAAATGCTTTTTTCTCTTCTGAATGCTCACAGCTTTTTGTACTCCTCTATAAACTTTCACACGCTACTTGGAATTTTGCCACTTCACCTTTGTTCTTTGGTTTCACCCTCGTCTTCTCAATGGTCACTCTTGATCATCTGAGACAAAGTTTGTCCATCAAGCTTCACAGTAACAGGGTCTCAGGGGGCACTTGCTATATGCTTATTGAACTGAATCCTCAAAAAAGAGTGAGGACTTGGAAAGCTTCAAGGAAGTGAGTGGGGCAAACCAAGAGGAAATTTAGAATTTGTATGGATTGAGCAATCTTTCTCTAGAGAAACATCTACATGAATGGAAGCTAAGGAGGGATTTATACTATAAATGTTGCCTAGAAAGAAGGTTCTTCCAAAAATATTGATTCCCACTCCCATTACCGTCAACATTCTCATCCTCTACCTATCCAAATGCAAATCCCTATTCCCCAAGCTCTACAGAAACTCAACAGTACACTTAATAATTTTCTCCAAATTATGTAAAACTTCTACTAATGTTAGTAGAACTTTTATGTGCCCAACAACCTAAATTTATGATATATACAGGTTTACAAAGCCATCACTCGTAATCTGTAACCCAGTTAAGTCGATAAATATAGATGGTAACTCTCTTGCTCCCCATATTCCACATCTGCCAAGTCCTGTCAATTCTACCTTCATAACAGTTCTTCTATTGGTCCCCTCTCCTCTCTGATACTGGGCATCACCCTGGGGTAGGCTCTCATCACCTCAAACTTGAACTACCACAACCGTCTTCTGTTTCATCTCCTCAAGTCTTTTCCCATTGTAAGTCGATCCTCTATTCAGCTGTCTGACCATTTTGTCCAACCATTTACCTCCCTCCATCCCTGTTCACTAAACTCCAGTGGCTTTCAATTATCTCCATGATCAGATACAAATAAGTATTTTCACTGGCTGTCACCGATGTCTAGAATGCTCTTCTCCTGACCCCTCTGGTTTCTTATCTAACACAGGCAATGTCATCCTCTTGATTTTGCCATCACCCACAAGCACCATCATTTCATGATTACAGAACGCTGAAATTCCTTCACTGGATTCTATTCACCCATCTATCCTTATACTGCTGAGAAATTCTATCTATTTTATCTCTTCTCCCTATCTACTACCCCTCGCTCCTTATCCTTAGCTCCTAAAGGACTTTTCAGCCTCACCATTTCCTACAATCCTCTCACCACTCTGCCATCACTATCACCATCACCGCTGTTCTTGCTACACTTTCCTCCTTTGCTAAACTCAACCTGTAGTGGACCAGTTCATCTCTATGATTTTCTACTCTCAAGTCCCTTCTTCTCTTCTGTTGTCACTCACACCTTGCCAAACCCCAGCCCTGGACTATGCCCACCATCTGTCTCCTCTCTGACTCTACTTTCTTGCCACTGAAAGGATCTAGAAAAAGTCAAGTAACCATCCTGACTGGGTCTAGGATTGATTTATGTTATAGTTAGATAAGGAAATCCTCTTTACTATTTATTAACTGACTGTCTACACACCATTCCCAATGACTATTCCAAACTTTCCCAAAGCATTCTTTCCCTCTCACTCTTAGATTAAAAAATGAAAACAAAAACTGATGCACTTCACCATGACAGCCCTCTTCTCTCCTCTTCCTCACCTCATAGTTCTCTTCCTCATCATCTTAGGACTCTTTGATATCACACCACACTATTTCCTCCTTTATACCAGTTCCTTCTCATCGAGGTCAATCTCACCACGTTTCCTTGTTTCCATTTCCTCCTGTCTTCTCTAGAAGATTTTCCCCACTACCATCCTCATTATATCTTTTTTTTTTTCTTTTTTAGAGGGCAATTGAGGTTAAGTGACCTGCCCAAGGTCACACGGCTAGTTTTTGTGTTGTGTCTGAGGCCAGATTTGAACTCAGGTCCTCCTGAGTCCAGGGCTGGTGCTCTACTCACTGTGCCACCTTAAGCCTTTTCCTATCTACTGATTCCTGCTCTTTTGCTTCTAAACAAACACATCTTCCATATATATATATATATATATATATATATATATACATATATACATACATATATATACACACACACGTATGTATGTATGTATATGTGTGTGTGTATATATATGTATATATACATATTATATATAAGTCTCATTTGATTCTATGATTCCCAGTCACTATTGTCCTATATTTATCTTCCCATTTGGAGCTACACTTCTTAGGAAAGCTATTTGCACTTGGTGCCTTCACTTCCCCTCCTTTCACTCTCTTCCAAGTTTGGCAATCAGGCTTCTAACTTCATCATTTTACTGAAACAGCTCTCTTCAAATTACCAATGATCTTTTAATTAGCAAATCTAATGGCATCATCTCAATCTTCACTCTTTTTGACTTCTCTGCAGCACCTGACACTGCTGACCACCCTCTTTTCCTTTATACGCCTTCCTCTCAATTTTTATAACACGGATCATTCCTCATTCTCTTTCTACCTGTCTGACCATTCATACCCTATGTCATGTCCAATAACTATGGATGTATCCCAAACCTCGAACCTCATTCCTCTTCTGGTTTCCCTCTATACTCTCTCACTTAGTGACCTAATCATCTCCATGAGCTCAATTCCAATCTCTATGATGAGAACCTAATCTATAAATCCAGTCCTAATATCTCTCTTGAACTCCAGACCATCATCATCAATTGCCTATTGGACATTTGAAACTGGCTGTTCCAAAGGCATCTCAAATTCAACATGTACAAAACAGTGCCCAGTATTCTTCCAAAACTACCCCTCTTCCAAACTTTCCTATTACTGTTAAAGACATCAATCAATCAATGGACAAGTATATATTAAGCTTTGTATTAAGTACTGTACAAAGAGCTGAGGACACAAGGAAAGGCAAAAACAAATTAGGGGAAACCAAACCAAACAACAAAACCCAGTCCCTAGCCACCAGGAGCTTACATTTGAACATGTCAACTAGACAACATGCAAACAAGAGATCTACATGATCCGGATAAATTGGAGGTAATTTCATGAGGAAAAAGGGCACTAGCACTAAGGGGGCCAGAAAATGTTTCTCACAAAAGATAGGATATTATTTTGAGACTTGAAAAAAGCCAGGATGCCTGGACAAAGAAAGCAAGTATTCCAGGTGTGGAAACATTCAGGGAAAGAAAATGCATGAACCACCTGATCTTTCTAGTAACCCAGGTTTAAAACCTGAGTGTCAAGGGGATGCCCATCAATTGGGGAATGGCTAAATAAGTTGTGGTATGTGAATGTAATGGAATACTATTATGCTATAAGAAATGAGGAGCAGAAGGTCTTCATAATAACCTGGAGAGATTTATACAAACTGATGCTGAGTGAGGGGAGCAGAACCAGCAGAACTTTGTACATAATTACAGACACATCATATTCGTGACAACTAACTTTGATACACTGGGCTCCTCTCAGCAATACAAGGTTAGAAGACAACTACAAAAGACTCATGATGGAAAGGGATATCCACATCCAGAGAAAGAACTATGGAATTTGAATGTAGATGGAAGCAAACGACTTGCTCTCTCTTTCTTGTGTTATGTTTCATTTTGTCCCTTCTTTCTCATTGTTCACTCCATTAGTTATAACTCTAACTTGACTAATGCTCAATGTGATGATATCTGTAGAACCTTATTTGATTGCATGCCTCTGTGGGGGGGAAGGGACAAGAGAGGGAGGGAGAGAAAATTGGAAACTCAAGGGATTGTGGAACTGAATGTTGTAAACTAGAAGTAAATAAATAAATATTCAAAGTTTAAAAAAAAAGGCACTGCAAAATTTCCCTAATGTGATCCCCTGAAAACAACAAAAATAACCTGAGTGTCATCTAAGACTCCTCACCCTCAATCAATGCATATAGCCAATCAGCTGTTAAAGCCTGTTCTTTCTGTCACCACAACTTCTCTGGTATTAGTTCTTCCCTCTCTACTCCCCCAACCATCACCCTAGTTTAAGGCATCCCATTTGGTCTCATCTGTTCTCTCTACCTCCCTCCACTGTCCACACAGCTGCCCAAGTGTCCTTTGTAAAGCACAGGGCTGACCACATTACCCCGTTTTAAGATGGAAGGGACTTTGTAAACTCCAGTGGTTGTTTCCCATTACCTCTAGGATTAAATATAAACTCATCTTCTTAGCATTTCAAAACCTTTCCCCATCTGGCCCCTTTCTACCTTTCCAGTCTTCTTACACATTACTGCTCTTCACCTTCTCTACCGTCTAGCCCAGCTATACTGGTCTACTTTATTTTTACACAAACATAAAGCTCAAGTTCCTCTCTCCATGCCTTTGTACTGGCTGTCCACCCCCATTCCTCCACCATAGTGGAGATGTACTCCCCTCTCACTTCTATTTCTCAGAAACCTCAAGCATCACCTTATATATGAAACCTTTCTGGACCCCAGCTGCTACTATATTCTCTCTCAAAACTACTTTGTGTTCATCTTGTATATGATGTATATGTTTACATATGTTCACACTCTCTTCACTTTTTCTCTCTTGTCTCTGCACCTCCAACAGTCAGAACTGACTGAATAGTCTCTTAATATATGTTTGTTGATTACTTGCCCAAGGTCACAAAAATACTAGGTCTATTCTACTGCATCATAAAGGTTTCTGCATACCCAGTGTTTGGTAATAATTATTTTCAAGAAAGATCTGAGAGGAATTTTGTCAAAAGGAAATGATCAAGAAATTATCGGGAAAACCCCTGCTTGCACTCCAGGGTTGGTGACAAATTCATGAATATCCTTCAAATGAACATGTGGACATCTTTTATTTATTTATTTATTCATTCATTCATTCATTCATTCATTCATTCATTTATTTATTTTTGCCTTTTGGAGGGCAATTGGGATTAAGTAACTTGCCCAAGATGACACGTCTAGGTTTTTGTTTGTGTGTACGTTAAATGTCTGAGGCCAGTTCCGAACTCAGGTCCTTCTGACTCCAGGGCCAACGCTCTACTCACTGCGCCACCTAGCTGCCCCAATATGTGGACATCTTAAACTGTTTTCTACTGATGATTTGTTTAAATCCATTTTCAAAAGGTCAACCATACTAATAAACAAATTATAACCCTCATTTCAGACTTCTGATGTATTTATGAACCAATGTGATATTATTTCTATGCACACAAAATTCTCATTTATCGACAAGATACTGAGTTGTGTCTTCTTATCATTAAGGACAGACTGTGAGGTGTTATGGGAGAGCATGGTATGGTAGAAAAAGTATGAGACCAGGAATCAGAAGTTCTGGTCTTGAATTTTGGCTTCATCACTTACTAGTTGTGTAATCTTAGTCACCTGACTTCATTGGGCCTCAGTCTCATCACCTGTAAAATAAGGAGGTTGTTCAAAATCACCTCCCTTTCAGCCCTTAAAAAAAAAAATCGTACCTCACATCTTTGCTACAGAGAACACATTCTAAAATACTGTACAACTGTGAGATTTTCTTAGTTTTTTTAGTATAAAGTATATTCAATTATATCTAATATTTTGAAAATTATATATACATACACACATATGTGTGTATATATGTGTGTGTGTGTGTATATATATATATATATATATATATAGAGAGAGAGAGAGAGAGAGAGAGAGAGAGACATTCTCTACCATCCCAAATATTAAGTTAATCAATTTCCTACTTGGATAAGTGGAAATTTGTCCTCTTTTCTGCTGCACAGACATCAAGGGTGGTTGAGAACTACTTTAGAACCCATCTTACTCCTTGCTAAACCCTTTACACTGGAGGATGGCTACTTCATCTTCACTCCATAAATTCTCTATTGTATACTCTTCTCTGTTTTTATGTACGAGTTCACTATTTTTGTCCACACTCAGTCAAACGATTAGGCACTACCAAACTAAGTTTTGAGATAATAGATGCAAAAGGCCTTTGAACAGTACAAATGGTGACACAAATACAAGGGATTAGGATATTATTTTACCTAGGAGTTTCTTGGGACATCTCATGGGCAACTTTGCTTAATTTAAGCTCTGCTCGATGTAGGAATTCTGAAGGGAGGGGGGAGTGATCTTTTCTGTCTTATCAGAGAAGACTTCATCTGCTAAAAGCTAGTATTATCTCTCAATGGTGTCAGTGTCTCTGGACTTTATGGGGGAGAACAAGCTTTGCAGAAAACCTTGAAAAGGCAAAGGACAAGTTTCTGCTACATAATTCAAATATTATCTCATTTGGTCTTCCTCAAAACCCTGGGAAGAAGGTGCTATTATGATTTTATAGCTAAGGAAACTGAGACAGACAAGAAGCTAAGTGACTTGGCCAGGGTCACCCAGCTAGTATGTGTCTAAGGCCAAATTTGTACTCAGGTCTTCCTGACTTCAAGCCCAGAGCGCCATCCACTGCACCATGGCTTGAGGTTGCCTCATGAGCCTTGAAGCTTACCCAACAAAAGAATGATAGTATCAACCTATTCAGATCAAAGTCACATTTACTTCTCCTGAAATATTTTTCCTTATAAAATTCATTCTGTAGAGAAATTTGTTATTAAAATGGCTAGCAAAGCTCACCAAGGGCCTCCTAGTTACCATAAGCCTAACTGGCAAAACTGCTTGCTATATAGTTCTATAGTTTAGGACCGAATCTAGTTCTGCTGATGGAGGTCAGTTAATTAGATGATAAATTAGCACAAAATACTATGGTGAGACTTACAAATCAAGACCTTGAAAGATTAATTCACAAGATCTTCTGCTTTTCTGCAGCAAAGCATTTACTCTAGAACCATGAATGCAATAGAACTCAAGTACATATGTTTTGATGGTGATGTGAATCAGAAGGAAAACTAGGACTTGTGGAGGGAAAAATAGAGGAAATAGGGTCCCCTATCTTTCACCCCTTGTTCTGCCCTGCCCCCACCTCCACAAATACCTTGTCACTTTGAGTGGAAAGAAGTAAAGAAGAAAATTTAACTGAGAAGTAGGTTATGCTTCCTCAGAAGTAGGGGAATGTTATTAAAATCATCAGAGAACCACAGTCCTATTTATCCCAGTTTTTTACCATCAATGCATACATAAATTTGCAATGCAAATCCCTCAATTATTATGAAACAGAAATCAGAACTAATGAATAAATTAGTTCATGAAGACTAGTCACTACTCAATATCACTACTAGGTTTATCGAATAAAAAGGAAAAAGACTCCTACAAACAAAAATATTTATAGCAACTCTTATTGTTCAGTCAAAGAACTAGAAACCAAGGGGGTGCTCTGTGATTTTGAGAAAGGTTGAACATATCATGGTGTATAGATGTAATATAATACAATTGTCCTATAAGAATTGGGGCAGCTAGGTGATGCAGTGAATAGAGCACCAGTCTTGGAGTCAGGAGAACCTGAGTTCAAATTTTACTTCAGACACTTGACTCTTACTAGCTGTGTGACCTTGGGCAGGTCACTTAACCCCAACTGCCTTGCCTTCCCCCTCCCCCCCCCAAAAAAAAAGAAAGAAAAAAATAATACAATTTCAGAGAAACTTGGAAAAAACTGCAGGTACTAATCAAGAGGAAAGCAAATAGAAACAGAACAATTTGTATAACAAGAACATTGTAAAGATAAACAACTCTAAAAGACTTAAGAACTCTAAATTCAATCTAATGACCAGTCAGGAATCCAGAGAACTGATGAAGAAGGTTATCCTCTTCCTCACAGAGAGGAGAGAGGTTCAGCATTCAGAATAAGAAAACTTTTTTAAAAAACATGGCCAATGCAGAAATTTGTTTTTGCTTGATGATGCATATTTGTTACAAAGGTTTTGATTTTCTTCTGTTTTGATTTTTTAATTAAAAAAAGACTAATCATTGGTAGAGTACTTCACCTATACAAAGGATAGAGGCTTTTTGTAGTCAAAGAAAGATAATGCTGACAATTCAAAATTTTTAAATGTTTCCTAGAACACATAATAGCAATTTAGGATATTCCCCATGTAGCTGGATTGGAAGACAAGTCTTATTCCCAAAGTTACTTATTTCTATGCTCAAAAAAGCTCAACTTCTGAAAAAAAAACTATGAAAACAAGATAAACAAGCAGAGATTTTTCTTAAACAGAATCTTTAGATTGCCAGTGTAAAGTAGGTGTAAGAACACTAAAGTCATCAGTGAAGTACTGAAAACATAACAATCCCACTTGATTTTCATGTTCCAAAAAATCCATATTGTCAGCTAAGCAGATGTGAAAGGGAAAAGAATGAATGAATGAATGTTTTTTCTTTCTTTCTTTTCAAGTTCTCATGGCCATCTCCTGTGCCTGCACAGTCTGCAGCAAATTCCTTTGCAAAGTGTAACAAGAGTAAAACTCATTTTCATTCTGGCTGGGAATCTGATCTTCCCAATCACTGACATGTCACAGACTTTTCTTTGTGAAGCTGGTTTTCCTCCATTCCCCTTCCTTATAGGTCTCTTTTTATCTCTCCGGAACTGACAAAGTAAACAGCTTTTCACAGCAACGGAGATATGGTCTTTGGTGTCACTGAGTCAAGGGAGGTGGATATAAGCTTGGTAGGAAGGAAGGAGACTGAAAGTAGAACACGTCTAAAGTGCTAACATCCCAGACCAAGGGAAATAAAAGGCAGGGATTAGCTAAAGTGATCTGAAGCTTTCTTCTGAAATGGCAATCCTTGGACTCTTGTCCATCTCCTTGGAGAGTGATTCAAAGTTTTCTTAAAAGGCTGATGTTGGCTGCCTTGTTATGTGCTGAATCAACTTTCCTGCTGAAGAGATGCTGATTAAGCCCCGTGAGGGGCAAGGCCCATTGTGGCCACAGAGGCAGGATGAAATCATTTAATGCAGCTGCTGATGCCTCATGGAAAAAAAATAAAATAAAAGTCTCCTATTTAAAGATAATTTTGCATGTGTGTAAGTATGTGTCATAGATTTTATTTCTCATCATCTTATTCCTTGTTTGTTGGGAATATCTGGAAGGAAATGGTTTCTTTAGGAATCACTCAACTGCTGTTACTTATCTACAAGGTAACAATCCTCTAGTGCTGGTTATGCTGGAAGAATGATAGGGTTATTAATCCTCCTGTTTCAGGGCTTAAGCTGATCTAAGATCAAAAGAAAGAAATTTATTTCTGTAGCACAGCATTAAGAATTCTAGAAACATGGACATGGGAAGTAATGAGCCCTATCATTCCCCAAACTTGACGTGTGTTGTTACCTCTAGACTTCTTAACCAACTTTTCCCAGTTGCCCAGGATCATGTTTATTTGTGGAGATTTGGGGAAGGAGGTTGCCCTAAGTCTGAAGGTGCCAGAGTAAAACTTTAGCAGGAGTAAAACCAACTCCTTTTAGCAGCCCTTGTCACAAGGCCCTGGGGCCAGATCGAAATTCCAAAGTGGGGGAGACAAGAGAGGCTTGGCTTAGAACATCGGTGGGGCACCTGTGGCCCTCTAGGTCCTCAAGTGAAGCCCTCTGAATCCAAGTGGGTTTGGGAACCACTGCAATTGGTAAATATAAAGTGAACCAAAAGGAAGAAATATCATAAAAATCACCAACAAATATTTATCAAGAACCAACCAAATTCTTGGCACTGGGGATACAAATGAATGAAACGTGAGGTTTTTTGTCATGATGGAAACTGGCTGTCAACAGCAGAGGATCCATTATTGGAAATTCTTCACTTAAACAGCCACTGGAGTAAAGAGGGAATGGCTGGAAGAGATCAGAAACATGAATAACAAATACTCTTTTATTATAAGCACCCTGAGGGCAGGGGCTATATTTCCAGTGTTTGGCCATCTCCAGTGTCTGGCACAGTGCCCTTGCACACAGCAGGTTTTTAATAAATGCTCCTAGAATGATCTGATTTTAAGCCCTCTCATCCCAAGAGGGTAAGACTGTCTGGATGCAGAGTGGAAGACTTCCCACCACAATCTGAGCATCATCAGCTGAATGTTGACACCCCAGTCATTTCACACAGGGTTCCCATGATTCCCTACACTAGTGAGACTTTCCCTACTTCTCAAGATCAGTAATTAAGGCACATTCTGTGCACAGATTCTACCTGTGGACCTGGGATTTAGCCTGTTGAGCTGCATATCTCAGAAAGGATACCACCAAAAAAAAATCAATGAGCCACGTGACTGGAGGCCACACGAGTGTGATGGGTCTTGCTGTCAAATCTGGCTTTGTTGACTTTTTAACAGTTTTCTTTTCTCATTAGAGTTTTATCTATTTGGAAGAGCCTACACAGCTCAGACATGTCAGTGTCATCAGAAGATGGCATCACGTAAAGATAATTTTTAAAAATGGCTTTTCTAATGCAGCCTTTGGAATATTTGCAAGAAACTTATTGATTTTAATTACTAAGTCAGAGTTATTGAGCTCTGGCAAAGGGAATAAATCTTTTCCATTCTCCATTCCTGTTGCTAAGTGTAGCTTCCAGGAAGCAACTATCACCCTTTCTGGAAATGCAGCAAAACCCACACATACTTTCATCTTCCCTTTACTCCATGTTTTTCTCCCCGCTCCCCCCCCCTTCTTTGATTGCCACTCACTGACAAATATATTTTTGCATTCCTCCCTCATTTGCCTAAGTGGATATCTAAACGAGTAATGTTCACCCGATGGCTGGAGTGGAAACAAACAGGGACAGTGGGGGGGAAGCATGTGGCCATTCACCAGGGTAATGATTCCTTCTGGTTCACAGCTCAATTTTTCCCTTTAGATTTGCAAAAGCTGCTGTAACTTAAGTCTTCTAATCAAATCCCTGTCTAGTGGGTGTGAAAAAGAGAGAAAGAGAGAGAGAGTGAGAGAGAGAGAGAATGTGTGTGCATGTGTGTGTATGTGTGTAGAGTAGAAGGGGGAGGGAGGGAGGGAGACACCGTACTATGTGACTGCATGCCTCTTCGATACGTGACAACGTCTGGGTTGTCAAAGTTAACACAAATATCTCCTAGCATCTGTTGTTCTTTCATTTTAGTTTGGAGAGAGTCTATTTCTTTCAATTTAATATCAGGGAGAAAATCCACCATTTTTACTGTTACCATCAAAAAGCATTTAGTGACTGTTCATTTGAGTGTGGGTCTGGGCAGCCATCATCCTTTCCCTCTAGAAGCTTGAAAGCTTTGAAATGTCATAATTATAACAAAACAACCAACAGATACTCATCGAGCATCTATTATAAGAAAGGCAGCATGCTGCCTCCCTTCCTGGGGAGATTTGTCAGCATGCAGCATTTTATACGGGCAGACTCAAATGATGTGATGTTTAGTGTTGCTGGTCCACCTTACCTATCATCTCTTCTTGCTTATAAACTTGTTATAAGGTATGGATCACAGGCACACAGATTCAAAGCTGGAAGGGACCTTCAGAGTCACCTAATTCAATCCCCTCATTTACGGATGAGGACACTGAGGTTCAGGGAGGTTATGGGACTTGCCCATCCATGTCACAGAGCTAGTCAGTATCAGAGGTGGTCTGATTCCGGTCCACACTTCCAACACGATCTCCACTATAATAGGGTGCCTCGGTGGGGAAGGGAGAGGAGAGAGAGATTTGGAAATTAAGGTGATGTAAAAAAAAAAAGATAGGGATAAAAATTCTTTAGAAAGAGAAAGGCAACGTGCTTGTACTTTGGGTAATAAAAATAAGTGTCAGACATTTTCTAAATTTAACTGTGCTGGACCTCAGAAGAGGTGGTGCAGTGTGTACAATGCCTGGGCCAACAGTCAGGAAGACCTGAATCAAAGCCTGCCTCAGACACCTCATAGCTTAGTGACCCTGCCTTGGTTGTCTTATCTGTAAAGTGGAGATCATTGTTTGTTGTGAAGATCAAGTATTTATTAAAGTTCTTAGCACAGACAGTGTCTGGGCACAGTGTGGACACTTTAAAAATGCTTTATTCTCTTACCTTCCCCCTTATAATGTGTAGACCCAATACTCCAACCTTTTTTAGCTTTGTATGGCCTGCCAAAGTTTGAGGATTCACCATCACCTACATGTTACAATCAGGAACCAAAGGAGGGCTTTAGGGGAGTTGGGCATAAGGATCAAGAGGATTTGTTCTTTCATTAGATAGATACTCCTGCTATGCACACCGTACTGTGCTCAGTTCTTGGGGGTTGGGGCGGGGGAAACCAGGGATAGCAGAAGTTTAAGGAAGACACTGTTTTCTTGGTGACATCACTGATCTCCCTCCCAGAGGCCACACCCTTTCAGGTATTTCTTCCAGGTGGGATGATGAAGTGATACTGACTCATCCCGCTTCTCTAGGTTGATTCCAGCTGCCATCAATGAAGTACATTTGCAAGTTGGCCAACCAGAGTTGGATGGGCAGTAAGGGGCCATGGAACAGAGGAGGAGAGAATCTTTATCAAGACAAAAGACTGGGCCATTCAACTCTCCATAAAGCCCAGCATGAAATATTTGAAACAACAGAAAAATAGGTGTGCAGGGGGAGGGGGGAAGTTAGTGATCAATAACTTCATTAAAAAATTGGAATAAGGGGGGCGTAGGTGGCGCAGTGAGTAGAGCGTTGGCCCTGGAGTCAGAAGGACCTGAGTTCGGATCCAGCCTCAGACACTTAACGCACACACAAACAAAAACCTAGCTGTGTGACCTTGGGCAAGTTACTTAACTCCAATTGCCCTCCAAAAAAAAAGCAAAAAAAAAAATTGGAATAAGGGAAAGCTTGTTGTATAGGGGAGGAGGGAAATAATTAGAAAGAAATGTGAAAAATTAGAAAGAAAAAAAAGAAATGGGCTATGAAAATAAGGCATCAATTAAAAATAAAAAATTAAATAATGAAAAATAGCTGCATTAACACAAGGTGGGAGGATTTCTAAATATACATTGTATGATCATTTTTTCTGAAGTCCTTGTGGGAAGCATCTTCCTTATTGGTCACATTCAAAACCATAATGACAGTCAACATATAAGTATCATCTCATTTGATCCTAAGAATAACTCTGTGAGCTAGGTATTTTTTAGGTATTACTATTCCCATTTTTAGAGATGAGGAAGCTGAGGCTCATAGGGATTAAGGGCCTCTACAGATGAGGAAACCAGAAACCCTGAGAGGTTCTATAACTTGCCCCCCCCCCCCATTGTAGAAGGAGTAGGTAGCTAAGCTGACATTCAAACCCAAGTCACTGGTCTCTACACCCAGGTCTCTAGTCTATGCCTCTGGGACAAATTCAGGGCACTGGACATAATCCAGACATACATAAAGGACATCACTGGGTTCCTCCCTTTCCAGATGAGAAGCCTTTGTCAGAGCTCAGACTCCCACGAGCACAACCTTTAAAGACCAATGGTCTCCACACCACAGTGGGGTATGTGCTCACAAGTTTAGTTGAGGGTAATATCACAACATTAACATGTTTTTGTTTTTTTCTGGCATCAAGAATAAATTTACTTCTTTGCAGTGTCCATCCATTGCTGGACTCTGCCCACTGTGGCCAAAACGAGTACGTCTAATCCCCTTTCCATGTGACAGATATCTTCAAATATTTGAAGAGAGCTATTTAGCTCCCCACTGCCCTCTGCCCCTGCCCCTGCCCCTTTCTATTCTCTAGGCTAAACAGCCACTGTTCCTTTAACTAGTCCTACTCTGACACTAATTCTAGGACCTACACCATCCTGCTTTTCTTCCCTTGAATATATCCTTCCTACACTGAAGTGACCAGAAGAGAACAGAGATGGTCCAGGTGTTTTCTAACAAGGGCAGCATACAGAGAGACTATCACCTCCTTACTCCTAGAGGTTTTTCTTCTTTTAATGTGTCCTGAGATCACACTGGATTTCTTAGCTGCCATATCAACTCACTAGTGACCCAAGTTAAAACTCATAGTCCATGTAAAACTCCGTATCTTTTGTAGACAAATAGATTTCTGACCCCATGCCTTCCATATCTTATGCCCGTGGAGTTGATTTCTGAACTTAGAAGCAAGACATTATTTTTCTCTATTGAATTTCATCTTATTAGATTCATATTCCGACCTGTTAAATATTTTTGGATCTTGACTATTGTCCAATGTTTTAATTATCTCTGCAAATTTGATAAGCATGATATCTATGCCTTTTCCCCAGGTCATTGATGATAGTGTTAAAAGGCATAGGGCCAAGCACAGATAGAACCCTGAAGCCCTTCATGGAGTTCTGCCAAAGTGACACTGAACCATTAACTGCTACCATGTGTCCAGCCAATCAACCAGGTCCATGTTCATTTACTTACATTATCTCTTAGTCCACATAGCTTTGCCTTTGGATTTTCACAAGAATAGTATAAGTTACTTTATTAAATGTTGCTAATCATCTTCTAGCTTAGTAACCCTGTCCAAAAGAGGAAATCAGGTTAGTCTGGCATAACCTGACTCTGATGAAGCCATGCTAGCACTCTGCAATAATTGCTTCCTTTTCTAGACCAAACTTAATCATCCCCTTAATGATGAATTCTAGTGTTTTCCCCCAGAAATGAAGTCAAGTTCACTTGTGTAAAATTTTGGTGTTAAGTGGTTTTTGTTCAAATAACCTAGAGGTAGTACTTTAAGATTTACAAAACACTTCCTGTACAACTTTGTGAGATAAGGAGAATATGTAAAATTAATCCCATTTTGCAGAAGAGGAAGTAGATCCAGAGAAGTTAAGTGATTTGCTAATGATCACATAGCTAGTATATGTCAAAGGTAGGATTTGAATTTAGGCCTACCAACTCTTAGGTCTTTTTTATTTTATTTTACATTACCACATATTGCTGGTATCTTTTTAGAATCTTTTCATTTTTTAAAATTTATTTTATTCTTTACTTAAGAAATAAAATAAGCATTTCCATAACATAGAATAGAAAAAATATGATTGTACACGAAACTGCAAATCTATTATGTACAACTTATTATTTCCTTTCACAATATATAAAAGTTGTTACTTCATTTTTTATTTTTTTCTTCCCTTCCCCATTTCCGCCCTAGAGACGACTACCATTAGGTTCAAAGGGGGGGGCGGGGAGAGAATCATTCTATACATCTATTTATCAGTTCTTTCTCTAGAGGCAGATAGCATCTTCCTTCATAGGTCCTTTGTAGTTAACTTAAGTATTTATAATAGTCAAAATGACTTCTTTGCTCAAAGTTGTTCTTAAAACAATATTGTTTATTCAACATTCTCTTGGCTCTGATCATTTCGCTCTTCATTATTTTGTTTAAGCCTATCCATGTTTTTTTGGGTTTTTTTTAAGGTCACTCAGTTCAGCATTTCTTATAGCACAGTAGTATTCCATCACAATCATATACCACAACTTGTTCAGCTGTTTCCCAATTATGGGGCATCCCCACAATTTCCAGTTCTTTGCCACCACAAAGACTGCTGCTATAAACATTTTAGAACATATAGGTTCTTTTCCTTTTTCCCTAATCATTTTGGGAAACAGAATGTCTTATTGCTGGGTCAAAGGGTATACACAGTTTTATTACTCTTTGGGCATAATTCAAGATTGCTCTCCAAAATGTCTGGATCAGTTCACCGTTCCACCAACAGTAAATTAGGGCCCCAATTTCTCCACATCCCTTCCAACATTTGTGGCTTTCCCCTTCCATCATTTTAGTCAATTTGATAGGTATAAAATGATATCTCAAGGTTTTTCTAATTTGCATTTCTTTAATCAATAGTGATTTAGAGCTTTTTTTTTCATATGACACATGAATTGTTTTGATTTCTTCATTGGAAAACTGCCTGTTCATATCCTTTGACCATTTATCAATTGGGGAATAATCTCTTTTTAGGATCTTAGAGACCAAGCATCCCCTGTTAAATAAGAGTAATGGACTAGACTGTTAAGCTTTCTTCCAACTCTAAAGTTGTTTGTGTAATTTATTATTCTGATTATGTAATTTATTTGTGATGATTCAAAAGACACTTTAAGTATTTGAAGTGTTTCATACTAATCACTATAAAATCACAGTTGGGTTGGAAAAATCCAGAAGTTCAGTTAATACAGATTTCTAGTTCATAAAATGTCAAGTAACAGTGAATTTTTACTATAACTCAGGGGTTCTGAACCTTTTCTGTGTCATGAATATCTTTCATAGTCTGGTGAAGTCTATGATCCCCTTCTTCATAATGTTATTAACCACATAAAACAAAATACATTGGGTTACAGAAAAATCCAATTTTTTTTTCAAATTATAGTTGTCATTTTTTCTTAAACAAACAAGTTTAATGGATCCCAGGTTAGGAACTCTGGCTCTAATAATTAGTATTCTGGTGGTTGGTTAGAAAAGGGTTAGCACAACTTCCAAAACCCCTTATGTCATTCCTAGGAGATGGGAACTGCTAGGACAATGGGGGTTTCTGCCAAAGGTAATACTATGTGCTTTCCTAAAGAAAGGTGCTATATGCCCTCAAGTGAACATCACTATGTTTTGCATTTATGCTTATTTGTCTTTTAATTCTGAGTCCCAAGTCCTAAGATTCTATAATCTTAAAGCCTCTCCTTAAATGGAATGGAAGATTTTTCTGGCCTTCCCTAAATCCAAGGAGCTACTTACAGCCCTCTGTGCATACCACAGGAAGAAATCTTCTCAGGGTCACATCTCAGAGGTCCCTTTGCTTAAAAGGAATTTGGGCAGGATTCAGGGTTCCCAACTGAGCTCTAAAGCAAAAAAAAGGAAGGAGGAAAGAGGAAATAAAGGACAGCAAAAAAAAAAAAAAAACAGGGAAAGGAAGAGAAAAAAAGAGGAAGGACAGAGAGAGGAGGGGTAGGGAAAGGAGAAAGAGGGGAAACAGGGAGGGAAAAGGAGGGAAGAAGGGAGGAGGGTGAGGAAGGAGGGGGAAGGGAAGAGACTTTGCACATTAAGTCATTACAAAACAAAACCGATTCTCTTGCTGAGTTCAGTGCCAGCCAGTATGAAGCTAGTTCACTTGCCTGGCAGCCAGGGTCCCATAATTCTGAGTCATGGCCACATTAACTCTGCTACTGTTAAAGCAGGAGCTCGGCAACACAGATAACCTCATGGCTTACTTTGCCTAGAAGACTCAGGTATCTGAGAAGAGTTTCACTTATAAGTGGGGAGGAGGGTTAGTGTGCATGGAATTGGGGAAGTGAAAGGTGGAAAATAAAGCAGGGAGCTTCCTTTTTTCTTTTCAGGACTTAATTATTTTTCAGATAGATTGAAAACCCTGCTTTTCTGCATCACTTTAAAGGGAACAAAATAACCTACTAATATTATCTCCAACTCAAGCTGCACAATCAAACTACAGCATCACAGTGGGGAAAGCATTGGCCTGTGGTTTTAGGAACCAGCCAAGGGAAGAGAAGCAAAGACTCATTTTAGATTGGCTTTGAACCCCAGGCCTAAGGCAGCTCCAATGGAGCTTCTGGGGGTCTCTTTTATATAATAAATCCCTGTAACTTTGGGTACCTGGGAATCACTACACTGTGATGATAGGGAGTGTAACTCTCCATATTCAAACACAGTAACAGTTATTATCAGTTGGGAAGAGATGAAACCTCTAAATCTTTGGTCTTCCAGGCTATCCTCCCCAGATGCTTTCAAATTCACAGAGGCCTTTGGTGGTATTCCTAGGCAGGTCTGCTTAGCAGATAGGTATGTTCTAGTTTGCAGGAAATGAGGAAGACTAGGCCAGCCTGTGACAATCATTCTACTTCTGGCTTTTTAAAGAACCTGTTTCAATGTTCCTCCAGGTCTAAGAAACAAAGGAATCTTCTACCACCCACCCCAGTACACTATTACTTCTTAAAATTAGAAATCATTAAATAATCCACTGAGAACAATTACAATTGGGTGTTTACTGTTATTGGAGGTGGAAGGGATTCATTGATTTTATTACTATCTACTAATTTTAGGTGAGATCTGAGAGACATTTCTATTTCCTGCCAGCAAAAGAATCTGTAAAGGCTTTCAGCAAGATAAAGTACGGTTCCTCATGAACCTCATGATTGTTCCTTAGTAAAGCTAAGATATCAATAGAGATGAAATCAGGAAATAGAAAGTTACCTCCAGAGATTACAGGTCTAGAAAAGTGAGGGGACAGGCAGGGAGATCTGACCCACTGCCCTTCTCAAAGCCATACCAAGCAACACAACAATAGCCACTGAGTATACAAAGCAATCCTCTGAAAAATTCAACTATCTAAAATGTCTCTTTTTTATCCTTTTTGTGATACCATAAAAATGAATAAGGTACTGGATTAAAAATATTCTGGATTCCTTGAGGAATACTCTACAAAAATTTATAGTACAGAATGTTCAAGCAGGAAGGGACTTTGGAGATTACCCTCCTTCTAAAAATCAGGGTTCACTGGTTTCTAAGTGGAAGGAAGCTCAGCAATAATACAGACCACCAGCTGCATTTTAGAGATTCGAAGACTGAGGAGGCATCTAAGCCAACCCCTTCATTTTATGATGAAGGAACTGAGGCCCAGGGATATAATATGACTTGCCCAAGATCACATAAAGTGTTAAATATTAGGGCTGTGCTGGCACCCCGGGTCCTCTGCCTTCAGCACTTGGCTCTTAGGAGGAGCCAGAGCCTAGCCAAGCCATCCCAGATCATAAGTTCCCTCCCCTGACTGGAGGCTCTTGGAGGTGGAAGAGCCCCTGGAGGATGTGGGCTTGTGTTTGCACCCAGAGGGAGCAGCTTATGGGGAGGCCAAACCTTGATGCCAACACTCTTGAGTTTGGGACACAACTGAAAACTGGTTTAAGGGATGCCTTAAACTGGTAGAGTCATGTGTACAATAATTGGGGAAGGAGCAGTATCCTAATCCCTGGTCCCATGTAAATTAAACTAGTTTTTCCTTAAAAGGTAATGAGACCGTCCTCAAGAGTAGGTTGGCTTGAGGGACTGAAGGCTGTTGATATCACAAATTTTTCATCTGAGTATGGAATAACCACAGGAAGATTCAGGTGTCCTCTATGATATTTGGCTGGTGTGCAACTAAGACAAGGGACTTTCTTCATCACTCAATCAATTTGAGGTATCATCACTGTTGAATATCCCTTCTTCCTCTATGGCTAAGTAAATCTCCTTTTGTTTACCATTGAATGATCTAAGAATGTTTTATTTTGTTCCAGTTTCAAAATTAAACTTGCAGGGGACTGGCCTGAGAGTTGTTGTTTTTTTTAATATATTTTAATTTTATTCCTTTTGAGTTCTGTGACCGTGCCTAATACAATTAAGCAACAAAAAAAGCAGAAATTACACTGACTCTTGCTAAATTTCTGGCTTGGGAGAAAGAAGATTTTATACCACAAATTTTTTTATGTGCTAAACAGAAATATAACCTAGGAAACAGGAAGGACTCCAGTGACAAAGGTCCTCGGATAAGGCCCTAGACATGGTGATCCCAGCAGAAAGAAGAGCATCCTGTTTCAATGGACAGCATAAGCATTCACTCAGATTCATTTAGGTAAAAGCCCTCTCTTCTTTGAATGCAGTCCAACCTTGGCTCTCATGAGCATAATCAGCAGTGAATTATTTGCTTAGTCCCAACATCGTGGTATAATGGGAAGAGTTCTGGTGCTGGAATCAGAGGACCTACAGTTAGTGCCAAGTAACCTTGGACAAATCCCTTAACCTTCCTGGGCCTCAAGTTCCTCATCTGTAAAGAGAATTTTGGAGGAACCTATTTTTTCAAACAACTCTCAAATGGATCAGGGATTTAAAAAAATGCCACTGTTTTCACAGTTCCTGTGTCACCTCAAAGACCTATAAAACCAGAGTCCCAGACTACCTTGCAGTCTTCATTCAATTCAATAACCATTTGTGTCTATTTAATACACACTGAGCTAGAGAAGATACAAAGCTTAGATAAGTCATCTTGAACAATGATAGTGATAATAAATAGCATTAGCTCAGTAAAGCCTTTACTTCAATAAAGGCATCTTCACTCTGGTGAGGTAATAGAGATACTGCTGAACTCATTTTAAAGCCAGATCCCTCTTTCTTCTCAGAAAAATTTATTCAGTGTCCCTTACATTAGACTATCAGACACAAAAAATAATTCAATAAGATCACTGCTCTTTACCTAGAAATCAATTTCCTTCTTTTTCTCTTCTAGTCTAAATTCTGACTTTAGTCTCTTGTAAACTAATCATGAAATCTCACCACCTCCACTAAATGTTTCTCAGGTGACTGGGAAAGAATGAAACAATGATTTCTCTTGGTCTCTACTCCATTACAATAGTATGCATTTACCCATCACTTCATAGACATTTTATATAATATGCATAAGTTCATCTTATAAACACATATTATGAATTATATACAAAAGGCACATTGCATTTTAAAATTTATACTTGTGAGTTAGGCAGTATATGAACAGAGATGAGGAAACTGAGACCTTGAGAGATATGGCCCAAGGTGATGCTAGCTAGTAAGCAACAAAATTGGGACATGAATCCTGGTCTTCTAAGATATCCATAGTAGTTGAGTTTAAGGGGACTTTACAGATCATCTAGTATAAGACTAGTGTTCTGTTCACTGAATCACTCTACATGTTCACCCTAGGTAAATATGAAAAGATCACAGCCTCATTCACCCTTTCACTTAAACATTTGCATTTAAAGTAAATGTCCTATATGTCCTGTGCCTGCCTCTGTCATCAATGCCGCTTTGGGTAAGTCCCTAAGTTGTGACCATTCATATTTATTTAACTCTGTTTGTGCAAATCTTACTATGGAGCCCCGTAGTCATTAATCTACCCATGATGATGTACTTAGGAGTGAGAGTTTTTAAAATAAAGAACCTTCTTCTGACCTATCATGATTGCATTCTAATCTCAAGTTTGGACCAAATATGATTTGAAAATGGTTAAAGTTCTGATGTAGACCAATGATATTTTGCTTAAGAATAATGGTATCACTTTAGAATTGTAACATATCCCAATTGATCCTATTTCTATAAGATAAAAAATTGTTTTTACTGGAAATAAGACAGAAAATATGACAAAGCAGGCAAGAATGCCTTGATCCATTTTCCCATCATGTCCAAACCCAATCACAACTTAATATTTATAGATTTAATGCCCAAGGAAACCCCAGACATTTAACAAAGAAACTTTTTGTTTTAAACATTTTTTTAAAAAATTGATCAATTTGCTTCCCTTTTAAAATAAGTACAGTATATAAAACATAACTAGATTCTTCTTTAATGCCTCTGTATCTTAGGATCATTATTATAAAGATCAATACTCAGCTCACAAGGTCAGCTCATCTATGCAGATGGGCTCAAAGCATTTACCAGTCTGCCACATTTACAATTCTCCAATTTATAATTACGATTGTCATAGCAAAAACACATGTTCCCCTACAGGTCCAGGGTTTAAGCATTCAGTCTGTAACAAATTTCTGCTCTAGCTCACTCTAATTTCTCTTAATGTTCTTCTACTTTACATTGGGGTACTATGGGCAAGTCTACAAGAACGCCATATAACAAATTTTCCAATTTGGTTCTTTATCCTAATGCAATAAAACGAGGCTCTCTTACTGACTGGAACATACAAGAAGCAGTAGCACAAGGACAGGAGGGAGGATCTTTCTGGTAAAGAAAAGCATTTTCAGAAGAAAAATTCATTCTGACTCAATGCCTATCTCCTGAAAAATAAGACCGATTATGACATGTGTGGAAAAATGTGCCTAGGTGAATCAAGAGATTAGGAGATGTCTATACATTTACAAAGACACATGAAGAGGGAAAGGGATGCATTGTTTTTAGAACAGCAAGAAATAATGGGCTTGTTCAACAAATGCATGAATTCAGCAAAGATTTCTAATTGTCTACGCTCCTATGTGTGAGCAGTTGTTGGTGGGTATGTTCACCACTCACAGTGATCATAATAAACGATGAGAAAAAAAGTACAGCAGGTGCTAAGAGAGTTTCCTACTAATAGACATATTATTATTTACTTAGCTTTTGGTATTTCAATATGGAAATCTTTTATCAGGGAGCCAATTAACCCAGAAACTGCACATGATCCATACTGGTTTCATTTTTAAGAGGTATGTCAAATACACGACCAGAAAAAAAAGGGCTGGTCAGTCAGCTCTTTCATATCAGGGGTTTTCAACAAGCTTCATTCTGAATTGAGGTCATGAGTGGTCAGGACATGCCGTTGCTGGGGGCTAAGAAATGTGAGGAATGAGGAAAAGGTTTCCTAGATACTGGCCTCAGTCACAATCCACCTTTTCCCAAGGATTGTGGGCTGTTTTCTTAAAGACTGTCTCCCTCCACCTCTCCCAGGGTGCTCTTAAATAAATTAAATCCATGTGTGGGGGTTGAGGGAGAGAAGTAACAAGATTAAGGGTCACTAGGGAAATTTCTGGTTAATTAGGGGAACAAACTTTTAAACTATGATCTGGGCTATGGGATAGACTGACAAAAGAGCCCATTGTCACTGGAGACATTAAAACATGAGTCTCAAACCCAAGGGATGTTTTAAGGATAATAAACCCTACCCGGATCCTAGCCAAACAACAGGATAATCCACCAGCCGTCTCTTGCAGTCAAATGAATCTCTAATCCCAAGGGAGCTGGTGTCATGGACAGAGACTAAGACGTAGTGTAAAACCATATGGGCAATTTACATTGACACCTTGGTGTTAAGTGCATTCTATCACACCCATCGTAATTGCTTTCTGGCAATACTAAAGTTAAATTAAAATTCCCAATATGTCTTATTTGGTATTTATATACCCATTACAGTGATGGATAAGAGGAACACAAAATACAGAAATGGTGGGGACCGAGGGAAGCACCAAATTCTGGAGGTAAACCCCCCACTAGTGTCCTCTTTCAGTCCCCAAGCAAAGGGCAGGCCCCTCAGAGCCATTTCAATCCAAGAAGAAAGCTAAGTAGCTGGTTTAATCACAGTGTTGCTTGGCTGTGCAGTGCTGTCTCCTGAAGCTACAGCTTCTAGTCTTCAGCAAACACAGCCCTTGGCCCTTGCATAAACTGATGTTTCTGCATCTTTCCCTTGTACATTTTTTAGCTGAAAATGGGCATCTCCTCCTCCTCCTCTCCTCTTCCTCCTCAGTGACTGTGCTTCAGGGGGTGTTAAGTGGTTCTTGTTATCTGCCCCTTGCAGCGTCCAAATCAAAAGGAAGTTTCCCCCACCCCCAGTTTCCATCATAGGAAATTTCCTGTGGGGAAGCCCTCACAGGACAAGAAAGAACACAACAAAAACATCAGCAGGAAAGCCGAAGCAGCTGGAACAAGACGCTGGTGAGGAGTGTGGTAATGCGGCTGGTGAAAGGGAACAAAGAAATGAAGGGTCAAATTAATGGAACTCACAGAGACTGAAGTTTTTGTAAAACTTTTTTTCCCCTGAAATTCAGAGTTTAGGGCTTTGGCTTTTAAGTTGGCAATGACTTCTAGATCATACAGAATGGTAATAAAGCACTCAGGGTTGTCCCTGGAAAACCACCTTTACTACTTAGATTCAGTCAAGGGAGTATGAATTAATACAGGCCACTGGGATGTAATTAAGTGAAATGGCACGTTCTGTTTAACTGGATCTTTTGTTTCTCTTGGGATTAACTAGACTAGATTTCTGATTTAACCCTTGGTTGCTAAAATCTTTCTAAAGTAAATGAGTTAACATTAAGGAAAAAAAAACCCATACTCACTTTCCTGCCTCGATTATGAAAGTATGTAGCGTGTTCTTGGATATATTTTTTTTTGATTCTTCATTATTAGGAAGGTAATCGTAATACATTATGCAGTATGGTAGGTATAGAAGTATAGGAAATTGAGGTGACTCTGTACTGAGTCAGAGAAACAAGGCAGCTAAAGGCAACGGCAGAGGAGGATAGAAACTATTTGCACCCTGTTCCACAGAGGATGGTAGAAGATTATGAGTAGCACGGCCTCATAAAACAGAGAAGAGCAATGACGGGGAAAATGAGTCTGCACAAGGCTTGGCATGAGACCGACCTAAGCCAGATCATCCCAAGAACATTTAGAGATGAAACTGAAAAAAAGGGCAACAAACAGGCCAAGAAAGCATAGGTCTGTCAGCATTCTGATCTCAATTTTAATACTCAATAAGAGTGGGATTACTCCATTTAAAAATTCCTATTTCCTGTATAAGGAAGTGAAAATGACAGCAAAGAACATGGAGGTGGGAAGAGCAGCTAGACCAGGCCAAGTGCCCGTGCCCAGTGCCCATGCCCAGTTCCCGTGCGTGTGTGTACACACACACACACACACACACACACACACCACACACACACACACCCATGCTGGGTCGAGGTGACAGTTCTGTAGGCAGAGAAGGACAGATTCTCAAGACATTTAAAAAAAGGGGAAAAAGTCAAATGATTATGGAAAAAAAAATCACAAATGATATTGTAACTATTTTAAAAACGTAACTGAGAGGATATCAGTAATTACCAACTCAAATGTCTATTTTCTACTCATACTACTTGGATTAGATGGGACTCACCAATACTGTTCCTTCAAATGAGATGAAAGAAAAGCTCACCTTAACATCTGCCCTGCTCCTATACCCATGAGCCCCCCAGAGTTGTCATCTGATTTCCCTATGTAATCTAAGGACTCCTGGGCTTTGCTACCTGCCCCCCATTGACCCCTTAGACCTCTCTTCCTTCTTTCCTTCCTTCCTTCCTCCCTTCTTTCAATCCTTCCTTCCCTTTCCTTCCTTCCTTCCCTCCCTCCTTCCTGCTTTCACAAACTATTTTACATTTCAGAGCACAAGTTTACAGTCACACAGTTAACAGAATACCATCTTCCACTAAGTTTATCTGTTGATTATAAGGGCAATTAACTCAATAGTACAAAACGTAGTCTTAAATTTTCTCCTCCAATGAGTAACTCCTATTACATGTATTATTTGCATGTTAGAATCATAAAAATTACTCAATATATGCAACCATGGATGTGAAGTTCAATCACACAACAAGAAGATAAATGATTATGGAAGATGTTATGTGAAGAATAGAAATGAAAGAGAAAGTAAATGGACAGTGAGGTTTTTAGATGATCTTTTTTTATTGATTGGGGCAGTGGACTGATTGCCCCAAGCCCCAGAAAACCATACAGGCTTCTCGATGAGATCTTTGATTACTCAAAAGAAATTGGCCTGACAATCCACATGGAAAAGACGTGCAAATATTTAAGTCCATAATACATAAAACAAGAAGATGCTTTAATACGCTGATGGATCTGTGATCTCACTGACATGGGTTCTGTGTCCAGGAGTTCCTTTCATAGCCCATCTATAATTTCTCATCCTGTATGTCTCTTATTCACATCCTCTACAAGTCTACTTAATATGCTGGGGGATTGGAGGAGAGGATATTCCCTACACATCTAACATTATATAAATACCAATAAACTACACGGGCTGTGGGTGGTTATAAACATCCTTAGTGCTTAGCACCATGCACAGAACACAGTAGGCACTTAATAAATGTTTATTGATTGCTGACTGACTCTCAGTACTTGACTTGCCCCCTGCCCTTTTCAATTACACTTTTTCTTTTATGATAACTGTTACATTGCACCTTTTGTGGAGTTCTCTAGTAGTATATGCTATAGCATATTTGTGTTCAACATTGCTTCTCCATTTGTCTTTGGCTGATTTACAACTTTAATTCTTAAGAGACTATGGAATTACATGCTTTGTAGGATGCTCAGCATCCTTTCATGAATACTGGGATTTTAAAATGGGGTTTGGATAGAGATGTAGATCAAGGGAACAGACCAGAAAAGAGAGGAACTCATTAAGCCAGAGGATTGATAAACCATAAGATGTTAATTACTTAAGAAGTTCCTATTTGATAAAAACTGCTGGGAAAACTGGAAAGCAGTCTGGCAGAAATTAGGTTTAGACTAACATCTTAGGCCATATTCTATAATACATTTTTTTTTAAAGCAATTGGGGTTAAGTAACTTGCTCAAGGTTACACGGCTAGTCATTATTTATGTGTGGGTACTCATTTTCTGAGGCCAGATTTGATCTCGGGTCATCCCAACTCCGAGGCCAGCGCTCTTACTCACTGCGCCACCTAGCCACCCCTTTAGGGCAACTGGGGTTAAGTAACTTGCCCAAGGTTACAAGGCTAGGTTTTTGTTTGTGTGGATTAAGTGTCGGCTCCGAACTCAGGTCCTTCTGATTCCAGGGCCAGCACTCTATTCACTGCGCCACCTAGCCACCCCTTCTGTAATACATTCTTAACGGATATGAGACCTTAAAATTAATGACCATACCATTAAAAAAAAAACCTAGAAGAAAAGCAGATTATATATCATTCATAGCTACAGTAGGAGATATCTTCTTAACCAAACATGGAAGAGAGGCAATTACAAAAGATTAAACAGATAACTCTGACTGCATGACACAGTAAAGTTTATGCACAAACAACAAAAACAATCTACCTTAGATGAAAAGGGAAAGCAGTCAGTGGGAGAAAAAAAAAACTTTGTATCAAATTTCTCTAATAAGAATTTGGTATCAAGATATAGAATTAGTGTGTGTATACACATGTATGTATACACACATATGTATACACACACATATGTTTGGTATCCAAGATAAAGAGACAGTTAACACATCCATAGGCAGACACAGTCATTTATACACTAACTGTCTTTATATCTTGGATACCAAACTCTTATCAGAAAAATTTGATACAAAACTCAAAAGTCATTGATATAGAATCAAAAACCATTCCCCAATAGATAAGTGGTCAAAGGATATACACGGTTTTCAAAAGAATCGTAAGCTATTAACAACTATATAAAAGAATGCTTCAGATCTCTAATAATGAAAAAAAGTAAATGCAAATGACTTTATAGTTCTACCTCTTACCCTGAAAATGGGTAAAGATGACACAGGATGGGAATAATCAAAACTGGAAGAGTTGTAGGAAAACAGGAATACTAGTGCATTGTTGGTGGGGCTATGAACAAATACAAACATTTGGGAAAGCAATTTAGAATAATTCAAATAAAGTGACAGAATGTCCATATCCTTTGCCCAGAGATTCCACTAAGCCACTGACAAGAAGAAAGGCCCCCTATATACCAAAATATTTATAGCTATATTTTTTTGTGACAGCAAAAAATCTGGGAAAGAAGGTAGATGCCCATCAGCTAGGGAACAGCTAAATTGTGCAACATGAATATAATGGAATATTACTGTGCTATAAGAATAACAAATATAATGAACACCAAGAAGTTTAGAAAGATCTTCACAAACTGACGCGGAATTAAGTAGAACCAAGAAAACAATATTTAAACAATTACTTTAACAATATAAATGGAAAGAACCATCAAAGAAAAACCAGAAGTTAATGTGAGAAGACCTCCCCCTCCCCCATCCCATCCTTTTGCAGAGGCAGGACATTTATAAAGTGATGCCTTGCATATATGCTTAGATTTTTTGATGTTTTCATAAGTTTTGCTAATTTTATTCTCTTTTCTTTTTTTCATAAAATAATTTTAGAAACATATTTAGAAATGTATGGGGTGGCTCTTTGGGAGAGGAAAAGGAAGAAAACTATGGAAAATTATGGTGATATTAAAAGAACAAAAGACTTTAATAAAGTTTAATTTTTAAAAGATAGGTTTTTGTGTCAAAGAGAAGCTTGAGTTCATTAAAAGCACCACATGGCTTCACGGATGTAAATTAGCCCATTGTCTTCTTATTCAATTCTGGGTTCAGTTCATAGTCTATTTGCAGTGTCATTCTAAAAAATATCCTCACTGATAGGCTGAGGTTATGGGTTACATACCCAGCCGCACATCACAGTTTGGACAGTAAGCATTTGAAATTCATTTAATTAGCTGGTATACCATAGGCATTTAATAAGTGCTTGGTGATTTCACTGAGATTAGGTTGAGTGCTTTTGAATAATTATGAATGTCATTTTCATTTTAAGAGGCTCTGCAGTTCCGATGATTGATCTACACGTTCCGATGATTGATCTACACCTAGAAAGAGGAACATCCAGAAATACCACCATCTATAAAGAATCCTTCTTCCATTGGTACTCTGTATTGGCAATCTTTCATAACATTGGAAAACATAACCTCGATTACGCATTTCCCTGTTTTGCATCTCCCTTGCTTGATATTCGTTACCTGAAGGTCCTGGAACAGACTTCTCTCTTGGGTCATACCTTTCAGGAACACTATCCAATTATAGCACATGCATGGGACACACCCTGTGGTAGGGGAGCCTTGAAATGCTTCTTCATAGTCAACAGAAAAGTACAGAGGAATCCTGTATCGACCATACTTTTCAAACAACAATTACTATAATGACGTGACCTGCTGTTGACTGTCATTTGCAAAACCTGTTTCCTTTGTTGTACCATTATCAAGGTCTCTCTTGGTATATCTGCATATTGTTCTCATGAAAGTTGGATAGACATGGGAGAAAAAAAGAGGCTGAATCAGGAACATTGGCCTTCAGCTGCAAAGAGCAAAGGTGGGCTTAATGTCAAGAAAAACCTAATAACAAAAACAGCCCCAAAGTGGAATGGGCTAGCTACCCTGAGAGGCCGTGGGCTGTCCCTCCTTGCAGATCATTAAGCAGAGACTCAACTGCCACTTGCTGGATATATTAAAGTGGAGCCTTCTTTTTTGGATGGATTGGACTTGATGGCCAAATTCTACGATTCTTTGAAAATAGGTACATAAGTTAGTAGTTACTAATATTTTCCTGATCATGTTTTTTTGGGAGTAGTAATAGCTTCCCTGATTTTTTTTTAAAAACAAAACATGTACTATGTTCCTCTCATTCAGATCTTGAGAACGAAGCCCTCAACAGTCTCACAATTGTGTTGCTTCTAGCACAGGTTTCTGTATATGTACCTGGTCTAGAACAACGACTCTTCCCATTTTTTTTTCCTTAGTGTTAGTTCTTCATGAAGGACCTTAAGGACTGTGATCTGGAACCTAAATATAGTATAAAAGAAGACCCAGTAAAAAATGTAAGTTCAAAAAGAAAAAGGTGGTTCTGTATAGTGAGGGCAAAGGATAATTGATCATTACCCTGAGAGTCACCATAGAACCAACAGAATGAGTAAAGACCTACAGGAAGTATGGCCGAGTTAGGCTAAGAGGGGTCTGTTCCAGAAAGGTTCTCACTTGTTCACGATCATGCAAGATAAGTGGTGGATGTGACTCTGTCTTTCTAGATTCTTTCTAGACTCTAGATTCTTTCCCTATATCATCTCCAGCCTTGGGGTCTTGTAAATGCACAGACAAGAACAGGAGAGGTTAAGAAGGTGTATATGGGTAAGGATTTGGACCCCAGGAAGATCTGGACCTATATTCACAAGAGCACAGATCCCACGAAGCACTGGTCAGTGGATTGCCCCTTTGAAGTCCTCACTTTTGACTGTTCCTGATTTTAGGGCTTTTTCCCCTCCTGGCCACAGAATTACATCACAGATTTAGAGACAGAAGGAATGTTAAAGGTTATCTAGTCTAGCTCCTTCTAGTTAGCAAACTGAGCTCTGGAGAAGTGACCAGTCCAAAGTCACACAGGTAACAAAGAGAAGAGGCAAGATTTGGACACAGGTTACCTAACTCCAGATTCAACCTTATTCCCATTATTTTGTGCTGAGATTTGCCTCCTTCCTTTAGAAAATAAAGGCAGAAGACCCCTGACCAACTAAGGATTCTGGTTCACTGGATTTCACATAGACTGAAGTTTTTTACTGTAACAAAACTGTGGCCTAAGAGAAAGTGCACTAGATTCGGAGTCAGAAACCCTGGGCTTGAATCTCAGCTTTGTCCTGTAAAGAGCAAAAACCTAGGTGACCTTGGGCATTTCACTTAACCTCTCTCTGACCCTCACTCCTCTCATCTGTAAAATAATCAGGTCAGACTATGTGCTCTCTAAGGTCCAGGGCAAAACAATGGAAGGATACCTGAGTTTTTCTACTTGATAACTGTGGGAGCTTAACCTCTCAGGCCCTCTTTCCTCATCTGTGAGGTCTGATTAGAGGAACTCTCAGGCCCCTTCAAGAGGAGTTAGGTGGTGCCATAGGGCATAGAGTGCCGGGCCTGGTATTAGGACAGCCTGAGTTCAAACCTGACCCCAGACACTTAGCAGCTGTGTGACTCTGGACAAGTCACTTAACCCTGCTTACCTCAGTTTCTTATCTGTAAAATCAGCTAGAGAAAGAAATGGCAAACCATGCCAGTATCTTTGCCCAGAAAACCCCCAAATGGGGTCATGAAGAGTTAGACACAACTGAAACAGGGACTTCAACAACAACAACAATAAAAAGATCCCTTCAAACACAATATTCCTCATCCCGGATTCTATCTCTAGGCCAGATCCTAAGATGTGGAAGTTTTTTCCTGAACATAAAAATTCAAGAGGTGTTGGTTAGGGACTAAGAAAAATTCTTCTGATACAGCTGACTTTGCTCCTGTACTTACTATCATTTTTAATCATAGCATAAAGATCCCCTGACTGAGGATAAAACTAATCCTCTTCAAGTTAAAGAAATATTCAAAGACTTTTGGGCATAAAGCATTTTCACACTTTCATTTTTCTTAATGCACATCTACCATTACCCTGTTAAAGGAAAAAGTTAAATTGTAAAACCATTTTATGGCAGGATGTTTGTTTGTTGTGAATATACCCTACTTAATATGCAGTAAGTACTTAAATGCTTATTCATTCATTCATACATCCAGTAGCAGTGGATTAAAACACAGCCCTTTGTGAATGGAAAAAAATGAATCCAAGTTTTTGTCTTTTTGGAAGATAAAAAGAGTGGGGCTAAAAAGAGAGAACCAGAAACATTATTTACAGTGATATTTTAATTTCCTTTAAATGACCCAGTAAGGTGGCTTTCTTCCTAATTTGCTTATTAAAAAAAAAGAAAGCAAGAAAGGAATAAACAGACTGGGCAATCAGGTGTCTGTACAACACAATGGCATTAAAGACCATCCTGAATCACTGACCTTATAATCCAAAGGCTGGTTGAATTACTCAAACCAATATAGCTTTTGACCCTCCTTCCCAGGCCCCAGCCTTAGAAAATTCCTCCTGCAACCCTTTTTCTCAAATCCTTTTCACACTCTTGTGCTGAACTCTCAGAGTAAGAGAAAGGGATCTGGGGGATGGAGGGAGAAAGTGGGACAGGAAGAAGATGGAAGATACGTAGTTCAGGTGGTTTCTTCATGATCCAAAGAGCAAAGATTTGCCAGCAGTCCCTGGTTATAGCCACTGACAGACCACCAGGTCTTAGATAGAGTCATATTGGTTCTGGTTCCACAGTGGAATTTTGTGAAGGACTGACTGAGTACTGGAAGGAAAGGGGGAGATACAAGGAAAGTCAACAGCAAGGACCTATCTACTTTACATATCATAGAACTTGTAGTGAAAGTGACCTCAGGCATACAAGCTAGAGTCCAGAAAGGACTATACTTAATATATCTTAAGTCTTAAAAGGGCTCCCAAATGCTCTGCTCTCTTTTGTGGCAGAGACATCAAAGGTCTCTGCCACAAAATCTCTGCATTAAGCAATGGGATACTGGGAAGGCTGGAAAGACATCTCTAAGTAACAGGCATGTCTTTCGTTTATCACAGTATAAAAATGCAGGATACTGCTCTTGTTGTAAATGCCAAGTATGTACCAGCTTTACTTATCGAAATCTTCACTACTAAATCCTTTACCTTTACTTAATGTCTGCTGAGCCAGGGAGAGAAAAAAAAAGTATACTGAAGAGCAGAGCATTCCAGGAGCCCTTAGTCCCTCACTATCACGTCTTCTCTTATCCACACCTGGCTCTGTTCCACAGGCCTGTCAAGTGCATGTCTCTGGGAACTAATTAGTAGGCTGGTCTGGTACACTACGGCATCAATCTTTGCTTTCCCAAAAGCTAATGAGGATGCCCCACTCAGCTGATGAGGGAAAGGGAAGAACCTGGGGCTGGGCTGGTCTGCACCTGGGTGTGGGTGGGGGCCACTGATAGACTGATATACAAATGCTTAGTTCCATTCCAAGTACTTATTTCAGGGACACCCCAGGAGAGCATGAGGGGGTGGAGGAGGAAGAGGCTGAGGACAGTGGTGGCAAAGAATGCTTTAAGGGACCATCCTTGCCCTACTTTTTTGCATTCACAACCAAGTCCTGGGGGTAAAGGTTGGGTAGTAGCACACAGCTAGTTGCCTTCTCAGCTACGAGGTCATACAGGCTGTGGCTGTTACCTCCTCCCCCTCTTCTCTCTGCTTCCCCCCTGTAGTTACTGCAGCTGTGGTAACGGGCATGCAGCCAAGCACCCCACAATCCACCGCTCCACAGGAAGTTCCCAAGATCGCTTCCTGCACAGGAAATTTCCTGTGGTCCAACAGACATTCCTCTTAGCTTTTATCACTCGCATACATTTGTCTTGGCAGATACTAGGTCTTGAGTAAGAGGGTAGAGCTGTTATTGCCAAGGGAAGAAAGTGTGACCAAATTAGCTCCCATCTCAAAAGAAAACAAATACTGACAGAATGGACCAGGGCGGTCTGGAACATGCAAGACCATAGACAGTGCCGACAGGGATACACAACACCTGGGATTCATTTCTTAGCCAATGGGTGACTCCCCTAAGAAGCCTTAGGATTATAAAAAAGACCTTCAGGCTCATCTATCTAGTCCAACATCATTTTACAGTTGAAGAAACTGAGGCCCATCAAGGTTAACCTGTCTCAGTTGTGACAGAGACGCTGGGACCCTGTGGGGGGGTTTTCTTACTTACTTAGGCTTCTAGGCTGTCAAGCACAAGGCAAACTTCATGTAGACAATGATGAATGTTAATTTCTATATATCATGATCACAAAACAACACAAATTTAAAACTACTTCTGCTATAGTAGTTTTGCTGTAGATGTTTTAAAGAAATGTTTTCTATAGTTTTCTATGGAAAATCCTAGCAGAGTTTTCAGTTCCTCTCCCTTATTTCCTTGTTATTGATGACACTCCAGGAGCTTTTTCTCTTACAGTCTTTTCTCATTTCTTTTTTCCTAGTAACTCTTTGATTTCACTTCACTGCTTTTTGTCTTCTCTACTGTACTTTTGTTAGATCTGGGAGATAAAATGAGAAATCAGGATTGCCTAATGATTGCCATTTCAAATTGGACACCAATATGGTATCTCGGAGACACACTTCTCTTCCCACAAATAGGTGCCAGCAACTTCAGATAGTGATTCTTTAACAGGGAGTGTGAACAAGAAGTCCATTTTCGTTACAGATCTCCAAGCATTCCATCTGAACAAATATTCTTTGACAACAAGCCATTTCTTCCGCTAGATTTCTGGACTACAGTCAACTGAATCACAAAGTTTTTCTCATTTGGGGGCACTGAGTCAGATCTGTAGTGAGAAAAATGTAAGTGCAGGTACACTGGCTTTACTGGGAACAGATAACGTTCCAGAAATCAAAATCTGAAATGTCAAGACTGGTACTGGACACAATAGGCTTTTGGTAAATTCTGGTAGAGATATTGGTGTGAAGCCTATAAAATTCAATAGTTTTTCTTTATCAATACATACAGTGCTTTTAATTTCAATATTGTTTCTAGTTCACATATAGCTTCCTTATTTTTTTTTAAAAAAGATCTACCCTACCACTTGATAACATATCCTGGTTTCTTAACATTTTTAACTACTCTAAATTTTCAAATCTTTTTTGCTTAATGTACAGACCTCTCTTTCTTGCTCAGTCTTTAACACCAAAATCAGTTCCAAGTTCTAAGTCTTATATACAAAAATTATAAGGAAATATGTTCAAATGGCAACTTGTCATACATACTGCTTCTCTCCCCAATTATGGTGAGATATCCAACTCCTAATACAGATTTCTTTGCCTATGTAGATCTACTTTTATAACTGTTACTTAACCTTGCTAGAGGCAAAGGGGGAGACAGGGAGAGAGGGGCAGCTTGTTGACACGGTGGAAAAAGTACTGGGCCTGGAGTCAGGAAGGAATCTTTGTGAATTCAAATCCAGCCTCAGACACTTATTAGATGTATGACCCTGAGCAAATCACTTAACCCTGTTTGCCTCACTTTCCTCATCTGTAAAATGAGCTAGAGAAGGAAAAGGCAAACTTCTCCAATATCTTTGCCAAGAAAACCTAAAATAGGGTTAGCAAAGTCTCTGACACACCTGAAACAACTTAGCTTTTATGGGCTTCAGTTTCCTTGACTGTAAAATAAGGCTGTTCTAGATGAGCTTGAAGGTCTTTTGTATAAACCTATGATTGTAGAATCCTAGTTATGCTGGTATAAAAACTATTCCTTATAGTTCCTGGGTAAGCTAACCAATTGGCAATTTCATGCCTGGTGCCCGCATTTAACTGACACCAAATGAGGTAGATGAGTAGAGGAAATACCTTGAGAAGGCAATGGGGGTAGATCTGGTCTCTTCATTCCAGGGAATGAGCTTCTCTCTTTGGTCCGAGGGGTTTCTCAATCATTTCACAATCACCAACCAGAGTCTCCTGCCCTGCTAATTAGATTCTAGATGACAGACTGGTTCCTTGTTTAAATTTTCATGTAACGGGGAGATTATGACCTCTTCTACTTCTAGCCATCCATGAATTAGTAACCTCCATTTAAAATCAACACAATATTCAGTCTTGGGAAACTACTTGGAAGCTTCAGTTAGGGCAGGATACTGAGGGAAGCTCAACTTGCTAAGACGGACCAGCCTGGAGGGAGTCAAGCATGAAAATTCTTATCATCTGCCATGCTTCCCTACTGACTTCTCATTGTAACTCAAGATAAAGAGCCTCGACGCTCTGATGTCTAACACCTCTGACAGACTTCTCCCCCCACAGCCCCATGCTTCATTATACTCACTGAGATTGCATCAGGTTACTACTCCAATTCTAAGGACAGGGAATTGGAGTCGGGATGTTTTCTGTGGAGCTCTCTGCTTGTCTACGGTGTGATAGAGTACTTGCCTGATCACATGTAGAACATGGCTTGGACAAGCACTCCCTGATACAGGAGGATTTTAAAGCGAACTTTTAAAAAATAAGCTAACTGCTCCTGCTTTTTTTTTTTTAACTCATTTTAGATATTGTACTTGCATCTTATAGTTCTATTTAAAGGGATGTTTTATGAGTGAATGAACAAACAAATGAATTGACAGGCATTTATTAAGCACCTGCTGTATGCACTAGGTGCATATACAGGTACAAATACAAGGAATAAGATGATCTCTACTCTCAGACAGCTTGCCTTTCATCAGGGAAGACCACATGTACACCTATAAGTATATATAGAATAAATATATGCAAAATTAATACAAGGTAGTTAAATACAAGATAGCTAGAGAGGGTCTAAGTGGAAGCAAGGTAAAATTTTGTTGTTTTCTTTTTGGGTTCAGTTTCCCTAGTTCAGGCTAAATTGTAAATATATGAAGGATTAATCTCTTTTGAACCCTGATAATTTACAGCTGTGCTGAGTCATGCAGGTTTCGTGCCTTCTGGCTCTGAGCCAATCAGGCGCCCAGTCTTTGTTATATATTCTGGGAGGATGGCATTTTACTTTGGGGGTTTGCTTATGAGAAGAAGTTTCTGATTCACTGGACAGGACTGTGAGTAGCTGTTGGTTAAGGGCCCCCTGACTACTCAGAGGTTTGTGCTCTCCTGATCTGGTGGTATATGTAGGTGGTTATATTACTTTGAACAACAACAACAAAACTGTCTGAACAGACAGTAGGAGCCCTGTCTGTTGAATCTCTGTGCTAATTTCTCTGCTTGTATTTTCTATTTATCTGTAATTAAAGTAAGATTGCTGACTCCTTTAAAAATTGTCTTTCCTTTAGCAAAGCAGATCAATGAATCTGTGCTAGCAGGCCATCCCTAGTGTGTTAGGGTGCTTGCTATTACAGAAGGCAGGACCAACTGGGTACACTAGGAAAGGCTTTGTGTAGAAGATGGCACCTGAGTTGTATTTTATTGAAGGTAAAAATCTCATGAGACTGAGGTGAAGAGAGAGAGTGCTACAGGAATGGAAGATGGCTAGTGTAAAGGCATGCATGAATGAAAAAAATAACAAAAAGGAAATGCCGCACAGATATAATGATAAAAGTAAAAGCCTTTTGGTGAAGGAGAAATCTTATGCAATCAAGATACTGTGAATAATGCACTCTAGTAAGCCATTTGGTAGAGTGAGCATGACCCACAGTTGATTTTGGAGAAGCAGTAGGTGTGATTTTTCTTCTCAGAAATCAAGGTGAATTTTAAATGGAAGCAAGGCACAAAAAGCCAAGGAACTCAACTCACCTAGTATGACTGTGAAAAGAAGCCACTGACCTCAATAAACACAATAATTCTGAGAGCTCAAACCATACCTGGACTCTGATGCCTTAACTCACTGGACACCCATATCTCTCTCAGACCATACATCTAATCAGCCATGGCCCTATGAAACCTTACCATTGAATCAGGCTAAAAACAAAGGTGGCTAAGAACTTGCCTCCAGGATAACCACAAGGATAACCATAACCAATACCTGACTGGAACTCACTTTTAAGATCTTGGTAAAGATAGAACTGTTATAGCAATCCTGTAGTCCAAGAAGAAGGAAAGGCTTACCTCTATGAGCCACAAAAGGGCACATTTTTGGAATACTATTGTGCTATAAGAAATAAGGAACTGGCTGATTTTAGACAAACATGGAAAGATGCATGAAATAATGAAGAGTGAAATGAGCAGAACCAAGACAATGTTGTATATAGTAACAGTAATATTGTTTTTAGAACAACTAAGCCATTTTGAGTATTAAAAATATTTGGAGGCAGATGCTATCCACATCCAAGGAAAAAAACTGCAAAACTGAAATATGCATAGTATGATTTTACACAGACACACCTGTGTCTAATGGTAGCTTTTTCTAGGGTGGAATGGAGAGGAAGGAAGGGGACAAAAAGTACATGTAGAGAGCAGACGAAAACTTAGAAAGAAGTACAGAAAAGTAGGGTAGCTTGAAAAATGACACGTACTATTTATTACAAAGTTTTCCAATAAAAACAGTAGTGTGAAATGGAAATTCATGGTTTTATCCTGAATCTTCTTTTTTATGCTGTCTTTAATAGATGTTCATTTAATAGAATTAATACTAGGGTTTCTTCCCGCCCCCTCCTCACCCCCCATCCTCCCTCCCACAATGAACTTGGGAGAGCATTATTTCTTCCAAGCACAGAGTGGAGGTTTCCTCCTTCTCCTCCTCGGTTTATTCTCTGTGAAGGCAGGAAAGGGGTTGAGCTCTAACTCTCAGCTATAAGAGGTATCCAGCATAGCAGCCCTGTGTGTACTAACACACATTCACCTCCCTCCTCTTCCCCCCTTCATCATTAGCTCATGTCTATGAAGGCAGCCAGGCACCACCCATAGCACCCAGAGGTCCAGTCAGGACGACTGGAGTTCAAATCCAGCCTCAGACACTTACTGGTTGTGTGATGCTGGGCAAGGGATTTTTGAGTTTCCTCACCTCTTAAATGGGCATAATAACAGTACCTAGCTCCCAGAAATGATGCGAGGATCAAAGCAGACCACCACAATGCCTAGGTGACCCTGGCCAAAGACCAGTGCTAACCGTTTTTCCTCCTAGAAATAAAGCATTGGTCATTCTACCATGTGAGGTCAATTCTATTTCCCATTTTCCCTATTTTCTCAGTGTGTTCAAGTATAACTGGCACTGAAAGATATAATCCTGAAAAACTGGAACAAGGTATATCTTGGCATCAAGCAAAAGAGCGTCCCAGGTCATTATTCTTAGCTCTGACTCTGATCTCTTGTGTCACACCCAATTTTTGCTTCTTTCCAAACTAAGGTCAGTGTCTCCTTATTCTTCCAAAGCTGGCACATTAAAGCCAAGACTTATAATTAATTCTACACTAAAATAAATAACTTGTATAGCTTGCTGAATCATTACAATGGAAATCAAACTCGACGCTGTTTTATCCTTTCCTATAGCCACCCTCAACTCTATCATGAACTATAAGGGCTGCCTCAGTTTATATTGGGTGAATAAGTTAGAAACCTTAAGGATTTGGTATCTGCAATTAGTACAGATTTGATTAAAATGTAGTTCTATCTTAGGGTATGAACCATGCCAGGTGTTTCTCCCATTCAGGAATATGGGCTATGCTTGCATCAGTTGGTAGTAGGAGGGAAAAGGAAATTGATGTGGCACAGCTCATATTTGATTTTGGTGAAGAAACTTTGTTAGGCTCAAGGTTCTCACCTTTTCAAATTTCTGACTTCAGAAAGACCAGCCTCACGAGTCTCTGAAAGCAGTGATAAGTTCAAGTCCTGGTCTAACCCTTGAGACACCAAACCCGAGGCTCCACGAACTCTGTACCTGAGTTCTAGGTCCTTGAACTTGGCCCCCTGGCCTTTTCCTAGTCAAAATCAGCATGAATAAATACCTTGAGGAAGAGGGCACAGATGCAACAGTTCCTCAGGAACAAGCGCTAAGAAGAGGAAAGGGCGATATAGATATGTGTGATCTTAAGAAATGAGAGCAAATTTAATGAGGATGAATTAAACACTGGGCGTAGATTACTAGGTCTAGGTTCTGGGCGGGAGGTGGGGGGGAATGTTGGTTAAGCCTAATTTCTGCCATCAGAGAACTTACAATCTAGTGAAAGGGAACGTGATTCATATATAAATAACTATATTACAAAACAATACCTAAGTAAATCAGGAAGTACAAGGTAAAGTGATACTGGAGGTAGGTGAGGAAGAACAAAATTAATTACTGAATTAGGGAAAACACAGGTATGATAATGTCTTTGAGAGAAGGTGGTATTTGACTTGGATTGTAAATGACTGGTCAGAATTTAACAGGTGAAGAAGAGGAAGGAGGGCACCATAGGCCAATGAGCAAATAGTTTGAACAGAGAGATGATGGGGATAGCTGCTGATGTGCTTTAGCTAAGTGTCCATGATGGACAGTTGTAGTGAGGGACAAAGCCCTCAAGCAGGGGATCTTGAATGCCACGTAAAAGATTTCTGGATTCTACTTGGTCTGAGCAGACCAGTACCAAGGCCAGATCTCTATAGAAGGAATATACCAGTCTGGCAGTAAAAGTGGCTTTGTTGTTGTTTGGTTCTTTCAATTGTGTCTAACTCTCTGTGACCCAATTTGGTGTCTTCTTGGCAGAGATACCAGAGTGGTTTGTCATTGCCTTCTCCAACTCATTTTGCAGATGAGGAAACTGAGACAAACAGGGTTAAGTGACTTGCCCAGGGTTACACAGCTGAGGCCATATTTGAATTCATGAACAGGAGTCTTTCTGACTCCAAGGTCCAGCATTCCATCCATTTTATCACCTAGTTGCCCCCAGCACAAGTGGCGAAAACTCCTAAAAAGTGATGAAAATGTCCTAGGCAGGCAGTAATGAGGGTCTGTACCAAGGGCATTGGCAGCAGAACTAGGGAAGAGGGAATGGGCGTGAGATCTAGTCTTAAGATAATTGACAGGGCTGGATAAATGATTGGATGTGGAAAGTGAAAGGGGGAGAAAGAAGTCAAGGATACCACCAAAGTTCACCATTGATACAAACAGTGAAATCTGGAGGAGGAGCTGGTTTAATGAATCAGTTGCCACGTCCCCTTATTTCTTCCTCCATAAAATCTCTAGTCCCTCTTCTCTCACTCACATGGCCTCCACCCTAGTCTGGGGTCCTCATTACCCTTTTCCTGGACAGGTATAGGAGCCTCCTAATTGGTCTCCTTGTCCCAGATCCTTTCCCCCTCCAATCCACCCTCTGCATGCCATGATGGTCTAACCAAGTCTCCCCCCTGCTCAATAAACTCCAGTGGTTCCATATTATGTCTTGGACCAAATATATAAAAACAATTTGTAAAAACATTTATAAAATATATCATAAATATACCATTTAAAAATATTCTGTATGGTACTTAAAACCCTTCACAACTTCAAATGCTTCAGAAAAAAAAAGGAGGAAGAAGACTAGAGAATCAAAGCTTCCTGGTAAGGTAAGAGCTTTGTGAGTAGGTATTGGCTCACTCTTTGTACTTATGTCCCCCATGCCTAGAGCAGTACCTGGGACATAGGAGGTACATACATAAATAAGTGCTGATTGATTAACAAAGGATTTAAAAAAATAGATCAATGGAATAGTTTGCACAATGGTCTAGTGTCTGATAAAACCCAAGAACATACATAGAAAATTGTTTCGTGGCAGATCAGTTCTTTACAGTCATACAATTTACTAGAAAGGGAGGAGAATACAGGGTCTCATTGTGTTTATTATTTATAGATTATAAAAAGGCATTTGTCAAGTCAAGTCAATCAGCAAACCAGGCATTAAGCTTAGCTCTGGGGATGCAGAGAAAGGTAAAAACCAAAAGTCCCTGCTCTCAAGGAGCTTGCAGCTTAATGGGAGAGGCAACATGCAAACCATGCATGAACGAGATACATACAGGATAAGATGGGAGATAATCTCAGAGAGAAGGCACTAAGGGTTATTAAGGGAGACTGGAAAGGGCTCCTAGAGGACAGTGAGATTTCATCTGGGACTTGAAGGAAGCAGAAACCAGGAGGGAGAGTACTCTAGGCATGGAGGAGAGCCATCGAAAATTCTCACGTAAGGACACGGCATTTTGGTCATACAAAAGACAAGCTTAAAGGCTCTGTTCCAGAGGGGAGTCTCTCATGCCTGTGTGAAGACAATACAAGATTCCTTGGTAAATGGAATCATAAACATAAACCTGTTTTCAACAACTCTCTAATTATTAATATCGAGAGAGGTATAAAAAAGGGAAATGTATGCTCATCAAAGCTGTTCCACACTGTTGCGAGGAATGTTCTATAGCAAATGCAAATAGAAGAAGGATTCCATGTACAGAGGTCTATATGGATTTGTGGATGATACTATGCTACTTAATTAATATTAAAGTGCTCTTTCTTTAATGAAATCCATGATGCCTCAAAAGAAATTGGTCTAACAATCCACACAGGAAAAAGTAAATGGATGAAGAAAGCATATTGTATGGACTAACACATGTAAATCTATTGAGTTATCACATCATCATTATATACACACAAAGAGAGAGGGAGACACACACACACACACACACACACACACACACACACACACACACACACATCTAGGACAGGCATTCTAGACAAATTGGACCCAAAGATAACAGGTTGGATTGGATGGCATTTGGAAAATTACAGAGTGCTTTTAAAAATCTCAACTTATTCCCCAATGCAAAAAAAGAAAAAAAATCTTAACACATTCTCCTGGTGATGCTGCACTGGCTAAAAATCTTGGAATTCTACAATCTCTTAAGAATTCAATTTAGTTCAATTCAAAGAGAATTTATAAAACAACTACTTTGTGTCAGGTACTGGGGATAAAAGGAGGAAAAAAAATAAACAGTTCCAACCTTCAAAGAATATACATTTTACCAAAAAGTTTTCAAGAATGAAAATTGAGGGCCAAACAAAAGGAAAAAAAAACAGGCAGCTAGATGGCAGAGTGGCTAGAGCACCAGCCCGGAGTTAAGAGGACCTGAATTCAAATCTGACCTCAGATATTTTCTAGCCATGTCAACCTGGGCAAATCACTGAACATGCTTGCCTCAGTTTCCTCATCTGTGAAATTAGCTGGAAAAGGAAATGGCAGACCACTCCAAGTATCTTTGCCAAGAAAACCCAAATGGGGTCATGAAGAGGCAGGCATGACAGAAATGACTGAACAACAACAAAGAGAAAAGAGACAGCAGTGTATTTCTAATCATGACTCTTAGATTTCTTTGAATTCCTTTGAGATTCAGTTTAAAAGTCACGTTGTTCAGGAGGCCTTTCCTGCTTCCCTCCAGCTTCCAGTGCCATCCCCTCTAAGGTCACCTTGTCTCATACATTCTGGTTTACAGATGCTGTCTCCCCCATTAAAACTCTTAAGTTCCTTGAAGACAGGGACTGTTTTTGCTTTTTCTTTGTAGCCTCACACATAGCATAAATACTTGTTGAATAACTGATTGACAAGCTGTACAGAAGTGGGGATATATGTTTTGGCATGGAAACTCTCCCCACTGATGCAGACTGACCACTCTGTGGTAATTTCTTCCCTTAGGGATTTGCTTGGGGCAATGAGAGGTTAAGTGACTTGTCCATGGTAACAAAGCAATACGTGTCAAAATCAGGCAAACCTATTCCATTCTGCCTCCTTGCATAAGGCATTTATTATCTAAGAAATGCATGTTGAGTCAAGGTGGCAGGCTGATCATGTGGTGAGAGCATGGGATAAGGACAACTCAGGTGCTATGCTGGTAATTCCCAAATGTAAAACGAACAAAAAACCCTAGAGGAAGGTCCCCCATTACTTCAACAGCAGAGACTCTGTGGTTGATTTCTGGGAGAACACGGACTAGAAAAGCCCAGGTATGGATGTGCTGGGAGCTCACTCTCCCTTTCTCCACACATCCAATCAGCTGTCAATCTACCTTCATAACAGCCCTCATCCATGGCACCTTCTCTACATGCACAGGATACACACCAATTCAGGCTCTCATTATCTCTGGACGTACTAGAATAGCTTCTGAATTGGTTTTCCTTCCTCAAATCTTTCTCCTCTAATACATCGGGGTGTCAAACTAAAACAGAAACATATCCCAGTGGATCACTTATTGACTTAGAAAACCACAAATTTAGATTATTTATGTTGTATTGCATTTTATTTTTTAAACATTTTCCAATTCCATTTTAATCTAGTTCTCCCAGCACTGGGGTGGTTTGTAGCAGGCAGGCTTCGAGTCTGATGCCTATTTTCTTCACACATGCCAAAGTGAGATTCTTAAATAGGTCTGACTATATTGCTCACTCAATAACAATAATAGTTAACATTTATATGGGGCAGCTAGATGGCACAGTGGATAGCGTGCTGGCCCTGGAGACAGGGAGACTCATCTTACTGAGTTCAAAGCTGGTCTCAGATATTTAATTAGCTGTGTGACCCTGGGCAAGTCACTTAACCCTGTTTGTCTCAGTTTCCTCATCAGTCAAATGATCTGAAGAAGGAAATGGCAATACAATCTAATATCTCTGCCAAGAAAATGGGGTCATCAAGAGTTAGACAGGACTGAAACAACTGAACAAAAACAACATTTACATAGTGTTTATGATGTATACTGTGCTAAGTACTATACAATTATAATATCATACGATACTCACAACAACCTGGGAGGTAATAATCTCACGGCTCCCTACAGCTATAAGAATCAAATACTGACTCTTCTTTTTGACATTTAAAACACTTCACAACTGATCTCCAATCTACCTTTCCAGCCTTATTATACATCACCCCCCTTCATTAATGTTTTGATCCAGTCAAACTAACCTTCTTGCTATGTCTTATTCATACCATTCTACCTCTCATCTCTGTACATCCCCATTCCTAGAATGCATCCCCTCCTTATCTTTCCTTCTTAGATGCCATAATTTCTTTCAAAACTCAACTGAAATCGAAAAACTCAACTCAATTGAAACTGAAATTCAAACCCAATTGAAATGTCATTTAACCTTATTTTTGTAGAATTAGAAACCCTAAAACTTTGTCCCTTTCATTTGGACTGTATAAATGTTATAGTATTATTCTGAAACATTGATTTTTTTTTTAATTTTTGAAAGAACTAGACTCCATAATACTTTCTTCTCACCTAGGCCCTCTCATCCAAGAAATTTCACTGTGTTTAACCTAACCTAACAAATCAGACTCTTGCACTATGTGGGCATCAGTAATATGTCAAGAGCTTAATGGAATTGGTGCAATTGAATGGGGGTAAACAAGACCCTGAAAGCACCGACGAGTGGAAGTCATAATCAAGATGCAACTCAAAATCCTCCTATATGAGGCATTTCCCTTAGCCAACAGTGGCTAGCGCCTCCCTCCCCATTATCTTCCATATATTTTGTATACACTAATTTTATATGTGTATGACAGCTGGGCCTATTTTCATTTTTATCTTTGTATCTTCAATGTTTACCACAGTTCTGATATATAGTAAGTAGCTGCTTAATAAAAACTTTTTGAATTATTGGTAGGAATAGTCATATTGATGAGATCACAACTTCATTTACTTATTATCCCACCCCCAAAATTCCAAGCTCTGAATTCATGAGATCATAGGATGTAAGAAAAATAGATACAGGCCCAGAAGGGACTTTAGAATCAATCCAGTAAGTTCAGTCCCTTTATTTTACATGTGGTTTAAGTTTCTAGTCAAGCCTAGAGCACTTTTTACACGAAGGTCTCCTGATTGGAGAAAGGAAAGTTTGTTGCAGACAAGAAGGGGAAGATGTGTCCTCAACATATTTTGCAAGAGTTTCTTTCTTTCTCCTCTTGGAGTTAGCCCAAAGAGAGTTTGAAACTATTTGCAGTTCTCTCAATAAACAAATAAAGGCCAAAGTTCTCATATCAACTTTGCCCCTCACAAAAGAATGGTGCTTCCAGCCATCATTCTCTCCACCATTAGGAAAGTCTCAGGCTTGGCTGAAAAAAAAAAAAAAAACAGCCTATATGCAGATAAGGAAACTGAGGCCCATGGAAATTAAGTAACTTGTCCAAGGTCAAAGAGATAGTGAGAGAGGCAGGATCTTATTTATTTTGACAAAATTCCCATGAGAGGGGGAAGAACAGATGCTATTATAACCCGAGAGAAAAATGAAAAAAAAAATTTAAAAAGGACAAAGAATCAAGGATAACTTGCATCTTAATTGTGACTTCCACTCAGCAGTTGTTTCAGGGTCTAGTTTACCCCATTCAATTATACCAATTCCATTAAGTTCTTGGCATGTTACTGATACCCACATAGTACAAAAGTCTGATTTATCAGGTTAGATTAAACACAATGAATTTTCTTGGATGAGAGGGCCTTAGTGGGGAGAAAATATTATGGAGTCTTCCAAAAATTAAAAAAAATCAATATTTCAGAATAATACTATAATGTTTATATAGTCCAAGTGAAAGGGACAAAGTCTTAGGATTTCTTATCCTACAAAAATAAGGTTAAATGACATTATGAATCTAAGACATATGGATTAATTTATTCATCAGGCAGGTTTAATTTATTAATGTTTATTGTAGCCTCTTGCTGGGCTGAAAGAGAGTTAGATTTTTGTTTTCTTATTACAATGTTACTATCAATTCATGTTCCACTATTGGGTGTGTATGTAGGAGTGAGGGCGGTAGAGATGTTTAACTGAATACTATTTAATATCATTTAAGTACAAGTGGGTTTCTTCACCAGATTTTTAGCAGGTTTTCCTCAATTTTGCTATTTGGGGTTTGACTTGGGACTGAGTACAGTACAGAATCACATACTCAGGGAAAGTTTAAAGAGCAATCCCAGGTGCCTCCCATAAGCCCCCACTCAGCCATTAGCAAGAGAAGCAAGTTTTATAGGCCTCTAGGGAAATGTATTCATTACACCCTCCTCATCTTTGCCTTCAGTGCTTAATTACTGAGGACAATACTAAGCAGGATGTTTTCTGGGGGAAGTGACTATTCATGCATTTAAACAGAGGGTGGCCAAAGGCCCAGAGAAAGATCTATAAAGGATTGGTACCTGTTTCTAGGTATAAACCAAATGTAATCACACATAACAACACATAACTCAATTATCTATCCACTCCCAGTAAGGATACCCTATAAAACTTGAGGAAATGCTGTTTGAGAGATAAGAAAAGGTGTGAAATGTACAAAGGAAGCATTGAAAGACACAGAGAGGTAACCAAGTAACGGACTCTCCTTTAAAATAAGAGTGGGGCAATAAGTTGAGTGCCTTTCCTTAGGAGGAGTGCATACACGTACAAGTTCGGTTGTCTGCAGACTTAAGACCCCGAACCTAACTCTGAAGATAAGCAGGGTCAGGTCTGGTGGGTACTTGGATAAAAAACCATCCTGGAATACGAGGTATCCTAAGCCTAGAAGAAGAAGCATGTTACAAAGGAAAAAAAAGCAACCCACTGGATTTGGGTTCCAAGGACCTGGCTTCAAATCCCTTCTTTGCCACTTAGTACTAGCAGCACCTTGGAGAAGTCACTTGGAAACTAAGCCCCAGAGGCTTAAATGAAGGAGCTGGACGCGAGATGCCTCTGAGTTCACTTCCAGCCTTGATCTAAAACCCCAAGATGATCCTAAGTCATTAAACCTGAGCCATGGTTTTTATGTATGTAAAAAGGGGTTGGTGGTAAGAGGTTGGACTGAACAATCTTTATGGTTCCTTTCTCCTCTAAATCTAGAGGCCTACGAGTTTGTCCTAAAAGTGATCTACATTGTAAAAACTTAAGAAATATTCCCCTTTTTCATTCATTTATGAAGCCAAACTTCCCTTTTGCCTCGGTTTTCTCAACTGTAAAATAGGGATAATGGCAGCACCTACATTAAAAGGTTGTTATGCAGCTCAAATGAGAGACTGTTTGTAAAATGTGCAAGTGTGCCCGGTCCATAATAGCTGCTCTGTCGATGCTTATTCCTTTCCCTTCCCCCTTCAGTTTATATGACAGGTTTAAGATGGACAGACCGTGGATGCAAAATGCTTTGTAAAGCTGAAGGTTAAATCAGTACCAGGAATTACGATAATAATTATCATTAGCCATCTTTTTTCCGTGGTTTTCTGAGAGAAACCATCAGAGGATAAGTCGCCCTCTTGCTATGATTCTTGTGTGCTTAGTGTTCTGTGGGCATTGCACAGGTAGACAAAAGAATGCCTTCATAACTCAATAAGCGTGTATGTGTTAGACACCTCTGCCACAGCCTGGTTGTGCAGGCAGGTATAAAAACAGCTATTTGTAGTTCAGTAAAGTATAAGGATTCAGGCTTATCCTCTAGGCTCACTCAAAGCATTCCTGATGTGACTCCAGCAGCAGAAAGGATATGGGCACGCTATGTACCATATTCTGTTCTTATCTGATTTTTATCTATTTTTCGAGGTATACAAATTATGAAAGTCTTTTTTTCCTGTTCCAGATTGTTTGGCAATTATGAGTATTTGATATGATAACATCTATTAATAATATCATCAAGTTTTTATGGATCTAGGTTATGTCTACACAATTGTGGGCAACAATCCAGGTTGGGATAATGATTCAGTTCCAACAGACTGCTATAGGTTGGCTTCTCCAAGACATTTTGAGGTCTTTTTTGTAGTTTGGGAATCTATTGCCTGTGAAGTTCATGAAAGATAATAAGCTTCTGATATTAATATCCACCAGGCCTTCGGATTCCTAGAGGGGTTGGGAGTGGGGGGGAAGAGCAGGACATACCACTTTTTGCCTCCTCACTAGACTTTCTGATGTCTCCAAAGACCACAAGCCTGCCCGTCTTGACCCAAGTCAACCCAGGACCCAGAAGACTATGAGGGGATACACCACTTCTGGCTTATGACTACTCTGAAGTATGCCTCATATAACACAGTAACATGCAGGTCAGACATTTGAGGATGGTGGAAAAAACCCTTACGGGTAGACTGTGAACCTTCTATTTCACCTGTTTTTATCAGTGGACCTCAATGAACCCATTGCCTGAACCCATTCCTTCCCACCCAGTGATCTGGAACCCATGATTGCCCAAGAAAAACTCTCTCCCCAACTCCTGCTATCTGCTTTCTCATTTCTATCTACCTATTCTTTTCCCCAAAATTTCTCACTCCACATCTACCTACCACTTCTACTGTGTCCTCTAGAGAAACATAGGAAGGCTTTATAGAGTGAAGGAAATAGAACCAGAAAAACAATATATACACAATTATTTCAATAATGTAAATAAAAAGGACAAAGAAACAAAAATGAATGCTATATAATTAAAATAAGCAAATGTGACCCTGTAGAAGTTGAAAAATTATACTTCTGTCTCTTCATTGTAGAAATGGGAAGCTATGGCCTTAGAATATTTTCCTGCTTAACTGATTTTCCCCTTCTTTCTTTTTTAATCTTTGTTATAAGGGATGCCTCACTGAGTAAGGAAGAGGGAGGGATATATTCAGAAAATAATGTGATATAAAAGCAAAAAGCATCAACAAAAATAAAATACTTTCTTAAGGTACCGACCTCACACTGAAGCAATATATAGTCTCTCTTGTCCCCTTATTAGCCAGGATTTCTGCGAAAGAATCCTACCCCATTTTCTAAGAGAAAAAAAAAAATTATGAACTTCCTTACTTAAACCTGTTTCAAACTAATTAAAAGAAACATCTCCCAAATCCCCTATTCCATTACCATTCTTTGCCCTTCGAAAATCTTGTGTCCTATACTTTTGGTTTTCAACCTATGTGCATTTGCCATTTAATATATTGCTAAGGTTATTGTTTTATATTTCTACATACAATCCATGCTTCCTGGGCTTAGCTTGCTTCACATGTCAGTCCCCATGAGGGTATACATCATGCATTTATATGACATCAAGTTAATGACATCAATGGCTTCCATTTTATACATTTGCTTGGCAGTTATTTTTATGAAATTTGAGGACAATTTTAAAGCAAATTCCACAAAAGGGAACAATGATCAGTTCTTTCACCTTCTAAACCTCTCTGCCACGTGAGCCAGATCTGTTTTGGCTGACGTGTCAAATTAGGAGCTCCTGTCATTGTTTTTCCATCTAGAAATCCTAGGAAATAGGTAAATGGATTGACTATATTATAGTTGTGCCACAGAACTAATAAAGTATCATGCATAAGCTCAACTAAAGAGTTTCAGGTTTATCAACCTTACAAAAGGAGAATAGTTAGCATGCAGTATTGCTTTTCTGGAAGATTTTATTTAAATTTTTATTTTGGCAGACAAGGTTATTGGGCAGGTCTTCCAAGACATCCTTGTGGCCAAGATGGCAAACTATGCCTTGAATCACTGTGTCATTAGAAATAACTAATAATTCTTATTGTTGGGTCATTTCAGTCATGTCTAACTCTTTGTGACCCCATATGGGTTTTGGGTTTTTGTTTTGTTTTGTTGGTAAAGATACTGTGGTGGTCTGCCATTCAATTTATAAATAAGGAAACTGAGGCAAACAGAGTTAAGGGACTTACCCAGGGTTATGCAGGCAAGTAAGTGTCTAAGGCTGGATTTGAACTCATGAAGATGAGTCTTCCCAATGCCAAGGCCAGGGCTCTGGCCATTGTAATACTTGGCTGCCATCATCATACAACTGGTGAATCACTAACTACTATATCCAAAGACTTGTAGTGATTTTTAACTTGGAGAGGTTTCTGTCAGGGAGCTATAGGGCTGTGTCCTTGGCCCTGCCCTGTTCAACATATTTTATTAATGGCAAGGCAAAGGCGGATAACCAATATTGATACATGACAGAATTAAGAGCGAAGATTATCTCTGAAGGTTGGAAGGCTTGTCTGAAACAAACAAGATGAAAATTTGCAGGAACAAATGTCAAATCCAGAATTTAATATTAAAAAATCATTTGTACAAATATAGGATGGGGGAGGTCTTGCTTATTCACCAGTTCATGTACAAAACATCTCAATTTATTAGTTGACCACAAGCTTAAAATGTGCTGATAGGGTGATGTAGCAGCTAAAAAGTGAACATGGTCTTAGGGGGCGTCAGCAGAAGTACAATATACTCATTTCTACATGGATCCACTCATTTAACAGATCATTTATTTTACATCAGTGACATGGGAGGCACCTGTGCTAAGTACAGTCATCAGGTAACAAATGACAGGACCATTGACCTCTTGCATTCATCAGACAACATCTGGATTATTAGGTTTCATTTGGAGTAACACATTAAAAATGAACCCTTACAATCTGGCCATCCAGATGATGGGGTCTCTGAAATTTGTCTCACAGGAGCAATGACTTAAGGACCTGGGGATGTTTAACACTAGAGAATCACAATCTTAGTGTCAGAAGAGACTCCAGGGGCCATAATGAACAGCAACCTAATCTGGAACAAGCCTGACAAGTGGTCAGCCTGCCCTTTGCTTGAAGCCCCTTGTTAAGGGGAACTCCCCAACTTCCTGAAGCAGTCTAGCCCATTTTGGATAGCTCTAACTGCCAGGAAGTTTGCCAGTATCAAACCTCCACAAGCCTTTGCCATTCCTATCCATTTCTACCCTCTGGGGTCAAGCAGCCTCAAGTCTGATCTCTCCTCTACTTACAGTCTTTCAGATACTTGAAAAACAAATATCCTGTTCCTCCAGGCTACACATCACCAATTCTTTCAATTAAGAATCACATAATGTGGTTTCAAAGCCCCTCACTTTAAAGTGCTCTCCATAAGAACTAAACATATGGCTTCAGATATGGCCCAGTCAGGACAGAGCAAAAGGGAACCAGAACTGCCCCCAAATAAGCAGCTCTTATTTCATGCTAAGATCAGATCCCATTAGTTTCTTTTGCTGCCACTGTACTCTGCTGACTCGTTGTTTCAGTCCACTAAGAACTCCAGATCTTTTTTTAGACAAGCTGTTTATATGGCTACTACTCCCCCATTTCATACTTGTGTAGTTGTTTTTTTTTTAACCCAAATACATTTACATGTATCCAGGGATTAAATTTTATTTTAATAGTTTAATCCAGGGATTAAATTTTATTCTATCAGGTTTACCAACCAACATTCTAGAAAGCTATACAATTTTTTTGATCTTGACTGTCTTCTAGGGTACCAGTTAACTCTCCTGAAGCCAATTTCATCTGAAATTATCATCTGAAAATTTTATAAGTATGCCAAGGGAAGACATGATAGGCATCTTTAAATATCAGACAGGCTGTCAGCTGTCACATAAGAAGACATATGCTCTTCAGTGTGACAGTGGGCAAAATCACAAAGGGGTGGAGTACTAGGAATCCAGATTTCAGCTCAATGTAAAAAAACAAAACAAAACAAACAAACCAAAAACAAAAAACCCCAACAACCACAAAAACCCAAACCTCTTATTAACCAGGGTTATCCAAAGATGGAATGGGCATCCTCAAGAGAGGCAGGCCTTTCAAGCAGAAGCAGATAATCATTTGTCAGAGATTTTGAAGTATGGACTTGGGTTCTGAGTGGTTGGACAAGATGCCCTCTGAAGATTGTTCTAGCTCTAAGATATCACATGATTCACTGAATGCGAGGGTTGGAAGGGAGCTCAGAGCTCATCTAAAATATAAAAATGGACAGACTATGGGTACCATAGCTAATTAGTGGCAAGGCTGTGATTAAGAATGTAGGTCCCCTGACTCTCAGGACACTGCTGAAACACACTAAAAAGAAGATTAATCCCAGAAATAAAAGGTGAGGAGGGCATGGGAAAGGAGCAAATGCTTTCCTTCTTGACTGTCTCCTTGGAAAGCTCCTGTGAAGGGGATACTTTTTAAAGAGAGCTGGGCATTGTAGACATAAAGTAGGGCTTTATCAGTGTTCCTTGCAATAGCACAAGCTCCTCAACTCACTAGAACTGTGAAATAGCAAGAAAGAAGTTTTTAATTCTGTCACTGGTAATATTTACTAAAGGCAGCCAGAGGAAAACTGTTCTAGGGGAGAAAAGGAGGAAATAAAAATCCACTCTCTACTAAATATGAGATTTCCATCTCAACAACAAGATGGCTTTTTCAACAAAAACTACACAAAATTCAAATGTTTCCTGAATGCTTTTTAACAAATGCTCTGCAAACTTGTGAGGGAATTTGAGAACAAAGATAGACAATGGGTAGGAAGAGACTGAAAGTGAAAAAGAAGGGAAGTGGGTGGGGATGAGATCAAGGTGACCTGTGGAGCTTTTGCCAGAAAGAAAGGCATAGAAGCTGAAATGGTCAGTTGCATTGTTCTGACACATTCATTCTTCTGATGAAATATGATATGGTAAAAAGGGTCATGTTGGCTGGCTGGAAGAAAAACAAGCACCTAGAAGGGATGGTAGGGGTTACCCCATCTAGTCCAAATCACACCTGAATAAAAATTTCCTCTGTGTTTTTATCCAATAAGTGGTATCCAGCATTTGAAGACCTAGCGTGAGGGGGATACATCAGCACCAAAAAGATGGAGGGTAGTCTGGGCTTCACACCCCAATTTTCTAAGCCACCTTTCCTCTCTATTCAAAAGAAAGAAACGCAGGCAGAATACAGGCAGCCGAAACTCTTTATTGCATATGGTCCACAAACCAAGATTTATTCTGTCTTTATTTCTGGACAGAAATATCCCCAGCCCTTTTCCATCTCTGGCTTCTGTTCTAATTGAGAAAATAATGCCTCCATTAAAAAAGAAAAAATCAAGGATGAGGATAAGGACTCACCATGATTCCAAGGCTATAGGGAAATTCCAGGTTAGAAAACTCTTCTACCAAAGATAGGTCAGCACTTTCTCTACAACTTTAGTCTTAGAGAGTTGTCTAGGGCAGGGGTGGGGAACCTGTAGCCTGTAGCCCTCTAGATCCTCAAGTGCAGATCCTTAAACCTGTGAAGTTTGGAGTCAGTCAAAGGGCCACACTTGAGGACCTAGAGGGCCACATGTGGCCTCCAGGTGGCAGGTTCCCTACTCCTGGCCAGGGTAAGGAGAGGTTAAGGGCTTGCTCAGGGTAACACAACTGCTATGTGTCAGGGGTGGGACTTGAGATCATGTCTCCCTGGTTCCCAGGACAGTTCTCTCATGCTGCCCCTCAAAAAGTCAATGTGAACTCATTTCCAAATCCTGCTCTAAACCTTACACTCCCAAGTCAGGACCATCAACCTTCTGAGATTCTTGTCAGTGACGTGAACTGCAGATTTGTTTAAAAAAGGAAGTTCTGCAAGTCTAATGATGCTAAAAAATCTCTGGGAAGATTATTGTGAAATCATTTCCAGTGAAACACTATAATCATCATACAAGCACCATAAAAAAAAAAAGCTAACCTTCCACTGCAAACACAGAAGTAAACAATTCCTGCAAGAATAAATTGTTAGGCTATGTGAGAAGGTGCTGGCTGGGAAAAAAAAAAAAGCTTCAAGCATCTCTACTTAAAGTACTGAGATTCAAATTTATGTCTGACTAGAGCTCAAACATATGTAAGAATAGAATGAGGTAAGAAATATTTAATATAATTTCAGGCTTCTCAAAGGCATGGATTTAGAATGTACGGACTCTCTAAATGTTTCTTTGGCAGCCTGCATCCTTTTGGGGGGGCTGTTACAGAGGAAATCACTATCAACACATGACAATTCCCAGTGGGAAACAATAGGGACACAGTCTCACTGATGTATCCATCTGAACAAAAAATTATATAGAAGGATGAAGACTCTGTACTTTTATGGTCTTTTATCCTGAAATCATCCCCACACTGTGGGCTTAAACTTTAGAGCACACGTGTGGCTACTAGATTGTGAAATTCAAGACTATGAAATTTTCCCAGTTTGCATAATTTATATCATCTGAAAGAAAACAAATTTGAAAATGGAAAAATGAGCACTTTTCTGCCTAACAGAGTTTCTCAATCTGTTTCCAGGGAGGATTAAAGTGGGATTGAGGAAAAGCAAAGTGGATATCTAACATTGGAGAGAATGCCAGGTGGGAAGGAGCTTTAGTTCCATGCCTCAGTACTTAAAACAAAGCTTTTCATCCCTTGCTACTTTAACTCCTTAAGTCAACCTCCTAGGGTACTGAAGAGTGTGTCAAAGGAAGAAGTACCAATTGAAATCTAACTTTCTACAATTTCCACCTAACTGCTCCCAATTCTGCCCTTTGGCAGCAAACAAATCCAATCCTATTTCCACATGACAGAACTCAACCTTCCCACCTCAGACACACACAGGGATGGTTTCACCCTGAATCTTACCATTAACCACAAATATCCCACTTCTTTATCAAAAACTCTGACAGATGGAGAACTTTCCCATCAATTTCACTTCTGCCTAAACTTTATTCTTGCTAAACCTACCATTTTTCCTATCTAGGACTCTAATCCCTCTCCTCTTGAGTATTCCAACTTCAGTTGGAGTTACCAAGTACTAACCCAGATAACTCCCATAATCCACCTCCTCTATGATAGCTGAAAGGAGGTGCTGAATGATGTTACACAACCATGCTGACTGGAAACATTAACCTCAACATGCCCTCACTGCAGCAAGACAATCCTTTTATTCCTGCCTAATTGACTCCAAAGGAACTCATTCCTTCCAAACCTTTTCCTCTCTCCTCAAGCCCCTCCAATCTCCCCTTCCCAACATCCTCTCATCTGAGGACTTGGACTCTGAGAAAACTGAGGTCATGTGCCATGACCTCCCCCTCCCCTTTTCTTGGCAGCCTGACATATCAAACTGATCATGTCAGAACACATAATTTTTTCCTCAAACCCACCAACCCTCTTCTGAGCTTCTCTATTTCTATCAATGGCCCCAATCCTTTCCCATTATCTCAGATTCACAACTTTGGTATTATCCTTGACTCCTTATTCTTCCATATATCCAATGGGTTGCCAAATCTTGCTGTATCTGCCTCCACAATTTCTCACATCCAGTCCTGTTTCTCTATTCACAAAGCTACTACCACCTTAAGTCAAGTACTGACTACCTCCCACCTGGACTCCTACAATGTACACCTAAGTAATGTCTCTCTACCTCAAATCTCTTGCCACTCCATTCCACTCTCAACACACCTGCCAAGGTGATTTTCCCCTACTCAAACTCCAGGGGCTTCTTATTATTTCCAAAATAAAATGTAAACACCCGTTTGGCTTTTCATGCCCTTTTAATTTGGTCTTAACCTATCTTTCCAGGTTCATTCTACATTATTCCTCTTCCTGCATTATACAGTTCAGCTAAATGGGTATTCTCTCTGTTCTTCATACAAGGTACTCTACCTTCCATCGCCATGCCTTTGCACTGGACATTTCTCTGCCTAGAATACACTTCCTTCTCAGCTCCACCTCACATAGCTCAAGCACTGCCCTCCTAATGAATGAAGCCTTTCTCAATTACTACAACCCCCTAACCACCTCGCATCTATTCCAAATATATTCATTCTGTATATTCTTATGTATGTACATTTTTCTTCCCTGACAAAGTATCAGCTTCTTGAGAATAGCATTTAATTTTTTGCATTTCCTTTACCTGTGCCTGGCCATATTTCTTGGTTGGTTGACTTGCAAGTTCTGAGAATAAAACAGATCTTATCTATCTATTGTGCCCCATCTATCAGGCACAAAGAAGGGATCCTTTCTTGAACTGGGTGAATAAAGTGGATGCTTAATAAATCTTTGTTAACTGACTTCAATATACCTGAAGAAAAGTACTCTGCCTCCATGAAGTCTTCTTTTAGCTAACACTCAAAGTTACTTCAAACATTACTCATTTGATATGCTTTTGAGGTGTTTTACCATTTTGATTTCCCCTCCTTTGAATGTTCTTGGGCTTATCAAAGTCCTTCCTGAAGTGTAGCCTCCCAAATTGAAACTGTTCTTTGGATTTGTGCTGGGCAGGGCAAAGTTGGATAGGACTAGTATCTCCCTTTTCTAGATATTCACTAATTATACCACTAATAATATATTTTCTAATTTTACCAGTAAAAAAAAAAGTCAAGCTCATTATTAGTTGAAGCCTTTACTTGTTTCCCTTAAAAAAAAATAGATTAAGGTCATATTTGCCTCTCTGCCACTCCCCAAGATCATAGCCTCCAGGACTTTTAGTACTCTGAGAAATAGATTGTCTAAGCTTGGTGACTTGAACTTATCAAGGCAACCAAGTTCTTTTTTATTGTTTCCTTACTTATCATGGGTTCCAATTCATCATTAGGTATTTTTGTTCAAAGATTATTCTCCTTGACAAAGAAAACAAAAGGCAAATTCAGTACACTTGAGTTGTTCTGCCATTTATTTCTTTGTCACTTTTCTCATAGCCCCATCATTGAGTAGCAATCCTGTCCCCTTCTTTGATTCTCCTTTTTCCCCCTCCAGTATAGCTTAAGATTCCTTCCCATCTTTAAAAAGCATTATCAGCAAGCTTAACGCAACCAAAAAAATTTAAGAGACAGTATCATATTTTTGTTGTCATGATATCACACCATGATTACTAGTTTTTCCACATTTTTCCTCTAAGACAATCCAATTCTTTTTGTCCTCATCAAAATCATTTCCCTTAGTTTTTTTTGAATTCTGTCTTTTGAGAGCTTCTTAGCCCTCCTGGGTTAATTTACTTTGTATGGTTTTGGTTCATGGGATCCTACCTAATCTCTCTCTGAATAATACTGAAATCTGTTCTCCCAAAACCTTGGGTGCATGTCAGACTACATTTAGCTTGTCCCTTTTCTATCATGAATTCCAAGATGGAATGATAAGTCCTTTGCTAAACCTTGTTGATTCAATCTTTGTAACATTTCTCTGTCCCCTTCTTTCCACTCACACGGCTATCACACTAGTACAGACCTTCATTTCCTATTGCCTAGACTATTGTAAGAGTATCCTAATTGGTTTCTCTGTTTCCTGTCTTTCCCTTCTGAGAACTAATCTTTCATATGGCTGTTAAAATGACATTCTTAAAGCATAGGCCTAACCATATTGCTCCCTTCCTCAAAAACCATCAGTGGTTCCCTTGTGCTTTTAGGATAAAATACAAATACTTTAATGAGGTTAGCTTTTAAGGAATATTACTCCCCCATCTTAGCTCCACCCCTCCTTTTAAGGAATATTATAGCCTAGCTCCAACCTATGATTCCAGTCTTATTTAATAATATTTTCCCTTCATGTACTCTATGTTGTAGCCATGGAGCTCCTTTAACTCAGTGCTCTGTTTCCCTGACCTATGCATTCTCACAAAACATTCCCCATATATTAAATACAGGCTTTTCCCATTTCTGCCCTTCTGAATCATTATCTTCAAGACTTAGCTCATGTACTATCTTCTCCCTGGTCCTCAACTTTTCCTAGAGCATTTTGTTTGATTTCTCCCTTGATCATCTTGATTTAACTTGAATTAAACTTATCTGTGCTCATACTGTAGCCTCTTGGCAGACCATAAGCTTCAAAAGGGTAAGGTATGTCCACCTCAATGCCTATTGTCATTGAATTGTCAAGTGAATTTTTGCACTATAGAGCATCCCAGAAAGAGTAATATCTACAGAATGAAAAAAAGTATCCCCTTACTGGCTTTCTCATGACAGTCACTATACCAAGTAGATCCTGGTACCAGGAAAGATTCTTTTAGACTAGGTGCAGATGCAATAATTCAAACAGAATGGGACTCTTGTTCATTTGAACATTTATTGAAAAGGGGGTAAATTATGTCCCTAGAAAAACTAAGATGTTAATTCAAAGTGTATTAAAATTCTTCTAAAAACAAATTGATATTCAACTTATAATTATATGTTCTGTCCCTAACTCACTTCAAGGCTCAGCTTGTATTACCTTCCAAGAGACCTTTCCTGATTTCTGCATTGTATTTGAAGGAGAGGGGCTTATATAGCCAGTTTTTGTAGGATAGGATTGACTTGAGACCTTTCCCCACTAGGTTATGTTAGATATTAAAATGAAATGAGACACCCATAGGTGATCTTACAGTTAACAAAATGGAGTTTACTAAGCCACAGCAGGGGAAGGATATTCATTAACGGCACCATGTTGATTTGCTAAACACAGTTTTCTGGTGTTGGTTATGCTGTTGGTTTATGGTCTAAAACTTCAGAAAACCATCTGGAGCTTTTCATGGCCATTTATACTTAGGCAACTAGAAAGCTACATCAATGACCAGAGTCAATCAAGTTTAAGGAATGGTTTCAACATTATCTAAGGAAAAGAACTACCCTACTCTTCATGGATTATATTCTTAGGAAAAGCTAGCTGAGCCAAATGTCAAGGCCCCAGGAAATGCCTGCACGTGCACATGCGCGTGCACACACACACACACACACACACACACACACACACACACACCCTGAGAACACATCTTTTCCTAGTAGAATGTAAACTCCTTGAAGGCAGGAACTCTCATGTTTAGACAAGAGGATCTCTGACTGAGCTTGGTCTAACTCAAAATCCCTTTATTTTAATTTGTACAAGTAGGGTTTTGGATGCTCGAGAGTACCAAACCTTTCTGAAACCAACCCTGGGAATACAATAATATTTGGTGGGAGTTGGGGGAGAGAATAGAAAAATCGATAAAGGTGACTCAGCATCATTAATGGCTAATGTCAAGCCAGAAAGATTTGTATTAGAAACCAAACAGAGGAGTACTCATAGTTGTTTTATCACGTACAAAGACCAATAAAAAAATACTATGGTTCTATCTGCACTTTCAAGGGTCTCTTGCCTTTTTGAACCAGAAGGCTGTAGAATGAGATTGCCAATTTTTATTAGTCAGTCGTAAGGGAACAGCATTTAAAAAAAAAAAAAGTATTATCAGGGTACTCCCTTGGAATATAATGAATTTAAGTGTTTTTCCTTCCTTTTCTGGATGACTAATTTTCTCAGAAAGGAAATTTCCCTCCAAAGTACAATACTAATCAGCCTTTAATGTCCACAACTGAAACCACCACCAAATCGCTCAAATATATATCCTTTTGGAATCTCCAAAGGATCTAACTTCAAAAACAACTACCACAGATATCAGCCCTTTCCTCAGTACTAAAACTAACCTTGTCATGTCACCCCATCTCTTCTATCACAAGATTCCCCTGGGAAGAGGCTGCTAAAACTACTACATGATGTCATAGTTTTTCCAGAGTGGACATTTGCTCTCTTGTGGTTTCAGACAAACAAACAACTGTTGATTTATTCTACGAACTAAGCTGAAGTCATGGATGAATAGAACCCTGTATTTACCATGTAGTTTTTGGATCTCAGTTATCGCTATCACCACAGCTGTAATACGGACTTCCAACGATAATGACAAGAGAATTACAAAGGACCTTCCATATATGGTCTAATCCAGCTTGAGTAAAATGTGTAGCCAAACTTGTATCCAGCTATACAAACTGGATGAAATGAGTAAAAAGTTTTTCAGACACTATTGCTATATTTAGTGAGAAACAGTGAGGTAAGTGGTCAAATGGTACCTTATTAGGTACTTTGTTAGGACCTTGAAGTTATTAAGACTTGGGTTTCTGTTCAGCCTTCAGTATTTACTGGATGTGTGACCCTGGGTAAGTCACTCAGCCTTTTAATGTCCCAGGCAACCTTTAAAGAATATAAGTTGCAAAGAAGGTTTTGCTAGAAGAAACTTCTTAGTGGGAGCTCCCTACATTTGTAAAATCACTGCTCTGGTCAAGAATAAGAAAACAACAAACAAATGAAGTATCCGGCCATGTGAATTGACCCTTCATGGCCATAACTCTGAAAAGAAACGAGAGTCTCTACTTCTTGATTTCTGCCCCTGAATTTCTTGAGGACCCACTTTCTCAAGGGAACCAGAACTATCTAGTGTAGAATATCACTGGTGCCATGTTGAAATATTACCATGGTGATCACTCTGGTAACATACAAACCCATCGGTTAATCTAGTCACTGCATTATCTCATTCTGCATCCCTCTGGGATTGACCTCGGCATAAAGTTAAGACTCTTTTGGGATGCACCATGAAACTGATGTGGTCTTTTTCCTTGAAATATGACTTTCATCACCCTGCTCAAATTTTAAATATTCAGAGGGTGAGGAAAAAGGAAAAGGCTAAGATAGCTCAAGGTTTCTTATGATAAATCTCACATGTAACAATATTCTGTATCATGGGGAAAAGTTATTGGGTCAGATAACTACATTAATAGTAATCAGCACTTAGGATTTACAGAGCACTTTCCTCACAACAGCCCTGTCAGTGAAGTGGTCCAAATATTACTCATCATCCCAGTCTTGACAAACAAGAAAAACTAAGCTTGGAGAGGTTAGCACCTGGCCATGCTCCTATAACTAAGAAGTTTCCAGGATGGAATTCAGACTCCTGTGTCCAGCACTCTTAATTATACACTACTGCCTCTTCTGACAATACTTGACAAAATATTAAAAAAAAAAATCACAGCGGTCTGCTGTAATGATTACTGATCAATTCCTTACTGGGAATTAATAGGATGCTACTTATCACACCACTGAGAAAAAATTCCCATTGCTTTTCTCCTCTCTGACTAGAAACTTCACTACAAGTTATGCCTTCAGGTATACAATACCTAATTCATTCCTGGTATTCTCAAATGTGACGTCAGGACCCCATTAGAACCCCTTCCTTTTCCAGAACTATTGCTCCACGTCAGGCCAGCGGCAATGCTGCCAGCCAAGCTCTGGTCTAGTCTACAAACACCATGAAGGTAGGGACCCTGCTCTCTTAACTTAGTATCTCCCTCTAGACTGCTTAATGCTTGGTTCTTAAATGTAAGTACACTAATTAAACTGAACTGAAATGATGGGGGAAAATGAATACCCATCATTAGGAAAGGCTTGTCAGGTAGCATTTTGATTTCTCAGTGCCCTCCCCTCCTCAGTCCAACAGAAGCCCACCTCTGTGGGGCCACAATGGTACCACTTCTCCCTTCATTTAAGCCAAGCAGGGTTTCCTTTCACTAGACAGGTATGGTTACATGCTAAACAGTTAGAGCCTGGATCCTCAGCTAGGTGGTGCAGCGGATAGAGGATTGGGCCTAGAATTAGGAAGACCTAGGGACAGATCCAGCCGTACGTACTAGCTGTGTGACCCTGAGCAAGTCATTTAACTTGTTTGTTTCAGTTTCCTCAGCTATAGAATGGAGATGATAATAAACGCACTTAGCTCCCAGGGTTGTTATGATGGTCAAAGGAAATACTATTTGCAAAGTGCTTAACACAGTGCCTGGCACACATTAGATGCTTACTAAGTAAATGTAGCTTTCCTTCCTTCAATTTTTCCACAGAAGGGTCTAATTTTAATTACAGTTTGCTTTTTTGTTTTGTTTTTTTGGGGGGAGGCAATACAATTGGGGTTAAATTCACTGCAAATGGGGTTAATTCACTATTCACTACACCACCTAGCTGCCCCACACTTTACTTACTGTTTGTTTGGAGGGGTTTTTTTTTTGCTTTTTTTGGAGGGGGGAAGGCAAGGCAATTGGAGTTATGTGACATGCCCATGTTAAGTGTCTGAGGTCACATTTGAACTCAGGTCCTCTTGACTCCAGGGCCAGTGCTTTATTCACTGTACCCCATAGCCACCCCCTGTGCCACCTAGCCAGCCCCCACAATTTACTTTTTAATACTATGGAAATAAGACAGGGGTAGAGTATTCTGCAATCCAAATCAGTGAACAACAAGGTGGGCATGAACCTGGAAATGCCCCAAAACCAAAGGAAGGAGGAGGCATGGCAACAATTCCCATTCCAGCAATAGATAAGGTCAGGTTTCAATAATGGCCCATCATAGGAGCTCTTAACCTGGTTTCCACAGACCCCATTCCCTCCAGAGTCCACGGAAAAATATGTTTGTTTTTTGGGAGGGAGGGGTGGGCCATGTTCATGTCATCGACCTTGATAGAATATAAGTTAATTGGACATGGAGGTTGGTTCATTTTTTGCCTTTTTATTACCTGTTTGCATCTTTTCTTTGGGGGAGGGCAGGGGGGAATCAGTGAACTTGGGTAGGAAAAATATTTTGATAACTGCATTTCAATATAACAGGTTTCTTTTTAATAACCCCATGTGTTTTATTAAATGCATTTAAAAACCCAATTCTGAGAAGGGTCTGGACCACCACTGGGACCCACAACACCAGAAAAAGTTAGGGATCACCATTCTAATAGGAGCCCTGAGTCAGTGAGCTTATCTCTGGAAGGAGACAGCTTCTGAATACAAGGCAGATACGGGCAGTTTACGCTTTCTTTTCATGTCCAGTGACCTCATGGGCCACTGAACCAATCAGGAGAAAATCTGGAATTTCTTTTCTAACTCTGTTTATACACATGCACTAACTAACTCTGCATTTATACACATGCACAAAGATACATTAAAAGAAGGCTTTATCTAGGCCTTCTGTTTCCACTTTTCTCCTCTGCTCGCTCGCCTTTTGGTTATTTTATTGTTTACTTGTTATTATTTAGTCGTGTCCAACTCCTTATGACCCTGTGGACTGTGGGGTTTTCTTGGCAAAGGTTCTGGAATGGTTTGCCATTCCCTTCCACAGCATCCTCCAGTACTGTTCATTAGCACCTCTATCTAACGGGAAGCAATTATTAATGAAGACAGATTAATCTGTTTTATCCTAATTAGCTGTTTGTGGTAGAAAGTCAGCAGGGCAGAATCTGAAATTTGCAGGAATATAACACCTATTCCCACCCTTTATGACTGTCTCCTACCAGCCTCTATCTCTTTCTGCATACGACTACAAGGTCTGGTAATAAAACGTCCCTCCAACAAGTGCTACAGCTCCCCATCTTCCCAACACTAGGCTGAAAACAGCCTCCTTCTTTGCTTATTCCCCTAACACCTTTCTCCCTTCATACCTCTATCTGCTGAATTCCCACCTAAACATTCCAGGTACAGGTAAATGCCATCACACTTTCCTGACTCCATGAACACTTTCCTGACTGCCTCAGCTGGAAGTCACTCTTTTATCTGATGCCAAAGCTTTTTTTATCCTTCATATACGATATTCTAATTTTTATTACCATGTCTCTCATCTGTTCAATAAACACTGGTTCCCTATTACCTCTCAAGTCAAGTACAAAATCCTCTGTTTGGTGTTCGAAACCCTTCACAGCCTAGCTCCAACCTGCCTCTGAAGCTTTCCTCCCTTCATGCAGTCTGCAGGCCAGTCTAACTAACTTTCTTGCTACTGCTCACATTCTGTGTAGGGTCATTTCCATGCCTTTTAACAGGGTGACACCCCCCCCCATCCCCACCCCCCACGTACTTCCACCTTATCTTTCTCTTAAATCCTTGTTTTCCTTCATGGCTTAGCTCAGATGCTGCCTCCTCCATGAGACATGTCTCCCTCTGGAAATCATCTTCTCTGTTGTTGCTACCTATATGGAGGCAGCTAGATAGCTCAGTGGAAAGAGCCTGGAGTCAGTTAAAATACAGCCTAAGACACTAGCTGTGTGACTCTGGATAAATCCCTTAACCTTTATGCTTCAGTTTCCTCATCTGTAGAAATAACCTGGAGAAGGAAATAGCAAAACCACTGCAGTATCTTTGCCCAAAAAAACCCCAGATGGGGTCACAGAGAATTATACATGACTGAACAACAGTATTATGTATATAATTTTATATGCCATTATTATTAAGAAGAGTTGGACATGATTCAACAAAAACAACATATATTTATTGGTCATGTTCATGCTATCTACCTTAATAGAATGTAAGTTATTTGGACATGGAGGGCTGGTTCATTTTTATCTTTTTGTTACCTGTATCGTGTAAGTTTGCATCTGATTACGTGCTGGTGTAAGCAAATCAGACTGCTGGTCACAAAGACCTAGATTTGAACACTACCTTGAAGTTAAAGCTTTGTGACCTTTGAAAAGTCATTCTGAAGAGATCATCATAAAATGATGAGGTTGAGACCCCAAAATACCAACACGCTGGGTCCTGGGGAATGAATTTGACTCAAGTCTTCTCTCAGCCAAAGAAAAGCAAAGTTTATTAAAAGTTCACCATATTGGGTAGGCTCTTAAGGAGCCTCAGTATCTGTGATGCTTGCATAGGACAAGTGGGCCAGAATCATCTGACACAGAGCAAGACTGTGCTAGAATTCTATGGCCCTCTCACAGATCCTGGAGGCAAGATGGGGTCTTATATACAGAAAGGTTGTGGGAGAAATCTAGGGGTAGTCTAGGGGAGGAGTTTGGGGGAGGGTCTTCAGGAGGAGCCAATGAGGTCAGACTCCAGTAAATAAGTGAAGTTGCTGGAGGCTACCTGAAGAGGACAAACAATGGTGGGCTAGGCCAGCTCAAGGGTGTAAAAGTTGAGGATCAAGGGTGGGGGCTAGCTGGATAACTTGGCCTTGGTGAGGGCCAAGCTCATAATAAAGGTTTGAGCAGAGCCACAATGAAAGGCCTATGGCCTCAGGCAAATGCCTCATCAAGTGGGAAGATTCAATCAGAGTTCAAGGGGGTTCCCAGAGCCTGTACCCCATCAATTTAACCTCTTTCAATCAATTTCCTTATCTGCAAAATGCAGCAATTACCTCAAGAAGTTACTATGGGGGGGGTCCCATGAGATAATACAGGATGTCCCCAAAGTCTTAGGGCAGCTTTAAGCTACCCTGCATACACACAATGTTTTGTAGACCCTAAATTACTACATAAATGTTATTTATTATTGCTACTGTCACAAACCGCTTCATGCTCTCTCTGAAGGCAGGGACTATGTCTTACATTTCTTTATTAAAGCACCCACTACGTATTTTGCCCTACATATAGTGGGTGTTCAAAAGATAATTCTTTCGACTTGAATGGTGTCCTCCTTAACATGAAGTGTGGTACTGAGGCAAGGAATAGGTGCTCGGTAACTGCCATGAAGGACTGCCCAGGCAACAAACAGAAAAGTCAGTTTTCTTAAGTGTCCCACACGGATCCGAATGAGACCCAGTCAGTGTCACTCTGTTCTTCTGCCCTTTCTTCCTTCCTCCCACTCCTAACGTTAGCCAAGTGTGACTGTCCAAATACCAGTGCTATGGTCTAACCCAGAGCTGGCCAAAGTTCTCTGCTTAGGGTCAGAGTGTCCCACAGATGAGCCAGAGTGGACTGGCTTCTGGAGGGGACCCAGGGCTGGGGCATGGGGGAAGGTGGAGCAGATCGAGGCTGCTCAGTCATTTCTTACCCAGTTACTTTAGTGAATGTCATTAGGCTGCCAGCTCCTCTGATAATATCACCACAGCTCTTGAGGATATGTTCTATGAACCAGACACTTAATCTCTCCACCCCAGGCATTTTCTCTCACTGTCCCCCATGCCTACACTGATTTCCCAGGTTTCCATTAAATTCCAACTAAAATCCCATCTCTTACAGGAAGCCTTTCCCAAACTCTCAATTCTAGTGCCTTCCCCCTTTTAATTATTTCCTACTTACCCAGTAATATCTTGTTTGTAAATATATAATTGTGACTCCCCATCAGATTGCACATTCCCTTAGGGCAGGGGCTGTCTTTTGCCTCTTTTTGTATCCTAAGTGTTTAGCAGGCTCAGACTGATGTGTGAGGTCAGTCTTGTCTCAAAGGGTCCTAGTGCTACTGGACATATAAGTCAGAGGGGACCTTAAAGATGTCAGTGGTCTCTTCCCTATATAGATGAGGAGGGTGCCCAAAGTATGGGTATGATTATGAATCTGCCCCCATCCTTGGGCATCTGAAGTAGGTTCAGATGACCCAGTAGGTAATTAGGTAGCACAGTGGATAAAGTGAATCTTCCTGAGTTCAAATTTGACCCTGCATACTTCTTAGCTGTGTGACCCTGGGCAAGTCACTTAACCCTGTTTGCCTCAGTTTCCTCATCTGTGAAATGAGCTAGAAAAAGAAAAGGCAAACTACTCTACAATATCTTTGCCAAGAAAACTCCAAATGGGGTCACAAAGTAGTCACAACTGAAATGACTGAACAACAACAAATTACCCAGTCTGCAAGTAAAAACACTGGCCGTGAGAGTTCTTACCCTTGTCACTGCACCTATGTTTAAACAGTGCTTTATGGAACACAAAATAATTTATACATGTTTTAGAGGAAGTATGATTCAATGGGTGGAGTGCCAGACTCAGGTGGAAAGACTTGTGTTCTAATCCTGCTTCAGACACTTACTGTGTGACCCTGGGAAAGTCATATAACCTCAATTTCCTCATCTGTAATATGGGGATAATGGCACCTACATTCCAAGTTGTGAAGATGAGATGACATAACAATTATAAAGCCCTTAGCACAGTGCCTGGAATATAGCAAGAACTACATAAATGTTATTTATTTATTATTATTATTACTAGCTTTTCAACCCTGGTAAGTCATATAACCTCTCTGGGCCTCAGTTTCATAATCTATAAAACAGGAGGGTTGGGTCTAACAATAATAGTTATTAACAATAACTAATGATAATAATGATCAATAACAATTAGTTATTAATGACTGCTATTAGCATTAACATTAATTAATAACATCGATAACAGCTATTAATGCTTATTAGTTATTTAACAATTAATAATAGTTAATTATCATTACAGCTAACTTTTCTATAGCACTTTAAGACTGGCACTTGGGTTGACCTTTATGATTCCTCACATCTCTAGATACATGACACTGTGATCCCATTTGAGCTTCACAGCAATGCTTTGAGATAGGGTAAAGATAAAGGACATCAAATCACTTGCCAAATTAGAGTTACTGACAATTCGAACCCAGGTCTCCCAACTCCAAATCCAGTGCATTTCTCCTATGCCATTATGTTTTTTCTTGAAATGTCACCTGGTATCTCAGTTCCCTTATTTGTAATGTAGGTATACTAAGCAGAGTTATTTTGAGGCAAAAAAAAAAAAAAGGAACCAAACAAACCCAACACAAATAATGTAAAATATTAAAATTCTGACAAAAGGGGATAGGAAGAGCCAGTTGGTTAGAGCCAAGGAATCTCTCCCAAAGCACACTTACGGGAGCACACACAATGGAAATAACAACTGTGAAAAATCATTTGGAAAAATCCCATGAATCCTAGATATTTGGGAGCAGATGGAAGATATCAAAGCCCTAGGACAGATTCTCTCAAGGAAATTCCCATATTCAAGCCAGGATCTTGGTTTCCCCCAAAGTCAGCAAAAACTTAAGCGGCCTGGCAAAACTAATTAACTATTGTTGGCATTTCGTGGAAAGCATCCATTTTTCTTTATGGTCATGATATCTCAGAGGCAGAAGGGGCCTTAAAGCCCAGCTAGTCTAATTCATATCTGACCAAGAATTCTTTCTCAAACAGAGATCTATGAATCTACCCAATAATTGGTCAACCAGCCTTTGCTTGAAGACTTCCAGTGAGAACCCCCTATTTTCCAAGGTCCTTCCCAAGGATCATTTTACTTGTGAACAGCTCTAGTTGTTAAAAATTTTCCTCTTGCATTGATCCCAAATTTATCCCTTCAACTTCTACCATTGTTCCTTCTGCCCTCTGGGACCAAGAAATAAATCTAATATCTCTTCTCCAAAATTCTCCACTTTCAAATATTCACCATAGTTAACTCTTATCCAGGCTAAGTCCTCACACACCATTATCCCAAGGACCTTCACCATCCTAACTGAGATCCTCTGGAAGATCTCCAGCCTACCAATGTTGTTCCTAAGACATGGTACCCAGAACTGGACACAATACACCAAATGTAGCCTGACAAGGATGGACCCCTGTCCTCCTCCAGTCCTGCAGTAATTCTATGTGCTCCCAGACCTTTTAAAATTTAATGACAGTATCACATCTTCCACTTTTTTCAGTACCCAATGATGTAGTTAATCTGGGCCTAGTGCTTTAAATTCATCAGACAGACAGGTGATCCCTAATCCCTTCTTTATCTTGGTTAACTACTCTCCACTATCATTTTTACTTTGTTCTTTTGAGCTCATTCATTATAAGGTAGAACAAAAGACTGGTCACCTAGAAGATGCTTAATTGACATTTGTCTAATTGTTCTTCCTAGCTAGTTCTAGTAAATCTCCAAAGATTAAGGGCATAAATGGATTTACCTGCAGGAAAATGAAAAGATTCAGACTCAGCAGTCAGAGAAACTGGGTTCGAATCTCACCTTTAACCTCCCTGGACCTCAGTTTCCCCAAATGTAAAATGAAGGGGTTTGAACTAGATAGGTTGTGGTGTCCCTTCCAGCTGGAATTTTAGGGCTCTACTGTTATTATAATTATTAACTTGAAGAGAATATTCCTCAAAAAATAAGTATTGAGGCAAAGGGTATGGATTATTTTTGCAATTTTTACTGTGTACCACCAAGGTGCTCTTCAAAATTATTTTTAAAATTTGCGATTCCATCAGCAAGGATGCCACTTAACTGTAGGTTACTCATTTTTCTACCACCCCACTAACGCTGAACTTCACTGTTATTTTTTGGCTGATCTGGAGCGCGTGGCACCTTAAAATTATTTTAACTTACATGTTTTTGATGATTAGTGAAGTCGGGCATTTTTTCAAGTGATTATTAATCATTTGTGTTTCCTCTTTAGATAATTGTCCTTTGTCCTTTGGTCATTATTGACTGGGAATTACCACTGTGACTTTTTATATATTTTAGAAGTCAAGTTTTTCTGTAACAGTTGCTCTGAATCTTCCCCCTGAAATGTGTTATTCTTTTTTTGTTATTTCTTAAACAGAAATTATTTTCATGTAATCAAGAATATCTACTTTATCCCTAATAATTCCTTCTATTTGTTGAGCTTTAAAATAATTTCTCTTATAAATAATTGGTTGGATATAAAGTGATTATTCTATTTCATTTAATTTTTTTCTCTTATGCCATACCACAGAGTTAATATCACTTCTTTAAGATCTAGCAGTGCCAATACCAGCTTTTTTTCTTCCTAATCAGAATTACATTACACATAAGAATTATTTTAGGAAATACTGTCATGTTAACATATTAATCAAATCTGTCTATGAACACCGGACATCACTCTATTTAGTCCTTTATTTTTATCAGTCCAGTTTTATAAAAAATATCCTTATATGTCCTACATATTCCAAAGTAAACTAATTTTGAAATTAATTTATTGAAAAGATTGAAAAAGATGTTTTATTATGTTTTCATGATCTTTATACACATAAGAATGAAGATAATTTCTGTGTGTTAATCTTATATCCTGAAACTTTGAACTCACTGTCTCTATTAATTTTTTGGTTGAGGCAGATTTCATAGGTATAACTATTATGTATAAATAATGATATTTTAACTTCTTTATTCCCAATGTTAACACCTGTAGCATATATTTTTTGCAATTACTTGGAACTCCTAATACTATGTCAAATAAAAACAGAGTGTGAGTATTCTTGCTTCATATCTATTTTTAGTGGGAATACTTCTAATGTTTCTCTACTGTACATTATGGTGAATCTTGGCTCAAGGCAGATATTTATTACTGTGTTGAGGAAAAAATTCCTCTATATTATATTTTTTGTGTTTTTATACCGAATGAATGCTGTATTTTTTAAAATTTAATTTAATTTTATTTTCAATTCTGTCTTCTCTTTCCTACCTACCTCCTCCTCTATCCAAAGAGAAAGCAAAAAAAAAAAATCTATTACAAATGTACATGTCAAACAAAACAAATTCCTTCATTAGTCATGTTAAAAGAAAATATATCAATCTATACTATGAGTCATCACCTCTGTATTTAGAGGTAGATGTTATATTTCAAATGCTGAATTTTATTCTACCACTATTGATGGGTAATAAGTTTGGAATTAAATCCTTAAATTCATTGACATAAGGAAATTCCAAGTATGGAAACTCCCTTTTTATCAATCAAGAGGCATATTTTTTGATGTTTTAATTGATATTGTTTTATTATGTAGACAATTCTTCAGATGTTGAAACTAGTTTTAGATATGTAGTGAAAACCCTGTTTGGTAATGAAGAATACTTTATTTTTAATATTTTGCTGTATTTTATTGGGTAATTTTTTTATATCTATCTTCATTTGGGAAACTGGTCTACAATTTTCTTTTTTTTTAGTGTTATCTCTATCTCTTTAATATTGACATAATTGTCTCAAAAATACTAGGAAATATTTCACTTTTATATTTGTGAATAATATGCATTATTTGTTCTTGGAAAGAGATGAATATCTTCTGTTGTGAATCTGAGCCAATTCATTATTTTTTTATTCATTCTTTGATGACTTATCTAATTTCTTCCTCAGAGATGGACCTATTTATTTCCTGTTGTGTCAGCTTTAACAGTTTATATTTTTTCCTTTAAATTATCTAATTTGTTATACATTCCTACATGTATATGTTTAATGATATTATTCATTAATAATGCTGCTTGTTTACTGGTCCTCTCTTACATAAAAAAATAAATTTTCTAATGGTTTATCTATTTTATTGGTCTTTTATAATAACCATCTCTTAGATTCATTTATCAATGAAACCATTCTTTTTTTCTTTATCATATTTATAACTGTTCTAACCTTTATTATTTCTCATTTTTTAACTTTCCTTTGGACTATGACATTGCTATTTTTAGGTACAAATTTAATTCATTGATTTTTTTTCTATCCTTTCTTACCAACGTAGGCACTCAGGGATATAGATTTATCTCTACAAATATCTTTTATATATCCCATAGGTTTTTATGTGTGGACTTAATATTGGTTTTTTAAATATTCTGTTAGTTTTTCTGATTTCATCTTTAACCCAAACATTATTTAATAGTTGGCGTTTTTTTTTTGCTTCCATGTGGTTTTATTACTTTAATTCATATTATTTCTTCCTAAATTTAATGTATTTTGGTATTAAGAAGCCAAATGCATAATTTCTGCTTTTTAAAATTTACAGAGGGCTTCCCTATGACCTAAGTTATCCATTTTTGAAAGTGTTACATATCGTCTACACCTCTCATTTAGTTCTCTCCATACTTCTATTAGTTCCAGATGGAGTAAACAATTCAAACCATGATTTATTTACTGTAAATGTTTTTATTTGATACAGATTCTGATAATAGAAGTGTTGTTATGCTTTATTTACATTATCTTTTTTTCTTCAATTTAGCATCATGACTTTAACAGAAAGTTACCATCTTCAACATGGCAAAAATGAGATACATACAATAAATATAAGATATTCCACAGGCTAAAGGGATATATATATATATATATATAAAAGAACATTTTATCACCTACTCAATTACATCTTCTTTAACAAGGTAGAAAAGTTTATCCATAGTTCCAAAAGACAAAACAGCTTTCCCATTTACTTAAACATTTTGAAAGGACAGAAAGAGGCAATAGCTACATATCTCTACCCTCTCTCCATTGATGAAGGGAAGGATACCCTCAATTACTCCTAGGTGTCAAAAGGAAATGTCATTTGACTCGATATGAGTCAGAAAAGCAAATGCAATTTAGGGTACATGAAGAATTCTAATGTCCAGGATGAGAAGGGTGGTCGTACTGCTGTCTGTTGAACTGGTCAGCTATATCAGCATCATATTTTGGAAAGGATATGGACACAGTGGAGAGTACCCCAGAAGACAGCAACCAAGATGGTAAAGTGAAGGATCTTGAGTTCATATTGTATGAAGTCCCAATGAAAGAACTTGGAGATGTTTAACCTGGAGAATAGAAGACTTAGGGCAAACACAATTGCCATCTGCAAGTACTTTAAAGACTGTCATAAAACAGAAGTCATAGAATTTTTCTATTTGTTTCAGGGGTTGGGGGGCAGGGGAGCAGAACCTAGGAATAACTGTGGAGGTTCTGGAGTGTGCCAGATTCAGATCACAGGGGGTCATTGATTATGAAGTTATCAGCTTGAGCATTTACACCTTAGAAATCAGCAAATGCTACAAATTAGGGTTGATTTTTTTGACTGTCTAGAGGCAGAAGCAGAACAGTGGTAGAAAGGCAGTCTAAACTCTAAGCCCACTTGGCGTTCTGCTCGCAGGGGCTGCTAACCAATCCATTTGGTGTAATGGCAGCTGCTAGGGTAGGGGTAGCTGTGAGAGCAGGAGCCAGATGAAGAGGAAGGCCATAAAGGAAACTGTTTGTTGGTTTTTGTTTTGTTTTGTTTTTAGTGTGGGGGGAGGGGAAGGAGGGAGGAACCAAGGGGTAAAGAACAAAGGGGCACATACACTCCTGTATACAGAGACTGGTCAGGATGGGATTTATTTTTGTTCTGTGGGGGAGTAGAGTAGGGAATTGCCTGCACACTCAATAGCTGGGCAGGCTGGTATGTCTTTAATTTGTCATTTCATTATGAAAATGTTTCCCTTCCAAGAAGCCTTCAAGTCAGGAAGCTCTGTCTGCCCACACAGGAAATTCCTTTGCTTCAACTTCCCCAAAAAGGAAATTTCCCTCCGAAGTACACTCAGCTTATGCCTTCGAGCAGAATCATTTCAAGAACCTTTGGCAGGCAAGCCTTTAAAACACCCCCGGTGGTTCTCAAAGAAAGAAATCCAAGCTATCAACAACCCTATGAAAAAAAGGCTCCAAATCACTAATAATTCCAGAAGTACAAATTAAAGCAATTCTGAGGTTCTGCCTCACACCCATCAAGCTGGCTAACTCCACAAAAAAGGAAAGTGACTCATGTTGGAGGGGCTGTGGGAAAACAGGCTCATTAATGCCCTGCTGTTGGAACTGTGTACTGGTCTAGCCATTCTGGACAGCAATTTGGAACTATATCTGAAAAATCACTAAATGGTACATACACCTTTGACCCAATGATACCACTTCTAGGCCCATACCTAAAGATGTCAAAGACAGAGGAAAAGAATCCATTATGTACAAAAATATCGATAGCAGTTCTTTTTGTCATAGCAAACAATTAGGGTTACCTGCCAATCAACTAAGGAACAGCTGAACAAATTATGGTATATGAACGTAATGGAATACTATTATATTATAAGAAATGATTAATGGGTCAGTTTCGGAGAAACTTAGGAAGACTTGTATGAACAGATGCAAAGTGAAGTGAGCAGAAGAACTAGGAGAATAATTTATGTAATAGTAACAATACTATAAAGATTAAACAACTTTGAAAGACTTCAGAACTCTGATCATTGTAATGGCCAACCATGACTCCAGTGATGACAGAAACAACAGGGTCAAGATGCAAAATGAGACATATTTTTGGACATGGACAATGTGGGGATTTGTTTTTTTGTTTTGTTTTGTTTTTTCTTTTTTTGGGGGGGGGGAGATGGGAGGAAGAAAGAAAATAAATGCTTATGAACTGAAAATCTGAAAATTGAAAAAGAAAAAACTGCTTTTGGGGGGGCTCACCACTGGAGTAGAAATGTTTGAATTTCTGCTCGGCTTTGGGAACATCAATTCCATTGGTGTGGCTTCACCTCTTCTCTCTCTTCCGTGTCTTTGCTACCCTGATCCCCAAAGCCTGTGACTCAAAGAGCAGCCTCCTATGACTAAGATCATTAGTACCTAAAGACATCACTTCATACTCATGAAGAGACATATATATCCTCACATAGAACCACTAGTCTAACACATACACAAGCTTGCTCTCAGTCATCTGGCACTGAGAAGTTACTACCATTTTAGCCATGCTCCAAGTAACACCCTATTTCTTCCTCTTTATCAGCAATCCTCTACATATACTCATACATGTGGGATTATGGTTAGGAAGTCTATAGCATTTCATGTGAAGGAATATTGGATTACCTCTTTAGAAGGGTGGGGAAAGCATGGGTTGGGGGGAGAGGGATGGTAATAATATAATCTTTCCCATCAAAGATTTTAAATTAGGGGTGGAGAGAGGGAAGAAAAAAAACCACTCAGACTTATAAAAACTAATCCTTCAGACATCATGAATCACTAAGTGGGTGAGAGCCAAGAACAGCCAAAATGAAGTGAATAATACACTACATTTTATGAAAAACACTATAGAAAGGAGATATTAGCAGAAAAACTGCCAGACTTCCCATTAAGATTTTAATTTCCCATTTCAAATCTCTTCATAAAAAAAAAAAAAGGCCAAGATCAGGAAACAAAAGACAGACCTCAAGCACACAGAGTAGGGAAGAAAATAAAATGTGACAAGACAGAGAGAGCAGATGAGATATATGAGAAACTAAGACAAGACTGAATTTTTGCTCTAAAGTTAGATTAAGATTTTAATTTCCTATTTCATGGGATCTAATCTCAATATACTACTCCTGTCCCAGACCTTGGAAGGAGATATTTACTTAGAAATAAATTATTTAAGGAACTGGAAAGAATCACATAGTCCATAGAAGCATAAATAGTCTGAAGTTGTTTTGTTGCTGTTGATGCAGTTGGAGTAGGTATTTTGTTTAGCGCTGTTGTTTAATTTTATTATAATGAGTGCTACTTTTCTAAAAATTATAAAGGTTTAACCATGGCTAGATCTCACAGGGCCATTTTTATGTTCATGGTGAGAGGTGATTAGGAAATCAATTGTCTTACATTTGAAGAGCTAGGAAAAAAGAATGCTGTCCTGCTTCCCTCCCCTCATAAATGAATTTATCTTTTAAACGTTTAAATTCTTTGCTAGTGAGATATACTTACTCAGAGTTAAGATTCTCCTGTTTAGTCCCCACTGAACTTTGGCTAATATTCCTAACTTATTTTTAGGTTAATTTGAATGGGTTTACGCTTTATTTTCCTTGGTTATTACGTGCAGAAATTTTGTTCGGTTGTGTCTGACTCTGTGACCCCATTTTGGGGTATTCCTAAAGATACAGAGTGGTTTGTCATTTCTTTCTCCAGTTCATTTTACAGATGAGGAAACTGAGGCAAACAGGATTAAGAGACTTTCCCGGGATCATACAGTAAGTGTCAGCTGGATTCAAATTCATGAAGATGAATCAGGACTTACAACTTGATCTTCAGGCTTCTAATCTCCTTTTCCATAAAACATCCCTTTCCAAGATAATATAGATGATATACACATCCTTTAAACGTGAATATACTAACTTTGTTCAACCAAGAACGACCCTTTTAGCAACATATCCTAGGTATGCACAAGTTATACACAAACCATCAGATTGCAGACATCTATCCACATTTTGACCAAAGGCACAAGACTACACAAAGGTCTGCAAAAAAAAGCCTAAAAACTGTGAAAGGGGAAAAACTGTATTCGGGTTGGGGCTAGAAAGGTAATGTTATATTAGAAAATTCACATGACTTGTTAGGCAACACCAACAGTATGTCCTAGTCCAATTGGCATGGGGACAATTCACTTAAGACTCTCTGAGCCTCAGTTTCCCCATCTATAAAATGGAAAGCAGAGGCAGTATATACTAAGGTTGAAAGAATGCTGAACCTGAAGGTGGAAGAGCCCTGGGTTTGAAAGTCACCTGTGACATTTGCTAGGTACAAGACCAGTCTAAAGGTAGACTTTAGACTCCTCTATAAAATGGGGATAGTAATACCTATGCTACCTACCTCAAAAGGCTACTAGTGTTGAGACTTAGGATTTAGGGGTGCTCAAAACCCAAAAATATCAACATGCCAGGTCCTGCCAAATAAATTCGACTCAAGCCTTCTCTCAGCCAAAGTAAAGCAGTTTATTAAAGATTCACCATAATGGGTAGGCTCTTAAGGAGCCTAAGTATTTGTGCCACTTGTATTGACAAACAGGTCAGAATAATCTGACACAGACTGATTAGGCTCTAGATTGAGTCTCTGCCCGTTCACGGAGGCAAGATGGATCCTATATACAAAAAGACTGTGGGAGGATTTAGGGGTGATCTAGAGGAGGGGTTTGGAGAGGGTCTTGAAGAGTCTAAGGAGGGTCTTGATGGGACTGAGGTCAGAACCAGGAATGGGATTAAGGGTGGGAAAGAGCTGAAGGCTACCTGGAGATGACAGACAATGGAGGCCTAGGCTAGTTTAAGGTAACAGGTTTGGGTATAGATATTTTGATAGAACCAAGGGAGGGCAGTAGCTAGACAATGGTGGGCTAGGCTAGGTTAAGAGTAACAGAGTTTTAAGTCTAGTGATAATGAAAGCTTACGGTCTCAGGCAAATGCCTCATCAAGTGGGAAGATTGACTCAGAGTTCAAGGGGCTTCCCAGAGCCTGTACGGCATCAAAATCGCATACTGAGGTGACCACTTGTCCCACTTATGTGTAAGGCTGACCATATTCACAGACTTACATCCACAATAAAGTGAAGGGATCTGAGTGTTTTCATTACCCAAGGTATCTTCTTCCCTTTGTCACTGACTAGCTATGTGACCTTGAGCAAATCATCTCCCTTCCCATCTCAACATAACATGAGGGGTCTGGACTAAATGAATGCTATAATCCTTTCCAGATCTAAATCTAATGATCCTAAAACCTTATTAGATGATGCTAATGAAGCCCCTCCCCACTTCATCTCCCCTCCCAGGGGTAAAAGAACTAGAGATAAGCTCTAGTATAAGTAGGGCCATGCTTCTAGCTAGTGCTATAACACCTAGAGTTGTTTTCTTTGAATTTCCCGCTAGTCCTCCAAACCCTTGATGTCTTCTGGCTACAGGAATCATCCTGGAAGCTTTTAAAAACACAATTGGGGGGCTAAGAACTTAATAAATGCCATACTCAATTCAACTTAAGGTGTCTTTTTAAAAATTTGTACAAGGTCCCAGAAGGAGTAAGGATTTTAAATATATATATTTGCTTGGTAACTATGATGGTAGTAAAAAAAAAAAAGGTATTCCACGCTAAAACCAAAAACATGTTTGATAAAAACAAAACTTTAATTTTCATGGGTTTTTAGGTACCTCTCTGTACTTGGAACTGGCATATGATCTAGGAGAGCAGAAATTCAACTGAAAAGAAAAAAAATGCTTGTGACATTTCCAACCCAACCTTGTGTAGAAACACATAAACCTTGTATAGAAACAATCAATAAATGAATGATTCTCCTAAGGAATTCTAGTGGTTAAAAGATCAGAATAAGAACCCAGATATCTGGGTATTAAATCCTAAAGTGACTGAGAAACTGATATAACAAGCCTGACATTGATCACAGAGGAACAAAACGCTTCTGTATTCACAGAGGGGATTTTGACAACATGGCTCCAGTAACCCAGAATGAGAAGTGAGAAAAAACAAACAGTGGGAGTTTGGTACTGAGAAAACAATTGTGTCGAAGAAATCAGAACGAAAGAGAAAGTGAAGGAGAGGAGAGGACCTTGTGTGTCAAGGGGGATTTCCAATCCTATCAAATTTACTTCTAGAGGGAAAATGCGCCAAAATTGCATTAATCTCAAAAAACATCAAAATAAGAGGCCTTGTGGACTTGAATGGTTTTAGGACTACTTTCTTCTACAATGCATATTTGTAGTAGTCTCATAGCAGGTCTCTCCACCTCCCATATTTCCCCTCTTCAACCTATTCTCCACAAAGCTATCAAACTGAGAGTCTTAAAGCCCAGATGTGACCAAGTCACTCCCATGCTCAAGAATCCCCAAAGTCTCTCTGGTGTCTCAAGGATAAAATGTAAAATCCTCTGCCTGGCATTTTGAAGCCCTTCACAATCAAGCTCCACTCCAGCTTTCAGGCAAGTTATACATTATTCTCCATCATACACTCAACATTCCAATCAAACTGGTCCCCTGTGCATGACATTCCATTTCCAGTCTTTGCACGGCCTCCCCATCCTGGGAATGCTCTCCTTCCTCACCTCTCTCAAGAGCTCTTCCTGATTGTTTCAGCTCTGTGCCCTTCCCCCATCACTATGTATACTTACTTTGCATTTCTCATGAATTTATTTATGCCTCAGAAGTGAGGCTTGACTCCAAGGCTCCTCTCCACTCTTCCTCAAATAGTAGGCATATAATCAGTGCTTGCAGATTTGATTGCTTGTTGATGCCTATCACCTTGGGGAGTAAGTAAAGAAGGAAGATAGTCTTATCTTTGATCTTTATATTAATTTCCTGATATTGGTGACCTAAAATAGAACTACTTGTGAATAGAGAACAAAATCTCAGGTCAGCTTTGGTCACTAACAGCCTATACTTCAGGCAACTCTCATTCTCTCAATTTAATCAAACAAATATTTATTGACTGCCTTTTATGAGTAAGGCACAGTGCTAGGCAAATGGAAACAAAACAGTCTTTGACTTTCAGGAACTTAAAATGTAAGGGGAGGTAACAGTAAGTGTACCAATAACTCTAGTACTGGTAGAATGCGATGTCTGCTATATTATACTCTCTAACAAAACATGTTTTCCTTTGCCTTGGAAACGAGTAACTACAATCACTAGTTCAGATCTTTTGCTGAAAAAGATTTCCCTAGGAAATAATGCTGGCTTTAATAAATGAAGGGAAAAGTATAGAATCAAAAACATTCTGGCTGGGAATGTACTTTGAGGCAGTGGTTTCTAAACTTTTTTGATGGCATACCTCATCAATAAAAAAAAAAAAAGTTGGAACATATATCCCCAGCATATGTATCTTTATTTATAAATTGTATAAATGCCATTCACTCTGTGAGGGGTCAGAGGTGGGGGTTGGGAATTTTCCCAACGGCATCTGCTCATCATCTGGGTCTATTTACAGCTATGGGGGACAGTAGATAATATTGGACAGACAGACAAATTCAAACCTGAATTTGAATCCCGTCTCGGACACTTATTACCTATGTGACCTTTAATCTCTCTATCTGTACTGCATCTGCCTTACAAAAGTTGTTATGTGGATCAAAGGAGATAAGACACGTAAAGTACTTTCCAATATTATTATTTTGCTTTAAGTGATTTAGGCCCAATTTAGGACATAAAATAGTTGACTGCACTAAGGGGCCCCTGGCAAGGACGGAAAGGTTAGGTTGGGATTTTGCACACTGAAAGCAGGGGAAAGAGCTGGCGAATGTTGGACTATAATGGTGTGGTTGTGTTAGAAACAAGGTCAGGATTGGCTTTTTTGGGGACAGTAGAATCTGATTCCAACTCCCTTACTCTCCAAATGGTTGATCGAAATGCTCTGCCTTGGAATCCTGCCACAACCCCCACTTTGTGGGAAAAAACATGCTTTATAATATAGTGTCAAAACCTTCACTTTAGAACCTAGAAGTTTTCAGTCTTGTTTTTCTTCCAGCTTTCCCTCATATTTAATTAATACTCTACTAACTGTGGATGCTCTATGAAGACAGCAGAAGGAGGAAGATATACATGCAGATCAGCTGTTTCTATAAAACAATCACGAACTAGTAGACTAGAAAAAAATAAGGCAAATTATCACCTAAAAAAGACTAAAGAAGAGGTTTATCCAGAGGCAGACTTCTCTGACCTCCAATAGGATTTATACAACACTGCACCATGAGGTCATGTAGACAGTTACAATGACAGAGGCAGAAGATCAGCTCAGGATCTAGCGGTCACATAAGCAGCGGTACATTTCACATAATAGGATTAGACTATAAAGTCCTGGGACAAACATTACATGGCCTAGGCTTGGAGTTAGCTGATTCCTCACCTCACTGGCAAAGTCTAACACTAATCTATTGGTTTGGCATTACAAATGGATTAATCTAGTATAAATTATGGAAATCATATATAAGCATCCCACAGTAGTTGGGCATTGTATTATCATATTTCCTTACAAAAGCACTTTCCTCACATAAAAATCATAGCTAAAGTATTTAAAGTACAATCTCCTAAAGTGGCTGCAGCCACCATCTGCACTGAAAACTGATGTTAACAGTGGATCCTAAGTGACTAAGGATGTTTAGAAACTGGAGATCATATGATACCTCCTGAGATATTTTACATTCTTTTTCTATTTTTATTGAGTTCTTCAAGTTTCCTCCACATTCTGTACCGATGTATACATGAATAAACTAGGGTACAGGAAAATTAAGCCACATTCCAGTAAATTAAAGAGAAAAAGTGCTAGATATAGAGACAAGAGCTACATAGGTCAACATCCCAAATCTGAAATTAACACTCAGCCATGTGACCAAAGTCAAGGTACTTAACCTTTCTGGTCTGTTTCCTCATCTATGAAATGAGGATAACAGACTTGGAGCACTTACCCAGTAGCAGCTGGGGAGAAAGGACTATGTCTTGGGGTAGGGACTAGAATTATAATTTCTTTAGTACAGGGAAATTCCAGATAAGGAAATTCCCTCTATTAGTTATTACCTTTTCGGCAACTGATAAAGTCTCAGTGAGTTATCTAGAACAGATGATTTAACTGACTTGCCCAGGGCAAGGCTTGAACCCAAGTGAGCCTAGCTTTAATGCCAGCTCCCTATCCATTAAGCAATCTTGCCTTTCTGTAAAACGTAAGAGTGTTATATAAAGAGGAGTTATATCATCCAAAAGTCAATCAACGTTGGGTGTTACTGGAATTTTAAAGGTCTTGGTTCACTGACCCAATATACTTTCTCCATGAGAGCGTCTCCAGGGGACAAATCTTATTTCTGGCCAACTGACAGCACTCAAGATAGTGAATAACTTTTACTCCTTTTTCTGAGTTCTAAATTATGCTGTGAGTTTGTGTGTCCTCCTCTTGTTTCTGGAGAAAATGTGGTAGGAAGAACGACAGACAGCTAGCATGGAATGAGGAAGACCTGTCTCTGGCATATGGAGGGGTGGGGAACCTGAGGCCTGGAGGCCACATGTGGCCTTCTAGGTTCTCAGATGCAGACTTTTGACTGAGTCCAAGTTTTATAGAACAAATCCTTTTATTAAGGGGATTTGTTCTGTGAAATTTGGATTCAGTCAAAGGGTCGCACTTGAGGACCTAGAGGGCCACAGTGACCTCCAGGTCAGGTTCCCCACCCTTACCCACCCCTGTTGCTGTTTGACTATGAGCCAATCCCAAGACCTTCCCGGTACCCTGGGACACTCTCTAATATTATATAAAGTTAGATGAGATTTGCTGCAATCTGTGTCAAAGAAGGAAGATGATAAACCTTCAGCTCTTGTATACCTGCGAAAGCATAGTTCTAGATTCTCAGCTATATATCTCTCCCTTTACCTCTCTCCCCTCATCTTTTCAATAAGGAAAATTACTTTCTTCTCTCAGAACTTTCTGGAGTCAAATTATGACATTAGGTCAGTTGGTCCCACAGTGCCCCAGCAAAATGGTGACTATTGTCACTACCTGACAGGACACTCCACCTTGCAGGGTACTTCTCTAACTTCCTTTAAAGCTCAGCTCAAATTCTTCCTTCCCCCTCTCGTGTGGCTAAGGAGGCGGCAAGGTAGATAGTATACTGGAGTTAGGACGACTTCAGTCCTGCTGCAGACACCTCCTAGCTAAGTGACCATAGGCAAGTCCTTTCTGCCTTAGTTGTCTCATCTATAAAAAGGAAATAGCATCATTTTTCACTTAGGGTTAAGATAAAATGAGACAACATTCACAAAATGTTTCTATGAACAGGACTTCTCATTTACAGGATGTTCCAAAAGTCTTGGTGCAGTTTTTACACAATTAAAATTACATAATTAAAACTACACTAAACTTTTGGGATACCCCATAGTTTGGCTAGAATGTGACTGGTTGCGTAGAACCCTGGAACACAGTTAAGTCACTCCCTGTAAAATGCAGCAGGATCTATCAGTCTGGATGGCTACAGTATTTCAGAATCAATATTGCTATATTTGAAGCAGAAGTACCTGAATTCCTTGCTGTCTCTGCCAATCTTCCTTAACTCAAACTGTTTTATTTATTTCACCCATCCCCCTCAGGCCTACTGCCTTCAAGGACTTCACCTACTTCATCCAAACAAATCTTTACCCTGAAGAGCAGGGATTTTTAACCTGGAGTTTGTGAACCTGGTGTTTTATTTTATTTTTAGAATTCAATTTTATTTGAATTTTCAGTTCTAAATTATCTCCTATCCTCTCCTGTCCTCCTCCTCTACCTATTAAGGAAGCAAGAAATACAAAACCCATTACAAATATAAAGTCAGGTAAAACAGTGTTTCACGTTAGCTACATTCAAAAAAAGGTATTAAAAATTGTACTCAAATATAAATGTTTTCTTTTGGTAACACTATATATTTTATTTTATCCATTTAAAAACATACTTCTGAGGAGTCCATACATTTCATCAGACCAAACTCCAACCCTAAAAATTATGGAGTTCAGACACAGATTTTATTGTTATTAAGTGAAATAAAAATCCTAGGTTATTTCATCTAACTCCCTTATTTTGCAGATGAAGAACCAGACCCATTGAAATTGAATCATTTCCCCGTGGCTGTCTGTTGGTCTGTCTGTCTGTCTGTCACACACACACACACACACACACACACACACACACACACACACACACACAGTTAGTGAACTAGATACCGTAAACTGCCAGTTGGGATTCTAACCCCCTTTCTAAAACTCCCAATCCAGTGCTCTCTAAACAGCAGCCTTCAGTCTCTTGGTATATTTCAGACTCATCCTTTCTATCATCCCATCTGCACTCAATCCTCATACACATTATCCATTTCAGAGATTTGCATTTCTATTATTGGATCCACACATCCCCATCAGAGGGCTATTTGCATCCATGATGCACAGGAAACCTAAATAAAGGCTAATTTCAAAAGGCTGGGTAGTAGTAGCCTGCCCACCTGAAGACAGAGAAAAGAAGGGCAGGGTAGGATGACTCACTTGATTCAGGAATCCATACTTAGCCCTGAGCTAGAGATCAAGGTCTCCTTAAATCTCTCCACTTCTCCACTTCCAATGCCCAACAAAGAGACCAAAAGGAACCAAAGGGAAAAAAAGATTCCCCAGGGTACATGTGACAGAAGAAATGAAAGAATAAATCAATACCAGTAAACAGCAGTCAGATTCCAGGTAAGGAAGTACTTTGGGAAAGAAAGATGGTAACTGCAAAGTACTCTCTAATGACTAAGCCAGTGGCTATGAGGAATTTACACACTGAGAAAATGGGTTCCAATTCATTTCAGCACTTATTATCCACATGCACCAGAGAGGTGCAGTGGGTATAAAGACAAAACTCAGAGTTGGGTTCATGAACCACCCCACCACCATCACCATCACCATCACCACCACCACCATCACCACCACCACCACCACCACCACCACCACCACCACCACCATCACCAATTATATAGTACTTTAAGGTTTGTCTAGTACTTTATCTCATTTGAGGTTCACACCAACCCTGTGAGGTACATGATATTATAGTGAGGATAAGAGACAGGGAGGGTTTAGGCTACCTGCTTCATGTCACACAGTTAGGAAGTGTTTGAGACAGGTTCAGACCAAGTCTTCCTTACTGTGAATAGAGCCCTTTTATCTATCACAACACTTAGTAACCATACATTCTATTAAGGGAGATTAAACATGTACATGTACATAATTAAACACAAAATATATACAAAGTAAAACAAAGTAATTTCAAGAAAGTTCAAAAAAATTTTATTGAACTGAGATTTTGATACATGGTCCCTGAGGTCTCAGATCCTTTTTTATAATTATCTCTGTATTTCCCACATCCAGTACAGTACTTTGGCAATCAATTAATCAATAAAACTTAATTATTAAGTGCCTACTATGTGCCAGGTGGGGAGTTAGGTGGGCCTGGAGTCAGGAAGACATGGTTCAAATTCAACATATTACCAGTTATGCAATCATACACAAGTCACTTAACCTGTTTGCTTTAATCTATTGGGGATGAAAAGGCAAGCCACTCCAGTGTCTTTGCCAATACGGTCCATGGGATCAGGAAGAGTCGGACACCACTGAACAACAGATATTCCAGGCCCTGTGCTAAGCACTAGGGATACAAAAAGAAGCAAAAGGCAGTCCTTGCTCTCAAGTAGCTTACAAATCTAATGAGGACAGGGTAGACACACACACAAAAAAATGTTTGTTGATACTTTGACCAAAAATTCAACTCAACAAATCCTTAATGAATGCCCCTATCTCCAACTGCATTGTGGTGAATACAAAACACAAACAAGATATATATCTTGGCTCCAAAATAATGAAAGACAACAGAAGAAGGTAAGCCCTAAGCCACATTATATCTGCCTCAAATCTGCAACCTGTACTCAAAAACTAATATTTTTTTTTTCTGCTTGTGCCTACAAAATTTATGGAAAGATGGAAACAGGTGGATTTGAGGGTTTTGGTTTTTTTTTGACCTGGTGAAGCTCCTGGTGAGGAACTTTACCAATTTAGATCTACTGATTAACTGCAACTTAAGATCTTAGATATCTGTCTGGGGCACTGAGAGGTCACTAGTGACCTGTCCAGCATCACATAGTCAGAATGTGTAATCATGTGGAAGATGGGGGTGGGACTCAACCTCAGAGTTTCTTGACTCCAAAGACAGCTCAGTTCTCTAATGAATATGCAAGTCTTAAATTCCATGCACCAAATACACAAGAAGAAAGAGCATATTGTTTTAATGGTTGTGGAAACCCAAGAGAAATGGGCAGCAAGGTATGTTTTGGGGGCTGAGGCTGGGTGAAGATTTTGTGGAGAGAAGAGTTATTTTACAGACTCAAAGCACAAGACCTTGCAAGGGATAGCTACCTTCAAAGTTTACATGTTGAGATGTTTGTAAAGTGTGGTCAGTCCCCCTGCCCCAGACACTTACAGACAACTCAAGATCAAGACTACTTTTATAACAATATTAAGACAATTTCTAATATGGCAAATAATGGTAGACATAACCTACATAGACAAAAGCTCTTTGTGATGGAGGGGTGGGGGAAGGTGCATGGGATCCTCAATTATTTTTAAGAGCATAAAGGGGTCCTGAGACCAAAAAGTTTGAGAACTGTTGCCATAGAACAACCCTCCCTAACTTCTCACACTGAGATCTGGCAACCAATTATATGCTCTGGACTCCCATGAGTAAAAGAGAACTAGCTAGGGATGATTAATTGATGATGTAATTTAAACAACTGCTCTGGTGTTTCAATGAAAATTAGAGAAATGGTCCTGAAGATAAATGCTCCTTTGCTTTCCTACACATACCCAAGGTTCACAACCAGGTCCAGTCAGCCCACAAGCTGCCAAAGCTATATTAAAGACCTTGGGCTCAACGCATGGATGGTGATATAAAAGAAAAGGTCAATAAACATCTTGTATTGACACCCGTATGTATATGTACACACAGCTCTGTAGAGCTGGCATATATACATGACAGCTATAAATAACCGCATTTATTGAAGTTGTTTCCTTATCTGGAAGTACAGAGCTGGGAATCAGTGACTGTCTGCATCGGGAATTCTTTCAGACACCAAACCCAGAAAGGAAATTTCCCTTCCAAAGTACACTGGATGTTTTGCTGACGCTGCGCTCGCGCGCTCTCTCTCTCTCTCTCTTTCTCTCTCTCTCACCCTTCCCCTGCTCTCCCTCCCTTCCCTTTTCTCTGTCTCTGATTGAAGATGACCAAAGTTTCTATATCATAACGTGTAGCTGACAAACTAGAAACCTTTCAAACATTTTTCATGTATAAGGTGATGAAGGTAGGTCTTCAAAAAAATTTCCTTTTTGCTACTTTTCTTGCCTAGTTGCTGTGTGGAATGTAGCCATCTCTTCCTCGGGTATTGAAAGACGGAGAAATCTGCTCCACACTTATGCCTCCATGAACTTGTGGTACCACCCGACAAAATAGTGACAAGTAAGAAGGTAGACCCATTTTCCCATCAGAGACAATGAAAAGAAAAAGAGTCTTGGGGAGGGACTGTTTAGGCATAACCTTGGAAGGATGGGTGAGCCAAGTTTAAAAGAAGACCTAGCAGATTCAAGTGAGGGCTCTGAGATCTCTTATAGCTCAGGTCTATGATCCTAAGTATTGGCTAAAAGAGGTCTAGATAGGAGAGCCTGGAGGTGCAGGATATACAGAATGACCAATGTAAGGGAACCCTTACTAAGTATGAGGTGTGACAAAGCAAGAGGGCACTAGCAGCTTATGGAAGTCAATAAATTACACTATAGGCACATTTCCATATTTGCTAACAATAGGATTAAAGTCTTTTCTTAAAACTAAGTCCAGTTTTCCTTGGAAAAGGTACTGTTTTAGGATGAGGGAAAATAATGTCTAAGATTCATGCAGAAGCCTGAAAAAAGGAAATGTATTACAATGCATTTACCTGGATTCTTAGTTATTCTGGGCCTTCCTTTGTATGTTTAATATCAGCAGGTTTTAGGATGGTGTAAGACCATCCTATAAACCATCCTTAGCTCCTGCACAATCACATCCCCACCATACAGGATAGCAGAGCACTCATTGATTACACAAATTCATTGAGTGCTCTGGCCAAGTAGAAGGCATCCCGAATTTCGAACCAGGAGCTAAGCTACCCAACTCTACCACTTTTTAAATTTTGTCTTTGTGTCCCAGGTGCCTAAGCACAGAGCTCTGTGTACAGCGGGCTCCTGGGCAAGATGGTCAACCTCTCTTTTAAAGCTGCCTCTTCTTTAAGACAGGGATAATTCTATTCTCTCACAACATACCTTACAGAACTGTTCAGAAGGTTCTTAGAGTAAGCCTTAAAGCACCGAAAAAATGGGAGTTATTAAAGTGGGATACAGAAGGAACAAAAGACAAAATATGATCCCTGTACTACTCACGGCGCTTAGTAGGGGTGATAAGACAACGGCACTAATCACTCCAAACAAAATAAAATATCAAAGTAACATAAGAAATGTAGGAAGTGCTATGGGAATAGAGACCAGAAAGACTACCCTACCAAGCAGTAAGAAGTCACGCTCCACAGATGAGGCCCCAAATTGACAAAAAGACAAGGACTCTTCATAACAAGCCCACAATCCATTCTGTTGGGTTTTTCTGTCTTTGGAGTGGAAAGGGGTCTGGGATAGGGGAAGAAAGAAAACAAGTACAAAAATGGAACCCAAGGTGGAATGTGGAAGGCTCTACTCAGAGGAAGCCAACTTTATAGCACTAAGAAATGATCCAGGGACTGTAATTTTGGAGTCATGGAAGAGACTTTTTTCTGTCCCTTGAACCCAGGATATTTCAAATAATTTTGTTGTATATGTGAAAGGAATAGCAAATTGTGCATAGTAGATTTGCAGTTTCATGTATAACCATTTTTTTACTGTACTATGTTATGAAAATGCTTGTTCTATTCCATAAAATTAAAAAAAGATATACATGTTGGCCAAAGAGAGCTAAAATTAGATTTTGTTTCAATGTTCCACTCTGGGTACAACTTTGCTAGTTGTTTAACTGTTGATAAACTCAATTTACTCTCCTGAGAATGCAAAACTACCAAGTGGGTGAGCAGAAAGGTAATGTTTCCAAAGGCAGGCTTTAAATTAAATTATTTTAAACCCCCTACGCAAGTATAAGAATGCTGGAAGGCTCCTAAGGAGGGGAACTCCAGCCAACAGGACTATTTCTGGAGTTCTTACTCTAGAAAACTAATGTTGCTATTAGTGGCTGTTTATTAACCCACAATACCATAAACTGTAAACCTATAAAATATGAATGACTCATAAGTTCTGATTTTTAAGCACCATTTCATAGGGATTTTTTTTTTAAAAGGCTGCACTGGCTCTGGAGAAATCTTAAGGAGAATGCCACATTGCCTACATATTTATAATAAAGGCACAATTAAGTTGACCACATTTTAAATTAGTTGAAAAGAAAAACCTTAAAATTAATGAATACTTAAGTCTTTTATTCCACAAACTGGAGAATGAAAATCGAAAAATGTCTATGTTTCCATGACATGGAAGGCTTTTCACCTAGCTTTTCACATGTTGCCTAATGCTCCACAAGATGAAGTGGAAAAATAAAGAATCAAGAGACTTGGGAGCTAATCTTGTCTCTTCTACTAATTAGCTATGCACGATGGCATTTTGTTTATTGTTCAATTGTGTCTGACTCTTCGTGACCCCATGGACCACAGCATGACAATACTGTAGATGGGGTTTTCTCGACAAAATCTTTAAATTTGCCTGTACGTTAATACCTTTCCAGTTCTAAAATTCTCTGATTTAAAAGAGGTAAATCCCTTCTAGGTCTCATATATTTGGGTTCAAAGTGTTAGATGAATTTAAAGAATGGAACATTTACCTGCTTATTACTAAAAAAAAAAAAAAAAACAGAAAAAAAAACCTTCTATTTTCAGGGGGGAAAAGTGCTTTATCCCCTTGTGTGCAGACATGATAATCATGAGCTGGTTCTTTTAACCACTGCTCTGCTCTTTTCTAGGCTTCCTGCCCTCATTTGCCATCTCCTGTTCCACATAAACTCCCTTAGTCTTGTCTGCCCCTATTGGTCCTTCACCTCCTGTCACCAAGAAGCCAAGGGAAAAGGTGTCCTATCACTTTCTTCTCATCTGCACGGACAGACCATTTGCTTGAATTTCTTCATTAAGAGTATGGCACTGGGGGGCAGAGCCAAGATGGCGGAGTAGAAACAGCTTGTCCAAGCCACTCTGCCCCCAGATTCCCCCCAAACTATGTAAAAAGGGACTCTGAACAACTTCTGGAGCCCCAGCACCCACAGAACGACACAGAGAAGCTAACCTCCCGCTGAGGACAGCCCAGCAGCCCTGCAGGAAGGACCAGTGCACCGATCTGGGAGCCAGCAGCGCGCAGCACGCAGAGCGCGGGGAGCCGAGCCCAGCCTAGCCGAGCCGAGCCGAGCCAAGCCCAGGTCCTCATGAGCCGAGGTTTTAGCCCCAGGGTGGCAGGGCCAGCAGCCAGCTGGAGGAACCCCAGAACACTAGCAGCTGTGGCGACTTCAGAATTATCAACATAGACATGCCTAGGACAAAGTAAGAGGTTAGTGTCCTATGGACTTTGGGACCTATATTTGGGGAATGCGTCAGCTCCCTCCCCTGGGGGCTAGAAGCTGCTGAGGAGACACGCCATTTTGTAGTTTTCAGAGGCAGCTCCAGCTCCTGGCCTGCTAACTGGAGGGAGATCCAGGGATCAGTCTTGGGGGGTAATCGCTCTTGCTTTAACCTCCCTGGATCTGGATTGTGATCTGGGGTGGAAGTCGTGGGTGGGTTTACAGCCTGCCAGAAATGCAAGTTGCCCCCCACACGTTCGGGATGAAAATTCCGCTGTCTGGCCTTAAAGCCATAGTGTGGCAACAAGCCCAAAAGTCAAGTAATTAAGTGGCAACATGCCAAGGCAAAGGAAACAGAAAAATGCAACCCTAGACTCCTATTTTGGGGGCATAGAGAGGGAAAAGGACTGTAAGGTCAGAAGTCCTGCTCCAAAAGCCCCAGGGGAAAACATGAGTGTGTTGCAGGCCATAGAGGACCTTAAGAAGGACTTTAAAAATCAAATAAGAGAAGTGGAGGAAAAATTGGAAAGAGAAATGAGAAGGATGCAGGAAAAGTATGAAATGAGGGTCAACAGCCTGACTGAGGAAAACAACACCTTAAAAAATAGACTAACTCAAATGGCAAAGGAGGCCCAAAAGGGCAATGAGGAGAAGAATGCCTTAAAAAGTCGAATTTGCCAGATGGAAAAAGAATCTCAAAAGTTCACTGAGGAGATTCATTCCTTCAGAGTTAGACTGGAGCAAATGGAAGCTAATGACTTTATGAGAAATCAAGATGCTGTTAAGCAGATCCAAACAAATGAAAGATTAGAAGGCAATGTGAAATATCTCATGGGAAAAACCACTGACCTGGAAAATAGATCCAGGAGAGACAATTTAAAAATTATTGGACTACCTGAAAGCCATGATCAAAGAAAGAACCTAGAAATCACCCTTCAAGAAATTCTCAAGGAAAACTGCCCTGATGTTTTAGATCCAGAGGGCAAAATAGAGGTTGAAAGAATCCACCAATCACCTCCTGAAAAAGATCCCAAAAAGAAAACTCCCAGGAATATTATAGCCAGGTTCCAGAATCCCCAGATCAAGGAGAAAATACTACAAGCAGCCAGGAAGAAACAATTTCAATATTGTGGAAACACAATCAGAATAGCCCAGGACCTGGCAGCTTCTACACTGAGGGATCGAAGGGCATGGAATATGATATTCCAGAGGGCAAAAGAACTGGGAATGAACCCAAGGTCACCTACCCAGCAAAACTGAGTATTTTGTTTCAGGGGAAAATATGGTCATTCAGTGGAATAGAGGACTTTCAAGCATTCTTGAGAAAAAACCAGAATTGAATAGAAAATTTGACATCCAGACACAAGAAGGAAGAGATGCCTGAGAAGGTAATCAGGGAAAAGAAATCAAAAGGAACTTATCAAAGTTGAACTATTTACATTCCTATATGGAAAAGCAATAACGGTGACTGATGATATCTTTCTCACTATGAAAATAATGGAAGAAGGGGGTGTGGTCATATGAATACATATGTGAATGTGTGTGTATATGGTTACAGTTATATATGGATAGAGGGCATAGGTTGAATCTGTTGGGAAGGGAGAATACTCAAGGGATGAAATTATGAGGTGAGAGAGGAAAGTGGCAAGAGGAGATGGGGAGAGACAGGGTAGGGTAAACTATCTCATGTAGAAGAAGCAAGGGGAAGTGGTTGCAAGGGAGGGGGAGAATAGGAAGGCAAAAAAGGCAAAACCACATTCTCATTGAATTTGGTTCAGGGAGAGAATGACATACATACTAAATGGGATATCTCAACCTGAAGCAGAATAGGGGGAAGGGGGATGAGAGGAGGGATGATGGATGGGAGGGCATCCTTGGGGGGAGGGATCCTTGGGGGGAGGGGAGGTTGGAAGTACCCACTATAGAAGAGGGACAGGATCATGTAGGGAATGGACCAGGTGGGGGGTGGGATGAGTGGGAGGGAATTATAAGCAGCCTTGTACAATATATCTACTATGATAATGTTTTACATAGCTAGACATGTACAACATATACTGAATTACTTATCTCCCCAGAGAGAATGGGTGACAAGGGAGGAAGGAAATGGATCTGAAATTTGAGGTCTTAACATTAAATGTTTCAAATATATAAAAATACTATTATTAATACTCTTTTGCTTGTAATTGGGAGATAAGATGTGCAGGCATTGGGACACAAAGATTCACCTTCCTCTAATGGAAAAGTCGAAGTGGGTATGGGAGAAAGTATGGGAGAGAGCAGACTGGAGGAAGCGATATCTTGTGGGACTGCTATTCTGGGAGGTTGGGTAGGGGAATAATAGGGGGAAAATGATTATAACTCAAAATCTGGCGGAAATGAATGATGTAAAACAGAAGTTAATAAAGCATTTGTTTAAAAAAAAAAAAGAGTATGGCATTGGGTTCACAGGACTAAAAGCTTTGAGAATGCTGAAGGGAGAACATTTTAAAAAGCAGTAGTTTGTAAGCTGGTAAATGACTGAATGTTCTAGTTAGTGGGCTGCTTTACTTGACTTTCCCCCAGAGAAAAGAATATGCACTGATTTAAAAGAGGAAAAAAAAAGGCTCTCAAGCAGGATTTATCTGGAGATCTGAGAAGGAAAAATGACTCTCAAATGAGCTACTTTGGGGCATACCAGTCTGGTGAGTGTCTCTTTAAAACAAGAGGCTAAAAATGTTTTCAACCTCGCAGTACCATAAATGTCCTGGTGCTGTCTTTGCTTTCAGATTCTCCCCCGGACTTTCCATGAGCATTCTACTGGGAATTGTCTGGAATCCCAGATTAAAACAGCAATAACCTTATTCCCTTGTTATAATATTTATTCTCTTTTAGGATCAGCAGCCCAGCTGGGATGGTTCTTTATGCATGAAATAGAGATTCAAGAATTACAGAGGCTGAAAACAGATTCTTTTCAAAAAGCAAGAATAGCACACCAGAGCCCTCTAACACAGGAGGACAGGACAGGATGGCTTATTATTGCCTTCATTCTGAAAGCCCCAACTGAGATGCAGAGTGAGGGCCTGGGCACCAGTATCTTCAGAGCATTCATTCTAGATGTCAAGGGCAGTGGTGCCCCAGAAAGGATCATGAGACTATGAGGGAGAAGTACTGAGGTCACTGCCCTCCACAGACCCAAAATATAAAGAAGCCATTGACCTGACCTAAATACAGCCCTGTGGTAGGAATAGGTATGGTACCAAGAACCCAGGACAAGGGCCCAGGCTTGGCTTTGTCACATCTTCACTGAGTGATGCTAGAAAAAAATGTCTTAACTTCTCTGAACCTTAATCAAGCAAAAGCCACTTTATTATTACGTATTTATGTGCAAGGAGTTAGGCCAATCATTGAGGATACAGGGACAAAAATAAAACAGTTCTGGCCCTCAGGTAGTTGACATTTTAACAGGGAAATCAATATGTACATATGTAAGTAGGTAAAAATAGGTAAAATTAATATGAGGTAGTCTGGAGAAATGCAGTAGCAGCTGGGAGGGAGTTCCTTCATTTGTAAAATAGGGCTAGAACAGATTAGTTCCCTTTCAGTTCTAAAGATATGAGGCCCAGAAGGTTTAAATTACACAGAAAGAAACCACATAGTACAGTAGAAAGAAAGCTGTATTAAGGTTGGGAGACCCATGTTCAAATCCTAAACCTTACTAGCTATGTGATCTTAAGTAAGTTATTCAATTTCTTTTTTTTTTTTTTTTAAAGCAATTGGGGTTAAGTAACTTGCTCAAGGTTATACGGCTAGTCATTATTTATGTGTGGGTGCTCATTTTCTGAGGCTGGATTCAATCTCGGGTCATACCAACTCCGAGGCCAGTGCTCTTACTCACTGTGCCACCTAGCCGCCCCAGTTATTCAATTTCTGAATCTCAATCTCATGACACATGAAATGGCATAATGAAGAATCAGATGTAACTTGAACAAGTGAACAACAAACGCTAACCCATATGCCTGCTTCCCCATCACTATAAAAATCTTTATGAGAACAATCTACATTCAGGTTAAAAGGATCCTTAAACAAGATGTGATAGGGGAATCGACAAGTTAAAAAGAAAAAAGGACATTCTATGGTAGAATATTAAGTCACATGAGTGACTGAAAAATGTGGAGAATACCTGCTTGTCTATTGATTAATAGTTCCTCTCATAGATACCACAGATACTGTTACCTTTATTTTTTTTTTTTAAGAGAAAAACCTTTGAGACTATTTATTAACTATCTTGGCCGAACAGAGGCTAGAAAGACTTCTTTCTTGAGAGAATGAGTTGAGACATTTCCTGAGAGAACTGAGTTTTAACTCTTATCCTGTAGAGAAGGCATTTTGAAGAGAATTCTTGAGAGACTATGACCGACATCCTGAGAAAATCAAGTGGTGAGTCTGTGATTCTTGAGTTGAAAAGAAATCAGCAGTTGCCAATGGTGGTTAAAGGTGACTCCAACTATGATGCTTCTCTCTGTGACCCAGTGTTAAAATTAAGTAAATATATATACATATATGTATGTACACACACACACACACACACACATATATATAGTCTTCTTTTGTTACACTGTCAATAAATTGTAAAGCCAGTGACAGTGATGTTTACTTAATCCCATGAGACTAGAGGATTTGGTATTAAATGAATATTTATTGGGAGAAGGGGTTTTTCTGATTCTATAAATCATGGTGCCGGTTAAGAGCTAATGGGTTAGAGATATCATGCATTTCTGTTCATTTAAAAGGAAATATTATTAGGGGCAGCTAGGTGGCACAGTGAATAGAGCACCTGCCCTGGAGTAAGGAGGACCTGAGTTCAAATCCAGCCTCAGACACTTAACATTTACTAGCCGTGGGACCTTGGACAAGTCACTTAACCCCAACTGCCCTGCCTTCCTCCCTCCAAAAAGCAAAACAAAACAAAACAATATTCTTCAGGTGATGTTGTATTGTTACAAGTCACAGAATACACAGTGTCCATTATTTTAAAGCTAAAGGCCACCCAAAAGGCAACATAGAGGAATATGGTGGCTATATGAATAGCCTGCAACATCAGACCAACAGTGTTATCATTCAGGAAAAGTAAAATCAAGGGTAGCATCAGAAATATGTAGGATCAGAAAAGAAAATAGTTCTGCCAAAAAGAGAGATCAAGAGATAACTGAGGCAGGGGTGATACAATGGAAAGAAAATGGGCTTTAGAGTAAAAGGATCTTGGTTCAAATCCTACTTTCCAATACTTCACCTCCCCTCAATTTCCTCATGTGAAAAATGAGATGGGTGGACTAGATGGCCTTGAAGGATCCTTTAATGAACAGACTACATCCTCCACTGGTTTCCATGCACTGCCAAGAGATCTAAAGGTAGAGGCTCCAACTTATCTTATATACCCTTGGGAGAAGAGTTAAAGATTCCCAACAGACTGTGTGTCCTTGAGAGCAAGGAGTGTTTTTTGCCTCTGTGTTCCCAACCCTTAGCACGGAGCCTGGCACAGAGTGGCTACTTAGTGAATTCATGTTTATGACTTGAAGGGTTAAATGGGATGAGAAGATGATTGAAATTTGTACCCATTGGAGTGTGTGTGTGTGTGTGTGTGTGCACATGCATATGTGTGCATGCATGTATTTGTGTGTATACACACATATATACTCACTCCAGTGGTGAGTTTATACATGCATGTACATATATACATGGATTACATGTAGTCTATCTTTATGTGTGCATATGTATATATACATATCAATGTGTGCATATGCACACATGTACATGCGTGTATGTATATAAATACATGTGTGTATCAACAAAATCACAAAGTATTTTATATATATGTAGAAAGAGGTAGATACCAGTGAAAGGAAATCAGAAAACCAACCCAAGTCCCAGAGCTCTATCAATCCAGGACCTATGTCTTCCAGAATTAGACTGGCTTTCTGAGGCAATTAGGGAGGCATAAATGCTTCTGGCCCTCTATCCACAACAGTAATTAGGGAAGAAATAAAATTGATTCATTTTTTCTATATACCCTTAATCGAATTTTATCACCTGGGCTGAATGGCTGCACAGGAAGCACAGATGAGAATAGAACAACAGGCATGTTACTTGTTTTGGGGACTACTAGATGACACAGATGAGTCAGCACAAATAATCTCCCACATCACTGAGAGTATCTTTAAGATTTATAGTTGAGGCAAAAAAAAATAGGAGGGCATGAAGTGAACCATTGGCTTGACTGGACTAAAAGGGCTGACCAAACTGAATAGTGAGAAAAAGCCAAAGAGACAGACTGAAGCAAAAGGAAAGATGGTAAGAAAAGGCATAGGAGAAGGACCAGTTTTGAAATGCAAGAAGAAATGTTAAAAAAAATAAATAAATAAGGATAAAAGCAGACTCAAGACAGGGAACAGCAGGCTCAGAAATAAAGTCAAGGTATAATACAAAAAATTTCAAATTCTTAGGATCATTTGCCCAGGGACGCAAGTTAACTCTAAAATGTTTTGCAGATTTTCGGATTCTGTTATCTTTTTTCTTATTGTCAAAGGCATAAAAAACAATCATTTGGGTAAAGGGATATGTACCCTCAGCACATCCAAGTCATTTAGGAGGAGGTAGGAACGGCTTTTCAGAGCAACTAAAGACTTAGGAAACAGATTCCAGGTCTCCCTTGCACTGGCTTGAAGGCTTGAATTACCCCCCAGTTACACCTTCTGGACCCTCCTGTGGCCCTCCAGCTCTTCCCCCAACCCCCTCCCTCCCTCGTGGTGAACCTCCCCGGGGGGATGGAAGGGGGGCGGCTGGCCAGTTTGGCCTTGGTCACACTCACGCAGGTGTGCTGGCAGTCTGATAGAGTCCTCCTCCATCCTGATGGCCTGAGGCACTGGAACATGAAGAGGAGTTGAGGAAGAAGTATAATTTGGCACCGGGCTCTCTGGAGGGGTGTATGAAATTCTCTCCTGCTGTTAAAAAGAAGAGCCAGAAAAGAGGGGAGAGAGAAAAAGAAGGACAATGTGAACCTTGGAATGGAGGTGTGAAAGCAATGGAGGGAAGAGGGAGAGTGGGAGGCATTTCATGGCTGAGGTCAGCCCAGGACTCCCTATTATCATCTGCTGCTTCCTACTGAGTTCTTCCATGCTGGACTGGCCCAACTCTGGAGGACCCGTCTTTCTCTAATCTGGCCTGAATAACATTTGAATATGGCTGCAAAAGGTATTTGGATATACCTATATATCCATTTTCCTTTCAAAGAGATCTGATTTAAAGCAATGTGGCCTAAATTCCAACCAATACAGTGGCTAATTTTCAGATTCCCTAGGGTTTATGAGTTTGGAGGGTAACATCGGGAAGCTTTTTCCTTTTGAAGTGGAAAAATAGATACCCTTGTGGTTTCCTTGGGTAAAGTAAGAGAGGAATGAAGGGGAGGTTTCTCAAAATCTCTTCCAATTTACTACAAAATAAATACATTTACTGGTATATTAAAACCAACTGTTTCTTAAGGTAGAGTTCTATACCCACAATTAACAAAATCATGGAATATAGTTTATGCTTACAGTGACATATATCTCTATATGTACATTGTAAATAATCTGGAAAAAAATTTTTTTATTTCTTTTATTATTTTATTTTATTATTATTTTTCTGCCTAAATGCTTAAATTACTACCAAAAAATCCCAATAACATTTAGCTCTCCTTTTGTGACAGGCAAAGTGTTACAATATTAATAATGACCTTTTCCTAGTTATTCTCATCTCCAAAATCATTATTTTCTCTTCCTTAATACAGTGAATTTCCAGGATCAAATCAACAGTATTTAACTGGACATATTCGTTTGTCCTAATGAGGAAGGGGGAAAAAAACTGCCTTAGCTCTACAGCTAAAAACTCCAACAACCAGTATTTGCCAAATGAAAAAGAATAAATGCCTTAAAAAAAATTTCCCCAGTGTTTAGCACCATGCTTAGAATATAAATAAACCTAGTGAGGGAAGGAAGGATTCTTTTTTTTTTTTTAAGTAAAAATGGCACAAAAAACATAAAGAACCCTCTATTGTGTCAATGAAATCTGTGCCTAGGATCTATGCACAAAGCATTTTTCCCCCACCTTAGGATGTTCCCAACATGATATGGAGAAATTTTGAACATAGCTTTGATTTACTATCCAAGCTACCATAAGCAGAACCACAGTGCTGGACACCAAAAATTAGAAAGAAAATCTGTAAGATGTCATTATGAAAATAAAGCAAGCAAACAAAAGCCCAAGAATAATCATCATTATTATATATTACTATATATAATATTAAATATTATTTTACTATATTATATACTTTACATATATAAAAAAGGAAATTTTATTTTTATTGCTATTTTGGCAGAAATAATCTGTTTTCAGCGGAAAAAAAAATCCAAGGCAATTCACAAATAACAAGTGCATACTGGGGAGAATCCTTCTAAATGCCTAAAAATGTGGGAAAACTGTCATTCTTAAAGTAATTCTAGATTTTAAACCTGAAGAAATAGGAAGGGCCCCTGAAGGAAACACAGAATAATGGAAAGTTGGAGTTGAAGGGGCCTTGAGATCATCTACTCCAAGATAAGGAAACGGAAGTCCACAGAGAGTAATAAGCCACTTACTTAAGATCAGGCTGTTTTGTTTTTTTGATTATGTGCCTGGGTTTTTCTTCTAGTCGGAGGCTGAGCTGAGGTTTTATACCAGAGACAAAAACTTCCAACTGGAGAAGCCACTCTAGCTTTAAGAACTGTTCTGTTTTACAAACAACCCCGGATTGCTATGTAGATCCCTTGAAGTCTAAGTACTAGATGTCTAAGAGACATATAAGGCACCTAGAGGTGAAATAATCACCTTTCTGCATGCAGTCAGATAACACAAAGATGTCTGGATTTAAAAGTCAGGCAAGCCAAGGGTTGACTCCCATTTCCAACACTCACTGTCTGCATCAATACCATGGTCAAGATATAACCCCCTCAGAGGCTCATTTTCCTCATCTGTAATATGGACCAGGCTAATAGTATGTGTAAGATCTACTTCAGCTGGGTGGTGCAAAGGTCAGGAAGACTCATCAGACACTTAGCTGAGTTACCCTGTTTGCCTCAGTCTTCATATCTGTAAAATGAGCTGAAGAAGGAAATAGCAAAACCACTCCAGGTCTTTGCCAAGAAAACCTCAAATGGGGTCAGGAAGAGTCAGACATAACTGAGAAATGACTAAACTGAATGGTACATACCTCACATGGCCCGCTGAGAGGCTCCAAAAGAGATAACAAGGGTGTGCTGGGAAATACTGAGCAATCATTTCTCCAGAAAAAGTACCACACTCATGACACCCTTTTAAACTTAATCTGCGTTATTTACATTTTCTCCATCACTTTCTTAAGTCTAGACAATCAACAAATCAAGCCCTGATTTGTAGTACTGGCCAATTTCCCAGGTGTCAGTGCTTACACTGAAAACTTAACAAAAGGGACACAACCTTCACACCACTGGAAATAATGGATTTATATGCTCAGTAAACTGCAAAAGACTATGCAAATTATTTCTAGAAATAATTTTATATAAATTATATAATTATATAAATTTATATTCTATAAACAAAAAGTTTCTATCAATAAAGGACTATATAAATATTATTATACAACTTCAGAAATGTGCATGATTTGAGTGGGCGGGGCGGGAATCACATAACATTTGTTTAGAAGTTTTGCACAGGTGACAGAGAAATTGGTTTTACACGTCATGTCTGCTAATTACTGCTCAGGCAACCCTGAACAAATCATTTAAATTTCTGGGGTTTAAGTCTTCATTGACAAAATGGCAAAACTTTGGACTAAAGGACTTCTAAGGTCTCTTCCAGCTCCACATTTATGAACCTATGTTCATATCTGGTCATTTTATTATTCTTTCTGATTCATAAACTCCCTGTTAGTTGTCCTCCATATCATTCTCCAGATAACATCTCTACATATAAAAATAGCTTTTAGGGTTTTTGCAAAAGTGAAATAATTAGTGAAAACACATTCAACAAGCTAATCTCATGTCCTCCTCCCTTAAAAAACCCCCTCAACACTTTACATGTATCTCATTTGTACACATGAGGTATATACACAAAAAGAGAAGAAAGAATAGTGTTAGGAAAACATAATGGATTTCTCTTAAACAGCTACAAAAAGCCATATGTTCACCTAATAATCTTAAGAGTGAAACAATAACTCCCTCTCCAAGCACTATCTCTGACATCAGAAGATGCCAGTTCAAATCTCAATTCTGCTACTTGACTTAACCATGGGATCTTTGGAAAGTTAGTGTTCTCATCCGGAAGATAAGGGAGTTGGATTCAGATGTATGAACCCAAGATCAGATCCAGAAAGGGCACATTATACTAGAGTTCAATGCTATTTTCACTCTATTGAGGAACCATCTCAACTGCCCAAGATAATTACTGACATAATAGGTAATATTTCCACTTTGGGCAAAGTAAGTGGTTTATTATAACATCATCTTCCTCCTCCTCATAATCATCATCCTAATATATTCCTTTTTAAATCAGAAGAATTCCTGATAAGTTGTATGTACCCCATATGGCCAGACATTGGGTTCTCAAGAAGTTCTTGGGAACCTGCATTTCCCAAGTTCTAGAGAGAATTACTTATCTTGTGACCTTGGGCAAGACACTTAGCCCCCATCTGCTGCAATTTCCCCATATATGGGGATAATAATAACACCAATCTTCCAAAGCTGTTATAAGGATAAAATGAGATAATCATTTTAAAGCACTTAACTCAGTGCCTGGCACATATAAGTGCTAAAGAAATGTTAACTATTAATATTATTATTGTCTGCTGTGCAACCCTGGGCAAGGCACTAAACTTGTTTGGGCATCTGATTCTTCATGCAAAAATAAGGGTAATAAAACTTGTACCTAACTTATGGTGTTGTGAAGAAAGTACTCTGTACACTCTAAAATGCTATTATGAAAGTGAGTTATTACCTCATTTAGGCCTTTTTAATAATGCTATGATGCCATTATATAGGATGTTTTAATATTATTTGGATACCACAAAAATTTTTTTTCTCAAATTCATAGACATTAAAGTAAATGGCTAAATGAAAGAGAAATATTTCCATTTTGAAGATTATTAATGCTTAAGACTTGGACTGAGGGGAACAAATTACATTTAAAACATTCACAGGATACCGTATGGCCCAAGATGAGAAATTAGAGCTAACTAAACCTTACTGAGAGGGTTTTGGGGAAAAAGGAATTGGGGGGAGAGGAGAGGAAGAGGGAGGGAAGGAGGGAGAAAAAGAGAGACAGAGAGACAGTGAGACAGGGAGACAGACAGAGAGGGAGACAGAGAGAGAGAGACAGAGAGAGAGAGACAGAGAGACGGAGAGATAGAGAAACAGAGAAAGAAATAAGCATGCACATGTAAATAGGGAAAAGTGTGGAAAGGACAGCAAAGCCAAACTGCGTCATCAATCCTTACCCTCCTTCCTCACCAATCCAGGGCCAATGAAAGGTACAAATTTGGTTCTGCTGTTGACAAAATAGAATGCTTTGGAATCTTTGGTTTCTACTTAAGTAAAGCAGGTTTGCTGATCCATTCCTCTGTAGATGAAGATGTGTCTTGTTTTAAGAAGACTTAGTACACTCTAGTGCCCTGCCTCTAACCAAATTAAGGAACAGAAAAATCTTAGAATAAATGACTCCTATTAAGACAAGACTTCTGGGTTCTACAAAATGATGAACATACACACATTTTCCTTAAATAGGATGCTACTTTAGTACATTTAAATGTGTCTACAGACCATTAACTACCTGAGAAAGTTGAGACAAAGCCAATTGTCAATTAAATATCATTTTAAAATGTGGCCTAATGAAATAAGCATTGGACTAGGAGTCTGGAAAGCCCTTGGTTTATATTCCTGCTGAAACTTCATAGCTATATGTATGATCATGGGCAAGTCACAAGCCCTCTGGACCTCAGTTTCCTCAACTATTAAAGAGAGCCAATCTAACTGTAGGACCTAGCATGAAGAGCCATTGTGAGGAACAAATGAGATATATGTAAATCAGTTAGTAAACTTTAAAGTTCTATGTCAAAGCCAGATATGATTACCATTCCTGAAATCATTTGAATCAAAAACAAAATGGCTCAATCTATAATAATTTAAAATATATTTTTAAAAAGAGAACAAAAATAAAAGATCTGTCTATAAAAAGAAGACCCATGTCCTAGGTCTGTCCTCTATCCACTATATCACAAATTTTCTGCAAAAAATGAAGCATGTTGTATGACAATAGGATATTCTGATGGGCTCCCCCATTCATGCTAATGAACTAAAGTGGGTCTTTGCAATGGCAAAACTTTAAAAGCTCTGAAGGTTCATTTCCAGGAATGAATGAATGATGTCAGCTGCACAGGAATGGTGATAGCACCACCCTATAATTAACTCTTAAGTGGGTATTACAGTCACCTGCAGCATAACCCCCTCTACTCTGGCCAGGTATGTGTTCTTTCAGGGAAGGGCCAACAGTAGGCCAGGGACCCAGAACTCTAGTCTCAGGAATTAAGTGGTCCTTTAAGGGGAGAGAAGATGCTCTTTCCTGCCCTCATATAGTTCACTAAAGTCAGTAATCTTGGAGAAGGAAGATCATCCCTATACCTCTGCTGATATGTCTATGTATATACACAAGGTTTGTTGTTCAGCTGCTTCAGTCATGTCCAACTCCATTTAGGATTTTCTTGGCAAAAATACCATAGTGGTTTGCCATTTCCTGCTCCAGCTCATTTTATAGATAAGGAACTGAGGCAAACGGGATTAAGTGACTTGCCCTGGGTCACACAACTAAGTGTCTGAGATTGGATTTGAATTCAGGAAGATGAGTCTTCCTGATACTACTGTGCCCAGTGCCCGATACTACTGCACTACCTAGCTGCTCCCCCTATTTATGTATGAGTGTGTATACACACACATATACATATATACACATATATGTAAACATACATACACATACATTTTACTTGAGATTAAATAGAATTTCAGGGATGATAAATTGATGAAAATCATTCACTTAGTTTTATAAAATTAAGGGCTGAAATGAAAAAAAAAAATCTGTCTACTTTAATGCAAACATCTTCTTTTTGCAAAATAATCCAACTTTATAAAAAGTCTTTTTCCCTTGAAGGCAACTCTCAAATACTTTAATAAAAACAAGTTATTCTTGCTATAATCATATAAAGTTTATGCCTGCAGGGAATGAAACAGGAATAAAACGCTGGGGAAAAAAGTGACCCATGCTCATTTGTCATCTGTACATCTAGCACCACGGACACAGACAGACAGGAGGCCTTAAATCAAGTCTCATGGAGAAATACCATTTCTTTTATCTTTAAAGTTCTATTCAAAAGGTTGTTCATCCAGAAGTCAGACCTTAGGGGAGTGGACGACTTTGAGATGCAAGTTTGTTCTTCTGTGGTCATGGAATCCCAGATTTAGGGCTCGAAAGCCCCTCCAAGATCAGTTAGTCCAATCCTTCATTTACAGATGAAGATTTTGAGGCCAGAAAGGTTGGAGTAACCTGCCCAAGGTCATAAGTTATAGGCAACAGATTTCAACCCACATCCTCGAGCTCCAAATCTAGATTTCCTTCCACTGTGCTATGAAAGGATTTTTCTTAAAGTACACATACCACTGAAGGCTTTTTATATCCTTCTCAGAAAAAAATGACATAAATAATAACCATGTAGCAAAGAATACAGGGCTATGAATCAGAAGATTCAGCTTCCAGGTGGAGCTCTGCTCCTAACATCTGGCTTCTCTAGCTGTGACCTTGTACAAGTCATTTTAACCTTTGCAGATTTCAGTTTTCTCTTTTGTAAAATAAGTGGAACTAAATGAACTAACTTTCTACCTTATAATCTATAATTCAAGGAAGGAAGGAAGGCAAGAAGGAAGGACGCAGGGAGGGAAGAAGGAAAGAAAGGAAGGAGATATGAAGGAAGGAAGGAAGCAAAGAAGGAAGGAAGAAAATAGCTGCTAAACAGAGCTTTTACCTAGGCATCCAAATGTTAATATTACCATGAAAATCAAATAAAGATATAGCTGGCACTGTTAGATTTCTTCTTTTTAACATAAAAATCATCACCTAGCCAGCAGCACAGAGTATCCTAACTGGTGACTCTGGCTTACTTGACTTCTACAATAAAATGCAAACTCCTTTGGTTTGCATTTAAAGCCTTTCACAACCTGACCTCAACCTACCTTTCCAGCCATATTAAACATTACTCATCTTCACACTCCCTACAGGACAATAAAATTGGCCTAATTGTTCCCCATACACAGTACCCGATTTCTTATCTTTGTGCCTTTGCACAGAGACTGTACCTGGAATGACTCCCTCACCTGTGAGCCTGAAGCTGTCTAGCCTCAATGCAAGCTTCAGTTCAAATTCTACCTTCTGTATGAAGTCTTTCCTCCCAGCTGCTGGCACCTACCAGTACCTTAAATCAATTTTACAAATATCTAGATATGTACATGTCACCTTTCCCAACTGAACACTAACTCCTTGGGATAATGGACCATCTGTTGCTTTTCTTTTTGTATGCCCAGCCCAGTGCCTGGCACAAAATAGGCACTTAATAAACGATGCCTGGTGCCATTCTTTATGAATCTGTTCCCTGGAAAACACACACGCTGCTGAATCATATTTTTATATTCCAAATGGTATTTTCTCCTTATTAAATAACAAGCTTTCAGGACATATACTAGCACTGTCCAAAAGAGGGTAGCTTATGAAAATTAGGATGGGTAGAAACTACCTTCCCAATCTCTGGGATTCTTCCACAGGTTGGGAGTTTTTCCAAGGCAGTTGTTTCCATCCTCTGGGGAGAGGGGTGCCTAACATAACTCATTCATACCCGGAGATGTCCTGAACCAAAGATGCATGGTATTCAAATATTGTAATGAATAGAACTTCTTTGAAAGTTCTTTGAAAGTTCATCAAGCGGGGTGGCTAGGTGGCGCAGTGAATAGAGCGCCAGCCCTGGAATCAGAAGGACCTGAGTTCGGAGCCGGCCTCCGACACTTAATCCGCACAAACAAAAACCTAGCCGTGTAACCTTGGGCAAGTAAACCCCAATTGCCCTAAAGGGGCGGCTAGGTGGCCCAGTGAGTAAGAGCGCCGGCCTTGGAGTTGGGATGACCTGAGATCAGATCCGGCCTCAGAAAATGAGCACCCACGCACAAATAATGACTAGCCGTGTAACCTTGAGCAAGTTACTTAACCCCAATTGCTTTAAAAAAAAAGTTCATCAAGCGCATGGTACAGAGCCTGAAACACAAGGGGCCCTTCCCTACAACAGAGTGGTATAGCAGTAGCCAGAGTACTGAACCTAGGGTCAGAAAGATACAGGTCCTAATATTACCTCGGATGCTTCCTAGCTATGGGACCTGGGGAAAATCATGTGACTTCTCTGAGCCTTGGTTTCCCCATATGTAAAATGAGGATCAATAATACCATCTACCAGGGGCAGCTAGTATAGAGCACTGGCCCAGTTGTCAGGAGGACCTGAGTTCAAATCTGACACTTGACACTTACTAGCTGTGTGACCTTGGGCAAGTCACATGACCCTAACTGCCTCACGTCTCCCCTCCAAAAAAAAAAAAAAAGTACCACCTACCCCACAGAGTAGGTACAATAACGTATGCAAAGGACTTTGCAAGCTTTAGAGCCTTTTATAAGTAGGAGCTGAAATTGCTACTGCTTTTCTACCACTTCATAGGTCACTTCCTAAAACCAGAATGATGCTGTGACTGTCAGGACAAATAAAAAAAGCTTGTGGTTGTTCAGGCCAGTGCTCTGCATTTGTGGGTGGAAAGGAGTACAAGTAACAATTCAGACTGATATAGATTCAATACAAATGACTTTCCTCAAAATAACCTTAGCAAGTAGGTATTCAAGGCTTTATCCCTATTTACTAGAAAAGGAAAATGGAGACTCAGTCACTTAGAGGGTAAGGAACAGAGCCTAGAAACAACAACAGTGACAACATTTATATGGCACTTCCAGGTTTGCAAAGTACTTTGCAAATATTAGTATCATTTAGGTGCTGCTATCATTCCTATCTTATAGATGACAAAACTGAGAAAGACAAAGGCTAAGTGACTTGCCCAAGATCATACTACTAGTAAGTATCTAAGGCTATATTTGAACTCAGGTCTTTAGGACTCCAAATATGCCATCTAACTGACTCAAACCCAGGTCTTTCTGACTCCAAGTCTAGTGTTTGTCATTATGTGAAAAATAAAATAACAATTACAGGTCCTGGCATTAAAAACAAACAAAAAACCTGTGAAAGGTCCCTTGTCTCTTGATTGTTATTATACCAGGAATGCATCTGATATCAAAAGCATAGATTAATCATCTGGCAAGTATATATGAGATATAAGAAAACTAGGCAGACCACTGGATTTGGAAGTGGAAGACTGGGTTTCAATCCCGCAACAATAATAATAACAATAACAATAACAATAAGAGGGGCAGTTAGGCGGCACAGTAAATAGAGCATTGGCCCTGGAGTCAGGAGGACCTGAGTTTAAATTCTGCTCCAGACAAGTGACATGTACTAGCTGTGTGACCTTGGGCAAGTCACTTCACCCCAATTGCCTTGTCTTTCCCCCTCCAAAAAATAATAGTAACTTGTATTTACATAGAACTTTAAGAAGTTTGAAAAGCACTTCCCATATATTATCTCATTTTATCTTCATATCAACTATAGATGGTTTCTTTTATTATTATTATTCCTCTTTTTTTTTTCTTTTTGGATGCTACAGCCCAAAGAGTTTGTATCACGTGATCAGAGCAGTTCAGTGGGAAAGTGAGTGAAGCACCCAGCCAGGAGTCAGGAAGATCAGAGTTCAAATCCAGCCTCGTACGTTACCTACCCTCTGCTGGCCTCTGTTTTCTCATCTGTAAAATGGGCTTAATAATGACACTAACTTCCCAGAGCATGTTGTAAAGATCAAATGAGATAACAATGGTAAAGGACTTAGCACAGTTTTATTATTGTGATTCTTCTTATTATATTAATATAATTCTTATTATTATGATTAATTAAGAAGATTCCCCCTCCCCACCCCAACTGGCTATGTGACCAACTAACTTAACCTCTGTGTCCTAGGCAACTCTCTTAAGACTATATATTGCAGAGAAAGGGCCAGTCTATATTGGTAGGGGGAATTCCCCAGGAATCCCCCTTATCAATGAAATTATAGGTACAGTTCCCATCTGTATCTCAAGGGTCCAAACCCAAAGATCATTCCGTATTACCACAGTGCTTTGATTCTGGAGGTAAAAAGCCACATGGTGTTTGTGGGGGGTGGAATACAGTATGGCACCTGTAGAGCTCAGGATACAAACTGGAAAAAAAGCAGCAGGTACTTTTTGTTTGATAAATGGAATCTGACAGTTTATGGGTCTTTAAATTCAAGCAGAGGAAGTTACCCTCTCAAGAGAAGGAAGACTCTATGAATTAATACAAATCTGCCCCCCAAAAAACCAACAAGTCATGATTCAGATGACTTAAGAGAAAAACTTCTGCAAAAATTGTGTGTCAAACCCAAGAATGGAAGAGTTGGGTCAGGGCAGAAGGCTTTGGACAACTGACTTGGCAATATGGGGGTGAAATGGTTATACTCCTTTGTACAGTCAGATGAACCATCACTAAAAATATGTCTAGAGAGTGAAATACACGTAAAAGAAACACACAGAGCCTATTTTAGGATGTGAAAAGAAAGTCATGTAGCACAGAGCTCAATGTGGTATATTCATTATTTTCTTAAACTCATCATATCCCTGACATGCCCCCGAACTGTGACCAGGTCACAGACTTATGTCAACTTCCTTTCCAAAAAATTAGGAGAATGGATCAAGACCAAATACAGAGTCAATGTAAGGGCATCTGAGCACTTGAAAGCAAAGGACCAAAATTACTCTGGTAAGACAAGGAATAACTTGTGGAGAAGAAATCATTTGAAAAACTATAAATGATTTATCTTTCCCTACTATAGGATACTAAATATGAAAGGGAATTAGAAGCTAAGCAAAGCACTTTATTACATAGTTACACACATATATACATATGTGCATGAGGTTGTATTATGTCTCTTGAGGCCAGAAGGCTAATCTGAGTCAGAGAGGCCTGGATTCAGTCTCACCTGTAACACAAACTGAATGTGACCCCATGAAAAAAATTACTTCACCTCTCTGTGCCCCCCACACCCTCCCATATAAAACTATAAACTACAGGTAAATTCCCTATCTGAATTCATTGAGGTTGCTATCCACACTAGACATTTCCCCACACCAAGGAAATCATAAACCCAGATCTCTATATATTTAGAGGTGGGGTGTGTGTATGTGTGCTTTCATGCATGCTTGGGCCAGCTGTCTAATGTTAAGGAGCCTAGCAAAGAGCTAAGATTTCCAACTCCCGGTTCAGTGAACTGTTCCTTATACTATGCCACCACTATCTAAAGAGCATGAAACTTAAGGGCACTACTCTGGGATTATTCCAAAAAGTACTGGAAATAAAGACCCACATCTTGGCATCACTGGCTGTTCAACAAGCTGACATTAAATGCTATGACACCAAGAATGGATATGGTTCACATTCATTGTAACTGTTCTTATCAATGTGGTTGTCAGTCTGTCTTAGAATTAGGTATGTCTCAATTAGGCATCCTTCAATGATAATCTAACCTGTTATCCTTGCCAGGATTGGAAACTTCCCTGACCCAGACTGTAGTTTATCCTAATGGGAGCACAGTTTGGGGAATAAATGAAAACAGCCATAGGGACTTAGTGGAAGGTCTTCCTAGTCTAATTTCCATCCTGAAGCAATGGTTTCCATTAGTATTTATCCGAAGGCCACATGTCTAGCTGTTTAAAAAAGTTAAGAGGACCACAAAATCATTTTCATGCTGTTTGTACATCGACTACATAGAATTCTGCTAAGACAATTCAAGTAAAAACCATTCTTAGGGTTAAATCCAGGATGTTCGTTTCCTTTTTTTTCTTTTCTCAACTCCTTTTTATCCATTTGTGTTTACTGACCCAAATCCTGGTTTATGGCTGAGACGGAGGGAAAGGAGTCATTCAATATATCCTGAGTGCCAAGAGATTACAGATTGTTGCATGAGAGAGAAATAGCAGTGGGCACCAAAAACCACACAGGCCACAGCTGTTGTCAAGGCTGCGGAATCCTCCTCTACATTAGGAAAAACAAATGTAAGGATCTGCCTTGTCTGACCCAGAGAAAAAATGAAAAAAAAAAAGGGGGGGGGGAATGCAATAGATGTCTTCAACGTAGGTCCTTTCTAAGTGGAAGTAGCTTTATTCTGTACTGCTTCAGAGGGCAGAGCCAAATGGGCGACTCAGAGAAGCCAATTTCATCTCAAATTTAGCACTAAGATTTCAAGCTGTTCATAAGCTGCCCATCACCAAGAAGTGGTTCAGCAGAGGCCGAATGGGACATGAGGGAGAACGAGGCAGGGACAGACAGTTGGGCTAGCTGACACCAAGGCTCCTTTCAACCCTCTGACACATTGTTCTTAACATGCTTAAAGTTCAGGTAGCATGTGACAGAAAAGACCCAATGATCATTATGAACACTGTTTTGTTTTGTTTTTTTTCCAAGGAATTCCACTGATACCCAGGATTCTGGGGACCATTACATAAAGAACCAATGGTTTGAAGGGCATTTACCAAGTAACTCATAGGATCATGGACGGATCTGGAGCTGGAAGGGGTTTCAGAGGCACCTTAATTTTACAGATGAGTAAACTACGGTCCAGAGTGACTTGCCACAAAGGTCACACAACCAGTAAGCAACAGTGCTAGGATCTGAACTTGGATTCAGAAAGCATCCTAGTAACACATGACTTTTTTAGTTCAAAAATCAAGCATCAAATATTTTCTAATTTTTTCCCATGCATATTAAGCAAAATGATACTGTAATTGCTTCTAATTCACAGCTGTGTATTGAGTCAAGTTTTATAAAGACCTTTTTGGTGTGCAAATGCTCTTGGTTGGTGACAGCCCATTTCATATTAGGGCATGATTACAGATGCCGCCTATTCTCACGTAGGAAAATTAACAGCCACTCTGCCCATCCTCACAGCCCCCAATCCTGCCATAACACACACACCTGCTAAGTGGTTCTTATGGAAGATTGCATGAGATCTTGGACAGATCAAGGCAACCTATCACTGACAGAAAATCAACATCAAGTGAATGTCCTTATTGACAGTGGGTCAGTTGAATCAGCTCACAATGAGAGCACTAGTTGTTTTTGTTTTTTTTTTTCCTTTTCAATACCGCACAAGCAGTATACATTTCTGGTAGAATATTTATCCCCAAATGTTCTTTTTTTCGGCCATTTGAAAAGCAGTGACTAATTCATTTAAACTATTTTTAAAAACATAAAGAGGTACTTGATTTAACCACACAGCTTATCTTCAAAGGACAATCAAAGTAACCAAGTAGAGGTTTTTTATTGCTGCTTTCTCCTCCATTAATGGCACATACATTAATGGTTTGTCTGTTACAATTAACCAATCTGTAGTGTTCCTGCCTGAAGCTATAATAAGTAATGAACTGGGTCAGTTGCCACTTAGTGGGATAAAGACCATTAGGGAGAGTTTCTCGATTTCTACCCTCAAATAAGAGATGCCTCTCAGGCAGCATTCAGGAACCAAAAATGTGACCAACTTATTACCCATCCCACACATGCACCAGGGAATGGGGGTTTCCGCATACACATGGCACTCAAATCTTAGATACTTAAGACACTTAGAACTTCAGGCCCATTGCAAGTATGGCATCTACCACAGGAAGTGAAGCAGTAACATGGACTCTTTAAATCAAATAAACAAAAAACCCATGAGCAATAGTTCTTCCTCTCTGTCTCTCATTCCCAGTTTCTAAAAACCCTCATCACCCTTCTTTGAGCAATTTCCTGTTAACAGAATCTAGGGGTTGGAAGGGACATCAGAAGGTCAACCCAGAGCTGAATAAGAATCACATCTTCAACATGCTCAATAAATTAGCATTTAACTTTTGTTGAGTAAGAGGGAAGCCATGGGAATATTCTATAAGTTTTCTGAACAAATAAGTATAATAAAGTATGGATGCCCATTCTCCCCACTATTTGAAATAGTTCTAGAAAGGACAGCAAGACAAAAAAAAAGAAACTAAAAGTGTAAAGAGAGGAAAAATAGTAGATAAAATGATCCCTATTTGCTGATGACATGTTAGTTTACTTAGAAAATTCTAGGGAATTAGTAAAGAAGTTGAGACAATTAGCATCTTAAGCAAAGCTGCAGGCCACAGAATAAACCCAGTATTTTTACATGACGTTCGAGAAGTGACACTAGACAGGGAAAGTCCACTAAAAACACCTATTAAGACGCATGATATTTTGGAATCAATCTATCATAACACATCCAATACTTATATAGATTCAATTACAAAGCACCTTTTAAAGAAATAAAGGACAATTTAAATAGGTGAAGGAATATTCAGGGTTCATGGCTGGGCCATGCCAATATCATTAAAAAGACAATGTTACCGAAGCTAATTTACCACTTTAATGCCATACTAATCAAACAACAAAAGGGGTACTTTTGACAACTGGAAAAAATAACAAAATTCACTTGGAGGAGAGTTCCAACAGATATCCAGATAACTGAAGGCCCTTATCACTACTTTATCATGCTTCCATGCCCAATATATGATCTATTTCCTGAATTCTTTATCTGTTACCTCTCATATTTTAATTACAATATTGCTTCAATTTGTGCTTTTTATCAGTCTTCATTCTAATGGTCTCTACTATGTTTCTGATTTCTACATTTCTTCATAGGAGTGTGAATGTGCCTTCTTCATATAATGCTAACTTATTATACTAAGGCCCTCTGCTTATTCTGATTTTTTTTTTGTAAGACATAGACTTCTAAAACTATATTTTATTACAGGCTCCATCCCTCATATCCTATCACATCTCAAAGCTACGTCTACATGAGGTCAAACTGGTCTCCTCAGACTGAAATCTCTCATTCACCATGCTGGTTACTCATCCTTTGTCCATTTATTTATAGGCATAAGGAATTTTCTTGGACGCTGCATCCTTTAAATTTCTGAGTGTTTCTCCTAACATTGGTATGTTATAGCTATTCTCTATGGTATCAAGTTTAAAGTCCTTTAAATTAGATTTGCAAGGCTCCAAGGAAACACAGTTTTGCCAATCCTTGTTAGGTACATTTCATTCCTAGATCCCCGGCCACAGTTGAGACATACAAAATCCAGCTCTCAGATGCCACCTTCTTAACAAGTGGCTCAGTTCTCAAATCCATCTTCCTTGTCTGATGCCCTCGTCTTGTTTCAGTGTCAGTAAGGAAGATACCGCCTGTATTTCTTTTGTTTCTTGAGTGAGACTTCAAAATCCTAGCACTTTCTATATTCTATCTGGCAACATGGTTTGTGCTCGCATGAAATATCAGTGCCAGCAAAGAGTCTTCAGGTTTGACTATCTCAAGACCACTACTATCAGAATGACACAATCGGATTAATCCATCACCAGTATCATTCTCTTCTTCCCATCCCCGGTGCTGAATGTTCAATTAAGTGATTTTTGCAGACCTCTGAAGATGCCCATCGTCATTAATAGGATTATACATTTAAAGAAGGAAGAGACCTACTCCCTTAACAAATAAGAAAACTGAGGCTCAGAAAGGTGTAGTGAATTGTCCAGGGGTCACACAGCCAGTAAAGTCCAAGGCAGAATGTGAAATCAACTCTTCTTGACTCCAAGGCCAGCACTCTATTCACTACGATGTGTCAGAACCAGAACCTGAACTTGGGTCTTCTGGACTCCAAGGCCATCTTTCTACCCACTGCAGCATGCTGCAGAAGAACAGCTGCTTTTTCCTTAGAGCTCTCCTTCATTCTCTCTGGGAAGTTGTTTTGTTCAGTCTTTCAGTTATACCCAACTCTTTGTGACCCTTTGGGAAGACCCTCAGGTATTGCATCATTTCATCATTCATCAATTAGGACCCTGGGCAAGTCACTTGGATGGTACGGGATATTGGATCCATGAGGATCAGGGGATAACAGATTTAAGAGATCTTTTGAGGTCATTGAGCCCAACCCCCTTATTTTAAAATTGAGGAAAGAGAGACTGAGAGAGGCCAGCTTGCCCAAAATCATGCCAGCAGTAACTGCAGAGCCAGGATCTGAACCCAGATCCTCTGTCTCCAAATCCCAGTCCTCTTTCCTCTGGACCACACTGCCCTTCTCGTTTATGTCATTCTTCTACCCTCCAACCTCCAGACTTATCAGGATTCCTTCTGCCTCCTCATATCCTTGTCCTTTGTTTTCACACTGAAACCCTCCTTCTATTATTTTTCAAAGAACACTGCTCAGTCCCTGATAACCTAGAAAGTGGAGAAGTGTTCTTTGGGCCTCTTTATCTTATCTTCTAGGAAAGAGAACAGCAGACACTAGGAGAATAAACAGCAATTACTAGGTCATGACAGAATAACAAACATTGTACTTGCTCTATGCAAGTTTGTGTAAAAATTCTTCCTGTTCTCTCCACGCTTTCGGGGCTCAAGCAAAACCATAACTAAGGTCAGGCCATCAGTGCTTTGACCCAAGACATTAACACCTACAGACATACTCCCTCCCAGTTTTGATGCTGTGGTCTGCTAGCCCCTTCCCAACCACTGTTTAAGGCTTGTTTGGTCTAAATTCCTTTCACTGGTATAGACTCTTCCTCCACTCTAACACCTTCCAGTCCATTTTCATTGTTACCTTTTCCTCTCTTGAATTTGTACCAGAATCTTCATTTAGAGCCCTGAAAACAAGATATCCCGTTTTCTATCATTTTCCATAATAGCAGACTTTTTTTCTTTGTTCCTTTACATTTTTTTACCTCTAAGTTTTGCATGGGGAGGGCAGAAATGTGAGGGCAGGATAGGGAGAATTGCTCATTCTGTTCATTCTATATTCACTGGAATTTCCCAACACAGAAAATCCAAACTGTGGTTGTATATTTTAACTGGGATTTTCTAAAGTGGGTGGGGCAATGCATCAGGAAGAGAACATATTGTTTTCCCTATGAAATAAGCCTCTGAGCCATACCTTATATTATTGGTCTAGAACCTCTCTTGAACTTCTTCAAGTTGTTATATGAGCATCTCAATAAAGCTAAGTGCCTACACAAGTTAGTGCAGAGCCAGAAATTCATCTCTTTCCCCTAGTCCTTATGCCAAAAATGCAATAGCTGATTCCAGGTTTATTTGTTCCTCCTGAATCCCACTGGGCAGCAATTAAGCTATTAAACAAAAGTCAGACCTAAAATTTATATATAATGTGGAAAAGAACAGTCACCAATTAAAACAAATGTTATTTGTGTTTAGAACGTGATCTTTCCAGCCTCACAAAACGATTACTTTTTGTTAACTTTAAGAAAACTCTATCAGGTTTTGTTTGATATGTATTTCTTAATAAGCAATAAGAAATTCACATGGTAGTTCACCTGGAAAAAGTGATTTAAGGTTTACAAAGTGCTTTCCTACCACTATCAATGAGGTACGGTAAGGGCAGGTTTTATTTTATTCATCTTAGAGCTCAGTTCTACTACTTACTAACTTACCTTTGGCCAGTCCCTTAAATCTCTGTTTCCTTATGTATAAAGCAGGAAGTATCATGATACCATGGAAAGGGTGCTAGTTTTAGAGTTAATAACCTGAGTTTGAATCCTAGCTTTATTACCTATTATCTGTTACCTGGGGCAAGTCACTTAACCTCCATGGACCTCAGTTTCCTCATTTCTAAAGTGTCTGTGTTGGGGTGGACAGACTAGATGGTTTTTAAAGTTCCTTTTGGCTCTAAAGCTATTATGCCTTAAATTACATGACCCCATGAGATTACGGTCCCAGAGGCAGAAACAGAAGAGAAGATGGTCACACAGCTAGTAAGTATTAGAGCTGGGAGAGAGCCTTTCTGCATATAGGAAGTACCAAGACCTATGATGAGGCAATCCACTCACCTGACAGAAGCAGTGACTGGGAGACTCAAGAGACAGAAGGAATATATAGGAATTTGTCAGCATTTTCTTCCTTTTTTCTATTGGGGAGGGTGGGAGAGTGGAGAAGTCGAGAAAAATAGATGCTTGCTAACTTAAATTTTTAAAGAATTTTTAAAAAAAAAAGGAAAGTACCATGATGCTTCTCAATATGTCAATGCCTCAGTTTTACCATCTGAGAAAGTGACACATTACCCCCTCATAATTGCATAGGGCTATTGTAGAAATGAAAAAGAATGCCTACAAAAGGTTTTGATTTCTTGGAACAAAGCAATTTATGATATCTGAATGGTGTCTGATAAGTAGATGCTATTATTCTTAGAATAAAATCATATGTGCTTTTAAGAATTAAAGCTGTCGCTATGATATTAACTCAAAAGATGAAATTAGCTGGAAACATGTCAGAGGATTGGCCTCACCATATGAGATAAATAAGCAGAATGTGTGGAACTTTTCATATTAAGGCAGGTCTGGATGGTGTATTTGGTTAATTCTGTTTAATTGCTTTGCTCTTTTTCTAGTCTTTGTTACAGGGGATAACTGGAATGGGAGAGGGTTTAGCTATACAGGGCATTAGATATAAAGACAAAAGGTAATTTTTTTTAAATAAAAGATGAGCAAGAATTTAGTAGGACAAGAATGTGAAGGAAGGCATTCTAAATTACTGAGAGCAGGACAGAGCATATGCAGGGTTCTGGAACTATGGAATACATGGTGGGTAGTATGATGGAACAGGGCTACAAAGAGAATGTCGCACCGTGATGTAGAGATCTGAAGGCCAACCAAGGAGTTTCAGTTTTATTCTTCAGGTAACCAAAGATCATTTAACAAAAGAATGATGTGACCAGAAGTACACATACAAAGGGAAAAAAAAGCCCATTTTCCCCAGTGCTATGAATGGGAAGATGGACTTGGAAATGAGAACAGATAAAGCAAGAGAGAGAATAGGGGGAGGAAGACCTGTCCTAGACTGATTGAAAATGTTGTAGAGGCAGAAAGAAAAAAGATAACTAAATATAAGAGGCAAAGGAGAGGGAGGAGTAAATGGTAACCTGAAGGTTGTGATCTGAAGGAATGATGTCATTGATGGAAATAGTATGTTGACATATCTGTAAGCCTTCCTTTAGTGTGACACAAAGACCAAGTTAAAGCCCTTTAGACATGTAATTCCAGGCTGGATGGACTTTCTATACCATACTCTATTCTCTCCCTCTAATTCTAGGATTTGACCCACTGCTAACCCCCCACATTTCCACCAGGGGTTCCTATCTAATCTGGGCCCCTTAAGGAAAAGAGAGGGGGTTTCCAAGTTCTTCCCCTATTCTGCTGTTTCTGAAATAAGTCTACACTCCCAGCTCTCCTACTGGGAGTAAGGACTTTTTTTTTCCCACCCAAAAATTATTTATTTTTAGTCCTCAACATTCATTTCTACAAGATTTTGAGTTACAATTTTTTTCTCCCTGCCTTTCCCCTACCCCTACCCCAAAATAGCAAGCCTACTGAATATCCCTTCCCCCAATTTGTTTTCTCATATCCTCCCCCATTCTTCCCCCCTAACTTTCTAGTACGGCAAGATGCATTTCTATACCCCAGTGCCTATATGTCTTATTTCCCAGTTGCATGAAAAAACAAACAAACAAACAAAAAAAAAACAACAAAACCAGCATTTTAACATTTGTTTTTAAAACTTTTTGAGTTCCAGAGTCTTTCCCTTTTTCACTCCTCACCCACCCCCACTGGGAAGACAAACAATTCAACATAGATTGTACATGTGTAGTTATGCAAAACATTTCCATAGCTGTCATAATGTGAAAGACCAACTATATTTCCCTCCATCCTATCCTACCGCCCACTTATTCTGTTTTCTCCTTTGACCTTATCCCTTTTCAAAAATGTTTGATTCTAACTACCCTCTTCCTCAATTTGCCCTCCCTTCTACCATCCCCCCTCTTATCCCCTAGCCCTCTGCTGTCCTGTAGAGTAAGATACCCAATTGAGTATGTGTGTTATTCCCTCCTTAGGCCAAATTCAGTAAGAATAAGTTTGACCCATTTCCTTTCACCTTCTTGCTCTTTTCCCCTCCATTTTAACAGTTTTCCCTTGACTCTTTTATATGAGATAATTTACCTTAATCTATCTCTCCCTTTCTCCTCCCAAAATATTCCTCTCATCTCTTAATTTTTTTAGATATCATTCCCTTCATATTCAACTCATCCTTTGCCCTGTCTATAGATACTTGTACACACATATGCACACTCACATATATACACCCTCCTCTACATACATGTATACATACATACACACACACACACACACACACACACACACACACATATTCTCTTCAACTATCTTCATACTGAGAAAAGTCTCATTAGTTACAATTATTGTTTTTCCATGTAGGAATGTAAATAGTTCAACTTTAATAAGTTCCTTGTGATTTCTTTTTCCTGTTTACCTTCTTATGCTTCTCTAGTTTCTTGTATTTGAAAGTCAAATTTTCTGTTCAGCTCTGGTTTTTGTATCAAGAATGCTTGAAAATCCTCTATTTCATTGAATGCTCATATTTTCCCCTATAGCATTATACTCAGTTTTGCTGGGTAGGTGATTCTTGGTTTTAATCCTAGCTCCTTTGACCTCCAGAATACCATATTCCAAGCCCTTTAATCCCTTAATGTGGAAGCTGCTAGGTCTTGTGTTATCCTGATTGTGTTTCCACAATACTCGAATTGTTCCTTCTAGACTGCTTGCAGTATTTTCTCCTTGATCTGGGAACTCTGGAATTTGGCTATAATATTCCTTTGAAGTTTTCTTTTGGGGCATTTTTTTCGAGAGGCAATCCGTAAATTCTTTCAATTTCTATCTTGCCCTCTGTTTCTAGAATATCAGGGCAATTTTGCTTGATAATTTCTTAAAAGATAGTGTCTAGACTCTTTTTCTGATCATGGCTTTCAGGGAGTCCAATAATTTTTAAATTATCTTTTCTAGATCTATATTCTAGGTCAGTGATTTTTCCGATGAGATATTTCACATTGCCTTCTATTTTTTTCATTTGTTTGGATCTGTTTTATAGTATTTTGATTTCTCATAAAGTCATTAGCTTCCAATTGGTCCAATAGAATTTTGAAGGATTATTCTCTTCAGTGAGTTTTTGAAATTCCTTTTCCATCTGGCAAATTCAGCTTTTTAAAGCATTCTTCTCTCCACCCTCTCATTCTTCTCTCCTCAAAGAGGCTTTTTGGGCCTCTTTTGCCATTTGAGTTAGTCTACTTTTTAAGGTGTTACTTTCTTCAATATTTTTGGGGGGTCTCCTTTAGCAGGCTGTTGACTCTCTTTTCATGATTTTCTTGCATTATTCTCATTTCTCTTCCCACTCTTTCCTACACTTTTCTTATTTGATTTTCAAAATCCTTCTTGAGCTCCTCCATGGCATATGAACAGTTCATACATATTTTTCTTGGAAGCTTTTGATGCAGGAGTTCTGACTTTATTATCCTCCTGCCGTTTCATGCTTTGATCCTTTTTGTCCCCAAAAAAGGATTCTATGATCTGTTTGTGCTTCCTCTGCTTGCTCATATTGCCAGCCAATTTCTTGACTTTTGAGCTCTTTGCCATGGTAGAACTCTGCTTTCAGAATGGAGAGAGCTTTTTCCCAAATCACTGGGGTTTCTCAGCTGTCAGAGAAATTAGGAGGGTACACTCCCTGCAGCCCCCACAGGCTCTGGCACCTGTCCACACACACTAGGACCTTCACCCACGAAAGCAATCCAGATCCAAGCAGGTTAAAGCAAGAGCAATTACCCTCTAAATGGTAACTTAGCCCCCCTATGATCTGCAGGCCAGGAGCTCTGGAAGCTAAACTGCAGCAGCTGCAGCTGCCACTCCTCTGCCACTTCTCACTCTGGCAGCAGGAGCCAGACCGAACTCTTCTGTCCCTCTGTTTCCAACTGAGTTCCCCACTGACATTTTACTTTGTCTTTAGAGTTTATGGGTTGAGAAATCTGGAAACCACCACAGCTGCTGGTGATTCACTCTCCTGAAATCTGCTAGGGCTTGTCTGGGTCACCCTGGGGCCAGAACCTTGGCTCATGGGGGACTGCGCTCAGCTCCCAGAGTGCTGTGATAGACCTTTCTTGCCGGCCTGCCAGGCTGCCTAAAATGAGAGATTTGTCTCTCTGTCTTTTTGTGGGTTCTGTAGCTTTACATTTGTTTAGAGTCGTTTTTTTACAGGTACTGGAAGTGGCTGGAGCCAGAGCTGATGCCAAGTTTGTGCTTCTACTCCGCCATGTTGGCTTCACCCCAAATAAAGACTTTAAGAGTTTTTTGTTTTGTTTTTATTTTGCTTGTGGTCTTCATTAGAATAAGACAGTGTGACTTAATGGAAAAGGCACTGAACCCAAGGCAAACCTAGATCTATACCCAGCCTTTGCCACATTATGACTGTAGGCCCGTTGCATACATACTCTGTGAGCCTCAGTTTCATCTGCAAAATGGCCATAATAAAATTCAGACATCAGAGGGTTGTTGGGAGGAAAGTGTTTTGTCAACATTACAATGTATATAAGCTACTGCAATTATCAAGGGGGAAAAAAGGTTGCTCTTTTTGGGGGGGTTAATTTTGGCTCTCTGTTACTGATTATCTTTCCTGTCTTCTCTTTGGAGTTAGCATTCAGCTAACTCTCAGCTCAATAAGACACAGCTTACATCCTCCCCATTCATCTCTTAGTGTCAAACTTGGTAAACACAAGCACCAAGGCTCCATCAGCTTGCACAAAGGTCACAAGGGTTTTCATTTACTTCTGACAGAACTTCCAGACTGGTGTCTCAATCTTAGTGTCTACAAAAGTCATCCAAGGACATTCTTTGGATACTTTTACTCTTTCATAAGATTCATATTTTAGAGAGTTGGAAACAAGATGGTGAACTGGGGAAAGTGTCGGATTTGGAGTCAAAGATCCTACACTCAAATTATTCTAGCTGGACCACTTAACCTGTGTGACCCTAGACTACTCACTTCATCTCTTCTGATTCTCAGCTTCCTTCCTTGTTCCCATTTTTTGGAGGCAGTGTGGTACAGTGGAAAAACACTGGCTTTGGAGTTGAGGGATGTGAGTTCAAATGCCACTTTTATGCTTATTCCCTTCACGACCCTTTTGGGTCTTAGTTTCCTCATCTGTAAAACGAAGGGCTCAAACTAGAGTCAAGGGGTCAATAAATACTTATGAAGGGCCTACTATGTATCATCCAAGCACTAGGATGTAAAGAAAGAAAAGACAAGTCTTTGCTTTCGACGAGCTCACATGTAAACATCATGTGCAAATAAGAAATATTATAGGATAAATTGGAAATAATCAACAGAAGGAAGGCACTGGAATTAAGGGGGATCCAGGAAGGTTACTTAGAGAAGATAGGATTTTAGTTAGGACTTGAAGGAAGCCTGAAAAACAGAGCATTTCTTTTTTCTTTTTTCTTTTTGGAGGGAGGAAGGTAGGGCAATTGGGGTTAAGTGACTTGCCCAAGGTCACACGGCTAGTTTTTGTGTTAAGTGTCTGATTTCCAGATTTCAACTCAGGTGCTCCTGATTCCAGGGCTGGTACTCTATTCACTGTGCCACCTAGCCACCCCCAAGACAGAGCATTTCCGTGCATGGAGAACAGCCAGAGAAAATGCCCAGAGGTGGGAGATGAAGTGTCTCCTACGACAAACATAAGTTATTAAGTTGTTACGTGATTTTGATATCCTCAGACTTCTGTACTATGAAAACGTTTCATTCTATACAGCTTATGGCATTATGAATATTTGGGATGGCAAAGAAATCTACAAAATGTTGATCTGGGTTTTTATGAATCAATAGTAATCTGAATGATTACAGGATATAGTTTGGTCTGCAATTATGGTTTGCTTTCAGTACTTTTTACTAGTTGAATTTTCCAAGATATCTAGGGATCTGTATGGATAGAACAGGAATTTGTCTTGTCAGTCTATAGAAGGCAGAGAGCACGCTTCTGACAGATAATTCTAGCCTCCAGAGTGGTATCTTGCTAGATATTCAACAGGGACTACATTTCTACAGTCTACATTGATCTGCTGTAATTGTTTCCACCATTCCTTTGAATACTCCACATAGGTCACAAAGTTTTGGCTCCTTAAGAATTTTATGGTTTGTGGTGGCAATGACCTAGACCTTCATTTCCATCATAAATCCCTTTTGTCCTACAATTCTGTATAACTCAGTCATTTGTTCAGCAATTCCTGGTAGAAATATTGTTGGTTCAGTTCATACAGATGTCACCCATGGAAGGTTATTTATTCTACTTGGGAAGTTTAGGAATTTTATGGGCTCCAACCAGAGGTAAGTCACTTTCAGTTACATTTGACAATTCCAATGAGGGTATTCTTATAATTAGCTTGTGTTGGGTTTTTTTGTTTGTTTGTTTTGTTTTTGTCATCACTCTGTTTCTATGATGTTTTGTAATTTTTTAACCTATTTCTCATATTCTCTAAGAGTGACTATAATACTGTTCCTTCTTTCAGGTGTACAAGTATTAACTGCCCTACGGCAATAGGCCCTACATTTTCTTAAAATCTTATGGGTTTTTCTTAAGATACTTTCCAAAGGTACCGCCATCCATTAAAAAATTCTCAAAGTATACATTAAGACTGTTATATACATGTTGATTGCTTTAAATGTGTTCTTCCCATTCAGCTTTGATTTCAGAATGCTGGCAAGTCTCTTAACATGCTTTAGCAACAACTTTTTCTTTATGTTTTTGGGCTTTCTTTGTCTTGTCTGGACAAAGTATATGGGAGTGTTGGGTTTATATACAACTTTAATATGACCTTCAAATTCAAGCTTGAAGCTTTTAGTTTCTAGCTTTCCTTGGCATACATTAAATATTGTATACTTAAGTCCAAATGACATTTTGATATCATTAGAAAAATATACCACCAGAAGAAAGAGTTCTTTAATATGTTTTTCAGTGGAGCCATATGGCTTAATGTTATCAATATACATCAAGTGGTTAATAAGATGCTTTTGTTCAAAACCCTCTTTAACTCGGAAGTCATATTTGGTTGTACTTAAGAGAGGTGATAGTATATTTAAGGTGAGGTTGAATTATAATAGGCTTAAAATGTCTCCTGAAAATTGTCATGTGATATATGAACTATTCCTGATACTATTGTCTTGGTAGCATGCTTTAAGCAGAAAATAGTTTTCTATGTAGATATCAAATACTATAGCATTCTTTATGTCTGATGTATGTGAATAAGCCATGAGTATGGAACTGAGTCTAAGGTCTTGTAATAATCAACAAAGGTGGTATATATGTTATGGTATTTACAAGCAAGAGCAGCTTACTCAATAATTACCAAATCAATAATTTTAAGTTGCTCTTTACACCTTGAGATTTATTAGCACATCTTTTTTTCTCCTCAACCAGTATTTCATGTATACCTTTTTCCCATAGTAAAACTTTTGATTAGTGTTGAACTGTGTTTTTTTTCTTTGTATAGTCTTGACTCCTTGTATCTTTTCACTTTGGCTTTCAAGTGTTGCTTAAATGAATCTAGAACTTGTAATAAGCTTTTGGCTTCCAGATTCTGTGGCATATATTTCTCTTGAATACATGTTTTCTCCTGAATATGGCAGCTGAATATTCATGTAGCCAACCACCCTCTCTGCAGATCTTCCATGATTATTTCAAGTTGTTTCTGCTAAGACAGTGTTCACACTTAGAGAGTGAATACCCTTAGAGGATATCCCTTATAGCTCCATTTTTCCTCTTATAGTTTTACTGTAGCAACATCAGCTGCATATAATATGATATACAAATCCTGAAGTTATTTTTTAACTTTATGTCAAACACTGTAAGAGTTAGTTCATGATAGTTATAAAACATACCCACTTTTACTGTTTTGGTCTGGACTATTTGGTCTGGAAACTGAAAAAGGGTTTTTCAGAATTTCAGTCTAAATATGCCCATCTCTTTTCCAAAATCATTTCAATGTTGGTTTGCCATCTGTTTCATTATTAAGTAGAATTTCTTATTTGCATTAAGTAAAGATTTTTCAGACACCTCAAGGCCTTCACCTTTTCCCTTTTCAGACACAGACCGGCTCCTAATCCGAGATCATAAGTGGTAGAAAAATTCTCCATGTCACAGGAGAAGTCAGTAATTACTCACACTAACTCCATTTCCTTTTCTTAACTGGTGACATAAGAAAACAAACAACAAACAAAACCTTTGAAATCAGTGTTAAAAATGGCAACATGAGAGGCAGCTAGGTGGAGCAGTGAACAGAGCACAATTCCTGAAGTCAAGAGGACCCCAGTCCTCAGACACTTGACATTTAACTAGCTGTGTGACCTTGGGCAAGTCACTTAACCCCAACTGCCTTGCCTTCCTCCCTCCCCCCTGACAAAATGAAAGAAAAATAAAATGGCAACATGAGGGAAGCTGTCTCCCAGATTTTCAGGCGGGTGGTACAGAAGCATCCTTCCTTTTTAGTAAGTAAGCAGACAGATTTTCTTGCTGCCTTCATGACTTTGACAAAAAGGAGACCAAAAAAAAAAATATATATATATATATATCACCCCTATATACTCTTTTCCCTCATTTTAAGTAATACTCACAGAGACACAGCTACAGCACACTGACTCAGTCCTGGGACTAAGCAAAGTCTCAACTCTAACCATGAATCCTGGAAGGAAACAGAGATGTTTCTTCCTTTGCCCACCACATTCACAGAATCTGAACTCACTAGAATAGAGAACTTTGGAAGATACGCACAATTAAGATCACTTGCATCCCCTAAATCTGTAATCCCAAGACGACTGCCAATAGCTGGGGTCAAACAACATCAACACTAAACAACAGCCAAAAAGCCCCCAGTGAGTTAAGGAGGTACTATGTCCTCCTCCCCAACACAAATCACCTTTCGCAGTTTTGCAACCTTTCCTTGGATCCCATGATTTAGGACTGGAACAATATAGTCCAATCCTTTTATTTTCAAATGAGAAAACAGGCTGAAAAAAGGCAGTGATAGGGGCAGCTAAGTGGTGCAGTGAATAGAGCACCGGCCCTGGAGTCAGGAGGACCTCGGTTCAAATCCGGCCTCAGACACCTAACACAAAAGCTAGCCCTGTGACCTTGGGCAAGTCACTTAACCCGAATTGCTCTCCAAAAAGCACAAAAGAAAAAAAAAAGGCAGTGACTCCCCTAAGATTATGGATGAGAGAATAAGTGTGGCTCTAATCCTCTAACTTGGTTATGCCTAAACTCTGCATCTCCTGGGAATCACTGCGGCCCATCCATCTGTTTCTCCTAAACAAACATAGTTAGGACATCCTTTTTATCCCATGCTATTCCTCTGCCTTCAGCTTCTTAATGTGGAATATTATCAGCTTAAAACTTTCTCTATGGTAAAACCAGCTCTTAAGAAGAAGTAAATTTTAAAGAGTCAATCTCTTTGAGGGCAAGTTCCATATCTCTTACATATTCTGATTTGCCCTGCCAAGCTTAGCACATGTGAGGGCTATATATAAGCAGTACGACAAAAAAGGCAAAGGAAAAAGAAAGATGTGGACAAAAATGCATAATGCATTATCACAGACACCTTTCTAGAAAGCTAGCATTGTCAGGGGAGGCCTTAGAAAAAGACATGCCCTCCAAGACAATCTGATTATAACCTTGTACTAAGGTTGGTCTGACACACCATCTTCCAAAAGTCATCAGATCTAGCAAATCTGTATGGGACTTGTTCACATTTACCTTTGTCATCACCCAAGCCTGGCCTTCTTCATCTGCTTTTCTGCAGCCCCAAATCACAAGCTTAAGCCTGCAGCCAAATAACCTCAGCATCCATTCCCACCCTGCAAAATAAAAGGCCATGAAAACCACCAGGAAAAAAATCTCTAAGTCTCAGTGTCCTCCCTGATTGAAGGAAGATAATAATGCATTACCCACCTACTTTGAAGTAAGATTTAAATGCAAAAGTACATATGAAAGTATTCTGAAAACAATGAAATCTGACAACACATGTAAGGTATTTTGATTAATACTGTCAATGTTAGTATTACTTCTTTTTTTGTGGGGGGAAGGCAGGGCAATTAAGTGACTTGCCCAAGGTCACATGGCTAGTAAGTATGTCATGTGTCTGAGGCTGCATTTGAACTCAGGTCCTCCTGACTCCAGGGCCAGTACTCTATTCACTGTGCCACCTAGCCACCCTGTTATTATTACTTCTAATAACTGTAAGGCAAAGGATATTCCATGTCTCTGTTTTACTATAGCCTGATATCTTTTAGACAGTTGGGTGGTTCAATGGATAGTATGCTAGGCTGGAGTCAGGAAGGCCTAACTCTTGAGTTCAAATCCTGCTTCAGAGACCCCGGGTAAATGACTTAACCTGTCTGCCTCAGTTTTCTAATCTGTAAAGTAGGGTAATAATAATATCTACCTCACGGGGTATAAAAGGTAAAAATGAGATACTATTTGTATTATTATTATTATTATTATTGGATATGCAATAAATATTTGTTACACTGGCCTAGATTATTCAGGCCTCAAACTTTATAAGACATACAACAACATGCATTTTAATAAGCATCTATTAAGGGCCTACTATGTGCCAGGTCAGTATAGAAAAAAAAAAGACAAAAAAAATTTTTTTAAATCAAGAAGGCTTGGGGCGGCTAGGTGGCGCAGTGAGTAGAGCATCGGCCCTGGAGTCAGAAGGACCTGAGTTCGGATCCGGCCTCAGACACTTAACGCACACACAAACAAAAACCTAGCCGTGTGACCTTGGGCAAGTTACTTAACCCCAATTGCCCTCCAAAAAGAAAAAAAAAATCAAGAAGGCTACTTTCTACTTACTACATTTACTCAAATCAATACAAGATGATTTAAAAAGAGAGAAAAAAGAACTAACGACATTGGGAAAGGCTTCCATTAGGAAGTAGAAGCTGAGCTGAACTTTGAAGGAAGCTTAAGGATTCCAAGAAGCAGATGTGGGAAAAGAGTGCATTCCAGGCACAGGGGTCAAGGATTACTATAAGGTGACAAACTTAGGTGATTTAGAGGGACAGTGATTCCTCAAACAGAAATGGGGGAGCTCATAAGAGAATCAAGTATATTGAGGATAATAAGTTTCATTGAGTGTAAGATGCCTCTGGAACAACCAGATCATTTCCATCAGGCAACAGGTAAAGTAGTCTCGAGTTTCAGAGTAAAATCAGAGACAGATAGATAGTTTTGGGAATCATCTGCATGGAAATCCACTGAATTAATGGAACTGGTGAGATCATCAAGAGAGAAAGGAAAGAGGGCAAAACACCCAACAGTATGGCCTGGAGCCAAATGATGATTCAGCAGAAGATATTATGAAAAGGTAACCCAACAACTAAGAAGAACCAAAAGAGAACAGAGTCAGGGAAAACCAAGAGAGACAGTGATGTCAGACAATGTCATCTAATCAAACAAAGTCAAGAAGTCTGAAGACTGAGAAAAGTCATCAGATTTAGCAATTAAGGGATCATCTTGTAACATTTATAAGAGTAGTTTCTGTCAAGTAATTGGGCTGGAAGACAGGTGGCAGGGGTTGAGAAGGGAGAGGGAAATAAGGAAGTAGAAACTAAAATTGTAGACAGCTTTCTTTTTTTCCTTTGAAGTTTGGCTGTGAAAGGCCCCGGTTAACAGTTTGAAGGGATGGTATGGTGAAGCAAAGGCTTCCTAAGGATAGGGAAACAAAACCTTGGACCTGTTTGAAGGCAGCAGGGAAACAGATAGAATAAAGAAGGAAAGATGTGAAAAGAGTGGGGAGACAGTCAAAGGGACAAGCAACTAGAAAAGAGAGGAGAGGATGGGATTGAGGGGATAAGCAAAGATGCTGGTCTAGGCAAGATGGGCCACCTCATTGCTGGAGCTTGCAGCAATGGTGGTGGAGATACAGGGAATTTCAAATGGCGAGAAAATGGAGCTCACAATGGATTGCTTCTATTTTCGCAGCAAAGTAGGAGGTAAATTCCATTGCTGAGCAGGTTGTGTAGGAAGCATGAGGAGAGGAAATGTCTGGAATAACTCCCAAGAGAAAAATCAACCCAGAAAGAATAAAAAGATTGGGGTAAAGGGAGAAAAGAGACCAAAGTTTCCAAAAACCTAACTCACCTCCATAGAGGGCTAAGATTTGGCACCAATGAAAATATTCAAAAGAATAGTTTACGGCTCTAAAAATAAGTCCAAAATAAAACTTCCCAATAGCTGCGTATGTAGATTAATAATACCTTTCACCTTTCCTGATCTTCTCTGGCTTTAAGAACCTTTTCTATCTTGGGTCTTATATAGCATTTCTTTTTTGACCATTTGTGTATCATAAATTATGCTCTATTTAAATAACGACCAAGAACTCAGATGTCTTATAAAATTCTATTGTTCATTCAGTTTCTACTACAGCTACAGCACTCTGCATACAAGGGCTCCAAAAGCATCTGCTTCAATGAATGAATAACCCACAAGGTGACTACTTTGTAAGAGATGACACTTATCAAGATGTGTAAATTCTGGGGAGTGTGTGTGTGTGTGTGTGTGTGTGTGTGTGTGTGTGTGTGTGTTCTTAAATGTCACACTGTTTTATGGTTACATCTTGCATTATTCGAGAAGGTGTTTCCAGTGACTCAGAAAATCTCAATAAACTGCAGGAGAACTACAAGAAATGAGCAAAAAATTTCCCTACCAGTCCCCCCACTGGGGTAGTGAGGCCATGGAGTAATCTTTCTCCCCAATCACGAAGGCACATAAAGACCTTATTCATCAGAGCTCAGCCAGAGTTGTGCCACCCATTCTTCCATTGTAAGAGGAAGGCAGAGGTGGGGGAAGGGAGAGAGGCAGGGAGGAGGATGATGGGGTGAACCTGCTGATATATACAAGGAGTACTCAGAGGGACGAGGGGCAGAGACAACCAACCCCATTGCAATCTGGTCCACCTGCCCTCTATCATATACATGCTGTAAGTCACTGGCTTACTTAAGAACTGGTAGAACTGGTGTTGGTCACAGGGACAGAATAGGGTCTAGTCAGCTTTACATAAATGAAATATTTAAAAACAATCATAAGAAGGGTTCTGCTATCACTTTAGATGATAAGAGGCTTCTGTAGACCAAGTCTTTTATTATTAAGTCCTTTTATGTGTCTCAAATAGTTACAGTTAAAGTGAATACCACCAAAATGGACTTTCTGAGGTGTTTATCATTACTATTATCAGCACAACTTTGCAGAAGAGGTGACTTACCCAGGGTCAAACCACTAATAAATATCAACCAGATTCGAATGCAGATCTTCCTGCCCCAAATTCAACTCTATCCACTGCAATCACTGAATATTGCTTTATCAGGTATTGTTAACTTTTCAGAAGTGACCCACTCTGGGGCTCTACACTGAAAGAGGAAACGCTTAAATAAAGCTATTCGTTATTAAAATCATAGATGCTGAGAGCTTAGAGCTGGAAAATGCTTAGATCATCAGACATTCTACGGCCAGGGGATTAGAAATGACACAAAGAGTGTCATCCCAACTCAGTCACTAATCTTCACTTTCTCCCTATTTACTGGCTCACTTCATTTCATATCTACATTTCATGTCTCTCCCATCCTTAAAACCTCCCTAACCAACCCTAAAGCACTTCATACATACGATCTCATTTGATCCTTTCATTCCCCACTTTCTCTTCTGGCCTCTGTAGCTAAACCCCTAAAAAACGTCCTCAACAATTGGTGCCTCCACTTTCCCTCCTCTCACTTTCTTCTTAACCCCTTCTAATCTCATCATTCCACCCAAGCTGCCCCCTCCAAAGTTACCAGTGATCTCTTAGGCATCAAATTCAACAGCCTTGTCTCAATCCTCATTTTCCCTAACCCCTCTCCAGCCTTCCTCTTCTATGCATTTCTGAAGTAGGACTGATGGGATTTAAATTCTTGGCAAATTTTAATATGCTTTATAAATACAAGTTTCTACTAAGTAGATAGACATAGCCCCATTATTTGAATTATGGGATACAAGGCACCATTGACAAAAAAAAAAGGGGGGGTGAAAACAAATTTATAGTTTAGAGCAAATTTATAGTATAGGAAAAAATTATTTATATATATTTATAGTTCCAGAAAATATTTGCTAATAAGGCAAAAAAAAAAGTGGCACTGCCACTCTCCTAAGTGTCGAGTCTCTTTATTGACTTGATGCCTACAGAGAGAAAGTCTCAGTAATTTTTAATGGTGGGCATATTTTTTCCTTCTGATTATAGGATTATAGGTTCAGAAGGAGCCTTAGAGATTGAGTCCAACCCCCAAATTTTACAGATAAAAAAACTGAACCATAAAGAGGTTTGGTGACTTGTCCAATGTCTCAGAGTTAGTGACAATGCACAAATTTCAATTAATCAATCAATCAATATTAAATACCTACTATGTGCCTGGCACCGTGCTGAGTACTGGATGTGAACTCAAATCTGGATACTTTTTCCCTGTACTGCCCTGTTTTAGGATAAAGCTGAAATATGTAGCAAGATGGGTAAGTGGAGATTTCCAAGTCCTACACTTCAACAACCAGCACTGTGCATCCCTTCTGTTGTACCTTGGAACAACCTTTAAATACTGTGAAAAACAGTAGGAGAAAGATGGCAATTGCCCAGCACTAGGGAGTTACTACTAGTTTTGCAAATTTCCCTCTCTTCCATGCAATAATCATTCTGAGAACATGACCATGTAAGTAAGCTCCATAATGATAACCTAGTTCAATCAGTTACACAAATCAATAATCATGTACTATGTATTCAGAACCATGCTAGGAATTCTGGGTGATCAGAAACACTTGAGGCCTTCAGGTGCATGCAATTCAGTTGGGGAGGAAAAGTACCACAAATGAAATAGTACAAGAACAATATGAAACATTGCATGATAACATTTATATTATATCACACTTATAAGGTTGACAAACTATTTTCCTTAGGAAGAGCCCTTCAAGATACATAGCATATGATACTCTGTACATATTGTAAGCAAGAAGAAATGGAAATTTAGCAAATCCTTGCATGATGGGTTGAATTTGGAGGTGCAAGGGTGACAGGGAACAGTATAGTCTCATAGTAATTCCACCTCAGATTCCCCAATCGACACTTGTACAAATCACTAAATTTCTTTGGGCTTAAGTTCCCCTGTTGCAAAGCAGGATGAAAAATTCTTAGCTCATAAGTACAATGAGTTGGATTATGCTATGAGTAAAGTATGAACCACAGCTAATATAAACAGCAAAAAATAAAAATTAAAAAAAATAAACAGAAGAGACACATCATGATATGGTAGAAAGTGTAAGTGTGTTAGACTTCCAAGTCTAGCAGGAAACCTTGTTAAACCACAGCTTTAAAAACCATGAGCCACTCAACCTCACTGAGGCTCAGTTTCTATAGATAAAATGAGGGCAATTAGACTTGGGTTGGTGTGAAAAATCACTTTCTAAGCATTAAAGTTCTATATAAATTTGAATTATTGAAAAACTAAGGTAAACACTGATAGTTTTCATCACCTGATATCTAAGCATGTGTTCAGGAAGTCAGAAATTCCACATTCTGCTGGATGTAGATCTGGACAAGAGCAGCCAGCTAATGTTTGGGACAATTTTTTTTCTTCCATTTACTTTCAATTCTTATTCCATCCCCTTAGTTAAGGTGAGTTTAAATGAGGTAACACCAACACCGACCAGTTCCAGTCTCCCCCTGAAAATATAGACATGTTAGTTGTAACCCACAAAAATCATAGAGGATTCAGGAAACTAAAACCAGGTATGTGGGAGCAGAAGGTATGCAAAGTGGGTCATAGACATGTTAGGAAAGTGCCCTTCATTGGTAGAATGTATCGTCTTGGGTCTCTCTGGTACGTAGTCTAAGACAGAGCTTACACATCACACTGGGTTTTCTAAAGTAAAGTATTCTCAGCAATGGATTCACTTATAAAACAGAAGGTTTGCCCAAGGGCAAAGGTTTGTGTCCTAGGTATTCTGGGAGATTAAGGTCAGGCAGTGAGGTTTGTATTGAGGTGTGTCTACAGTCCTAAGTAAAAAGAGCAGACTGTCCAGGTTGGATGTAAGGGGTTGAACTGTCAAACTTTAAATAGGAGACAATGCAAGGAAATGGAAAATCTAACAAGCAGGGATTCTTAATCCTTTTTGGGTCATGGACTCCTTGTCAGTCTGGTGAAACCTATGGACCCCTTCTCTGAATAATTTTTTTATTAATGCATAAAATAAATGTATATTACAAAGGAAACTAATTATATTGACATAAAATTGTAATCTACTCCCATCTAAATTCATAGAGTCCCTAAAACTCCACCACAAACTCCCTTTTGAGGGTCTATAGACCCCAGGTTTAAAATTGCTGCTTTTAAAGGAAGCAGCAGATGCTTTCTCCTTGATAATAGCTTACTATTTTGGCTTTCCTGATAATCATTTTTATTAACATAGGCAATAAGATTTTGTATTTTTTGTGTGTATAACTAAGATAAGAAATGTGTATAGATAGGAAGAGGACTGAGTAAACTTAGTGCAAACTGAGAGAACAAAAACAGTATTGGAGGCATATGTAAAGATTGTCATGTTGCCAATATGACAGAATGGGAGCATTTACACTAACCTTTTCCAGGTTTACAATAATTTGCCTACATTGGCTCACTTGATTCTGATAACATAAGAGAGTATTATCTGCGGCTTAATAAGTATTATTATTCACATTTTATAGATGGGGAAACTGAGGCAGGCACAGACCTAGTAAGTGGCAGCACCAGACTGGAGAGGTCTTCTGCATACAAGTCCAGGGCTCTACCACAACACGAAACTTTTCAGTGAGATTTATCACTGCTGGTTGCAGACATGAGATCCTCTCCAATGTCAATTGCAGTTCTAAAGCTGCATGTGATTTGAGGTGATTTCTCCTTTTGGGGATGGTTCCTTGTAGTGATTTATGTCCTACAAAAGTAACCATTTCCAAGGGAGCTGGCTGGTTGGAGTTAGGGGGAAAAGTCTATTATACAGAACAGAGAGCTCATCTGCCCTAAAACAAACCTTGGCTACAATAATACCACGCTCTAACCAAAGGAGCTAAGTGTCCTGGGTAGAAAGATAATTATATAGTTTCCTATGTAATTTTTCCTTCAAGTTGATGACTTTTTAACTCTGACAGAAGTACTAGTGGTACTTTTTAAAAAAGGGAAAATGAGGGTTAATATTTGTAAAAAAACAAAACAAAAAAAATGAAAATGAAAAATATCTTTGAGGCCTCGAGGAGGAAAGTACTAGGTAGGAATCTTAAATCCATAAAAGAAACAATATGGAATCTTTTTATTCCTAAAGAAAATGAAACAACTGAGCCTCTAAACATTCCCTCTTTCCAGACTCTTTTTTTTTTTGTTGTTCTCCTTCCGGATTCATGTTTTTCCCCATTAAAAAGGCCACAAAAGTTTTGTTTTCATCTCCCCCTTTCCAAAAGACAATGAGGAGGAGACACCAATGTGATCCCTACCATCTCCCCACAGATGTCCACCCATAAAATAATTCTAAAGCTTGGAAAGAGATTACAGTGACATAAAAGTATTTCGCAAGGGGAAATGCCTTTATTTTTGCACACAGAATAATGGGTATAATGTGAAGAGCAAAGCTGAACTTAGAGCCAAAAGACATGGGTTTGAATTCTGCTTCTACTAATTACTACCCTTATCATTGGACAAGTCACTTCCCTGACTGGATCTTGGCTCTCTTCCCTGTAAAATGAGGGAGCTGTAGGAGGTCATCTCAAAGGCTCCCTCCAGCTCTAACAATTCTGAGAATCCTTGGGGGTTGGGGCCGAGAACAATTCGGTCAAAAGAGCAAATGGGCAAAAAAAGCAAATGTGAGCACTAAGATTGAGAACAAGCTGTTTCTTCCAACTCCCAAGCTCTTTTGCCTCTCCATGGTGATTCCATGAGGAAGACAGAAACTAAAGAAGGAAGAAGCAGGGAGGGAACAAATAGTTAAATGCCTACTATGTGCCAGGTGCTTTACAAATATTACCTCACTTGATTCTCATGAGAATCCTGGGAGGCAGGTGAGATTACTATCCCCCAAACTGAGACAGGCAGAGGTTAAGTGACTTTCCTATCGTCTGAGGCTGGATTTGAACTCAGGGCCTTCCCTGACTTCATGCATAATGTGACAAGTGACATCCACTGTGCCACCAAGCTGCCTCTCTGTGAGTATAAGGGCCATGGAATCAGAGAATAAAAGTCTAAAATAGACAGAAGGAAAAATCATAGAGAACAGGGAAAGAAATCCTTTGTAGAAAGAGATGTAGAAAATGAGGGAAAAACTAACAAAACAAGTTGAATAGGAGAAAAGATTTACTTAACTATATAACTTGGAGAGAGAAAAAAAAAGAAATAGATAACTAGATTGAAGACATAAAGAAAAAGGAAATAATAAGTTTTTTTTTAAGCTGAAAAACTAGGGAAAAGAGTGACAACCAGGTTAGAGGCAGGGGAAGGGGCAGGACAGAGAGTTGGTGAGAACAGGGTTACCTTAAAGTGGATCAAATAAAAATAATTGAAGAGTCAAAATACTGTCTTTTTTGGGGGGGAGGAATAATGAATTTTTATGCTTAAACTATGAAACATAAAAATTGTTCTTTCTGCACATCTGATTCTCTGTGATACCATTTGGGGTTTTCTTGGCAAAGATACTGGAGTAGTTTGTCATTTCCTTCTCTAACTCATTTTATAGATGAGGAAACTAAGGCAAACAGGGAAGATTAAGTGACTTGTCCAGGGTCACACAGCTATTAAGTGTCTGAGGTTGAATTTGAATTCAGGAAGATGAGTCTTCCTGGCTCCAGGCTCAGTACTCTATGTATATATACACACATATGTGTGTATACATATATATAACCATATATATATATATATATAACCATATATATATATATATATATATATATATATATATATATATATATGCACGCATGTGTCAAGCTGAGAGGGAGAGACCCTTAGATTTACTGTTCCAAAGAGAAACCATTGCCATTGACATTGAGTCAAAGGCAGGAGGGCCCCAAAACAGTCAGGGACCTATTGCTTCAGAGTGAACTGGGGGGGAGGGAGGGAGGAAGGAAGGAAGGAAGGAAGGAAGGAAGGAAGGAAGGAAGGAAGGAAGGAAGGAAGGAAGGAAGGAAGGAAGGAAGGAAGGAAGGAAGGAAGGAAGCTTTTGGTCATCAAAATTGTCCTTCTTTTGGAGAGAAGGAGAGGAAGAAGGAAAGGGAGAGGACAAGGTGAGTTACCCGACTAACTGGGTCCCCATTCAAGTAGCTTGATCTACTCACAGGTTGTGTTTGTCCATTTTCAAAGAGGACCATGGCATCAGGGAAATGGTGACATGACTTGCAGTTGACTTTGAACTGAGTGAGGGAGGGCTGTACAAGGTTACCAGCCTCATTTTCTCCGCCAGAACCATCTGGATCCAGTGGCCTGATAGACATCTAGAAGACCGGAGATGGCCCAGGATGCAAATGGGAGACCCTGGTCCTTTTAGGCTAAGGCCTTGGCAGATACTCACTGAGAGTGAAGTAACACCCATTCAGTGAATAGGCCTCTTTAAAAAGTGAGTCTAGGGATGGCCCCTTAATTAGAAAAGAAAAAGGAAAAAAAATACAATCAAGCTGGGAGGGAGAGACCCTCAGGCTTGCTGTTCCAAAGAGAAACCGTTTGTTTGTTTTTTTTTTGGATGTTGGGAGTATTTTTGGAGTTGGAAGGAAGTCTGGTCCCACCCATACCTGGACAAGGGCATGCCAGATAAAATAAGAGCTATTCCAGAAGGCTGACAGAGAAATTAGAATAGAATTACTCCAAGAAGACTCATTGATCCCTGATGAAAGAATTCACTTCAAGAACCCCAAAAAGCAATCCTACACAGAGTTTTTCCACTTTCATATTTCCTACAACTGTTGCCTGGGTAGGGAAGGGGTCAAGAACAGTGGAAGAAATCTATTTATTTATTTGTTTATTTATTTTTAGTTCCCAACATTCCGTTCCAAAAGGTTTTGAGTTTTAAATTTTCTCCCCCTCACTCCCTTTCCCCCTTCCCCAAGACGGAGTACAATCTGATACTGGCTCTACATATACATTCAAATAAAACATGTTTCCACATTAGTCATGTTGCAAAGAAGAATTATAACCAATGGAATGAACCATGAGAAATAAGAAACAAAACAAAACAAAAAGGGAGAGAGCAGATAGTATGCTTTGATCTGCATTCAGACTCTGTAGTTCTTTCTCTGGATGTGGATAGCATAAGAAAGACATTTTTTTAAAAAAAGACTGAAATTTTAACCTCCATCAACCTACTAAGGTATTCAAATAAAAAGCAGTAACAAAGTATAATAAATAAAATGCAAAAAAACCAACCAAACAAACAAAAACCACAACCACAAAAATGGTTATAATGTGATTATAGGCATAACCACGCCCATTATTTAGTGATTAAGAGAGAAAAAAAGTGGTGTGGGCTCCATTGACTTTAATATGGTAGTGACAATTATCCATTGTACTGAAAAATGGCTTTGCTTCAACTATTATTAAGTGCAGTCATCTTAATGGGGTTGTTGATATCAATTAAAAGGACACATTGAAAAGGGTTAGATGTGTCTCTGCCCCTTATTATCTGGGTAACTTTCAGTAAGATACCCCTGGAAAATGAGAGGGCTGTATTTTCCAGGCACTGATTATTTTTTTTTTTTAATCATTTTAAAAATGGTGGTGAAGAAGAACTCTAAAGCAAGGGATTTTAGTCTGGAGCCCATAAAGATATTTTTAAAAAAATAATAAAATAAGGGACAGCTAGGTGGCACAGTGAATAAAGTACCAGCCCTGGAGTCAGGAGAACCTGAGTTCAAATCTAACCTCAAACACTTAACACTTAAACTAGCCATGTGACCTTGGTCGAGTCACAACCCCAATTGCCCTCAAAAAAGCAGGGGAAAAGGGTCGGGTTGCGGCTAGATGGTGCAGTGAATAGAGCACCGGCCCTGGAGTCAGGAGGACCTGAGTTTAAAACTGGCCTCAGACACAACACAAAACTAGCTCTGTGACCTTGGGCAAGTCACTTCACCCCAACTACCCTACCTTCCACCCTCCAAAAAATTAAATAAAATACAATTTTGTTAACTGTATTGCAGTGATTGGCTTCCTTTGTGATTCTGTGTTTTATTTTACATGTTTAAGAACATTATTCTATTAGATTTCGAGTGATTAGAGAGTAGTCACTGGTTTTGTTTTGGTTCTGATTTTTGCCTTCCTCTGTATCCCCAGGGGTTAGCACAGACCCTGTCACATAGCAAGCACTGGATAAATGTTTATTGACTTGTCTTTAACAGACTGCCAAAGGAGTCCATTAACCCTGCTCCCTCCCCCAAAAAGTCCCTTAGATAAAGGCTTCCTCCAGATTTCTCTCATCTTGTCTGATCCAGCACTTAGCACACCTGTCAACTTGCTGTTGAGTTGTTTTTACAGTCATATCTGATTTTCCATGACCCCATTTTGGGGTTCTCTTGGCAGAGATACTGGAGTGGTTTGCCATTTCCTTCTCCAGCTCTTTTGAAAGATGAGGAAACTGAGGCAAACAAGGTTAAGTGCCCAGGGCCACACAACTAATAAATGTCTGAGGCCATATTTGAACTCATGAAGATAAATCTTCCTGACTCCAGGCCCAGTGTTCTATCCACCGCACTACCTAGCTGCCCAAAAGAACTCCAACCCTGCTGCCAAAGTAGGTGATACCATCCCCAATACAGGGGGGCAGTAGTAGCCCTGAGTGCAATGGGGGGAGGGCATTAAATAAAAATAAGGGGGTGGTGGAAGCATAAGGAAAGGAGAGAAGAACATTTTGAAAAACTGTTCATTCATATTTCATCTGTTGTGTGACAGAGGTAAAGTCACAGTGATTATTTTATTTTCCAAATAAATACACAAAATGCAAGTTATTACTGATCAGTGGTCAAGTCCACTGACAGGTCTTAACAAGCAAGTGTTGACAGGCAAGGTTGTCAAGCACTGTCAAGAAGTCCAGCATGCATAAGAAGGAATATATGTGTAACAACTTGTTCACAATACCATATGGTTACATGATGCAATACTGAGTCATCTAAATTTCAATGCAGAAAACTCCCACAAATTTACAACAAATTATTAAATTTAAGATGTTGCCATTAAAAAATTTTTTTTTGAAATGAAACAAATTTCAAAATAAAATGTGAAAGGATTATAAAAAGTAGGTTTCCAGGGGGTACAGAGTATTTTTTAAAGGGAGCAGTAGGCCATATAAGTTCGGGAACCTCTGGTCTACACAATCAATTAAACAACAAATCAAGCCTGATTTATAGTGTTTGTGCATTCCTGAGGTGTGGACGCTCTCACATGGATAATTTAACAATATGACCTCTGCCAGCTGAAATACAGAGGAGCCCAAAGCCAAAATGAGGCTGGCATGCCTGCCAACTGAGACCAGATGTCCCATGTTTTCTATAGGCACCCACACATCTGGGGTAAGTCACACAGTCTCCCCAGATAACAAAATGCTTCCTTGGTCCCTTACATCTGGACAACAGGGCCAGCCCCTACATTCTTTGCCCAGGGTCATCTGAAACTCACCATGCCTCTAGCATTGAAACACATTATGGCTGGCTCCTTTGGACCATGGAGCACTTCCCATGTACGCAAGCCTCAAACAGGTTATGCTACTTTTCTTCCAGAGTACCGTATCAGGAAGCAAGTGAGGGATAAAATTTCCCCATGACAACTCCATGGCCTTGCCTGCAAGCCACATGGCCTTCACTGCAGGGCTCCTATTCTCTCTGGCAGTGGGCATATTTTTAGGCTAGGAGTGGCAATCTTAGACAAAAGTAAAGGCCAATCAAAGGATAAATTTCACACATTATTGTTCACTTTCTTCCAGGAGGGGAAATGTACTTCCCTGAGGCCAGCAAAAATCCTACTGTCACCAGCCAGTCGGTCAATAAACATCTTATTAAATACTTATTACCCCAGCCAGGCTTCCTTCTCCCAATGCCCCTTAATTCTACGGCCTTCCCTTTACTGAATGTGTCCAGTTTATCCTGTATAAGGCTTAGTTGTGCATAGCTGTTTGCAGGCTGCCTCCCCTCCCCCATCAGAATGTAAACTCCCTGAGGGCAGGCCTTGTTGCTTACTTTCCTTTGTATCTTCAGTGCTGGGCACAGGGCTCAGCAAATAGTAGGCATTTAATAAATGACTTCCTGGCTGAGGCATTCAATTTAAAGGCAATAACATAGGGTCCTGCCTTCAAGGACCTTAGATTCTAATAGGGGAGATAAGATATACAAACAAGATATAAGATTAATGATAATGACCGAAGTTAGTGATAATTATAATAGCATTCATGTAGCATCTATTACATGCCAAGTACTGGGCTAAATGCTTTACAAATGTTATCTCATCAAATCCTCACAACAACCCTGGAGGTAGATAGTATCAACTCCCATTTTATAGATGGGGAAATTGAAGCAGACAGGTTAAGTGACTTGCCCAAGATCACACCACCAGTATCTTAGATAACATCTGAACTCAGGTCTTGCTGAAACTAGACCCAGAGTCCTATCCACTGCACTGAGATGAAAGGTAATGGGTTAGGGGGCAACTAGGTGGTACAGTGGATAGAACACCAGCCTTGGAGTTAGGAGAACCTGAGTTCAAATCTAGCCTCAGACACATACTAGCTGTGTGACCCTGGGCAAGTCACTTAACCCCTGACTGCCATAAAAGAAAAAAAAAAAGGTAAAGGGGGGGCGGGGGAATCACACACAGAGATACAGCTAGAGTACCTAGAAAAATGCAGGTAGGATTTGAGCTGAGGGAAACTGAGCCAGAGATTCAGTAATAATATGTATTTGCTCAGAAAAATTTCCCCAGACTCACACACAGAAATACGAACTTTCCCCTTTTTGCAAATTTACAAACTTTCCAGAGATGTTAAAATTATTTATTAAATTAGTTTAAAAACAAAAACAAGGGGCGGCTAGGTGGCACGGTGAGTGGAGCGTTGGCCCTGGAGTCAGAAGGACCTGAGTTCGGATCCGGCCTCAGACACTTAACACACACACAAACTAAAACCTAGCCATGTGACCTTGGGCAAATTACTTAACCCCAATTGCCCTCCAAAAAGCAAAAAAAAAAAAAAAAACAAAAAACAAAAAAAAACCCAAAAACAAAAGCTAGAGAAGGAATCCATAATAACTGAGGGTCTCTCACAAGGAAATCCAACTTTGCAAATCCCTTCCTGCAAGCTGCAGTGTCTAATCATCATTCCCAGGCCAAAAGGAAAAGATGCTTGCATGCAGGTACCCAGGTCTTGGTCATATAGGAAGTATGACTGCCAATTTCTATTTTGATAGAACAGAGGATGAGAGGGGAAAAAAATCCCTTAAAACATAGGCAAAGTTCACTTCACAGGGGCTCCTCCTAGGTCATCTGTACTAATACACCTCACCACTTGGCACCAGTCTCCTTATTTTAAAGGGAAGAACCAGAGAAAGCTATGGCAAAAGGGATCCAGCTAGGTTATTTTAACTAGCCATGGCTATTTGCATGTGAAAAGCACCCCAACCCATTTAGAAATCGATTTATATATATTTTTTGCTTTTTGGAGGACAATTGGGGTTAAGTGACTTGCCCAAGGTCACAGGGCTAGTTTTTGTGTCAAGTGTCTGAGGCTGAATTTGAACTCAGGTCCTCCTGACTCCAGGGCCGGTGCTCTATTCACTGCATCACCTAGCTGTCCCTTAGAAATTGATTTATAAAAGGAAGACAAAATGTTCTTTCACAAACCGAACTGGTCCTTAAAGGACTTCTTCTATTTTGAGTGAACATTATATGCAAAAGTTTCCCACCTTAAACAAGAAACAGAGAGATAGATGGTCTAGAGAAAGCAGAGACTATTATCAAAAGCCCCTTGGGCCATGGAATCTGATAACTGGGAGGAAAACCAAGATCCTTCACTGGGTTCTGAAGCAACCTGGACTCAAGGACTCAACCTGGACCTTTGATACAGCTGTACAACCCTAAGCCAATCAGCAGACTCAGCTTTACAATTAATAACTGCTTTATGCAGATAGGGAGCATGGGTGCTATTATTCCCATCTTACACATGAGGAAAATAAGGCTGAGACACATTAAATACATGTCCCAAGGTTTCACTGAGTCTAAGTGATGGTACCGGGTCTTTAACCTCAAGCTCATTGTTCTCTTTCAGTCACACTCTATTTCCCTTGGAATAAGAAGATTTGGGTATGAATCTTGCCGCAAGCCTGGGCAAATCATTTCTGTGATCTTCAGTTATCCCATTTATAAAATGAAAGTACTCCTACTTACACAAGCTATATCACAGTTTCTATGAGGACAGATGGGATAACGTAGGAAAAACATGGCGTGTATTAAAATGTATACTTATTACATGTTAATTTTGCATATTAATTCTACATAATAAAATGTGTATGTTGTATGCATTATAATTTGTTATGTAATATATAATGCACATATCATATCCATTATATAAATTGGATATCTTAATACATACCCCATAAATATATATAATCCCCAAAGTGTTAGTGCAGTTTAAAGCTTTAATAACTCAAAGTTATTACATTGTTATATTAACACTTTAAGCTAAAATTGCACTAAAATTTCTGAGAAACCTGCATATGTGATGTTATCCGAAATAACTCCCCCCCAACAATAACTGGGTTATAATTTTTCCCACCACATTCTACAATCATAACTGATGGTCTAATGCTTTCTTCCCTTTTCCCAGTGATTCAGTTCACAAATTCGTTTTATTCACACCCCACTCACAACCAGTAACTCAGGGGCCAGCCCACAGTTAGTTCTGTTGCCCTATTTTTTCCCCCACTAAATTTCAGTTTTTCACTTTCCTAGTTTCACTTTCTTCAAGGCTGACGCTCCTTTCAAATGATACAGAGAAGGATAAAGAAGGCCTAAATGCTGGAGAGTCCCAAACTTGGTAGAAGGATAAGATCTGTGTCCTGGGGGCACCCTGGTGACACGGGCAATTTGAAGAGAACTCAAGTGCAAAACAGTCTTAGTGGAGGAAGCAAAGTTATTTTAAAGCAAAAGCTGCAGCACATTCACTCTCCTCTGAGTGCTAGATAAGGTTTGCCACGACACTGGCATGGCAGGAGAACCAAGGCATTCACTACTCACCATGGAGAGGTGAGCATGGAACAGGAGGCAGAGTGAAGGACCTTGGTGTCAGGAAAACTTGGCTTGAAATCCTGCTTACTAGCTTTTGTTTACTAATTGTGCAGTCCTGGGCAAAGCACCTAGCCTCGCTGTTCCTCAGCTTCCTTCTCTGTAAAATGAAGAGTTTGGACTGGAACAGGAGTTTTTTAGTCAGGGTTTGTGAACCTTTTTGTTTTTTGCTTTTTGCTTTTTGGAGGGCAAACTGGGATTAAGTAACTTGCCCAAGGTTCCACGGCCAGTTTTTGTATTAAGTGTCTGAGGCCAAATTTGAACTCAGGTCCTCCTAACTCCAGGGCCAGTGCTCTACTCACTAGCCGCCCCTGTGAACTTTTTGAAAGCTGTATTTCAATTTGATTAATCCCTCTGTAATCCTATATATTTTATACATTCAAAAACATTCTTTTTAAAAAATTTTTTATTCTGAACTTAACAAAACATTTTCATAACATAGAATAGAAAAAAAAAGATGATTGTACACATGAAACTATAAATCTATTATGTACAATTTGTTATTCTTTTAAAATATGTAATAAAGTGATCATGTAACTGTTTTTTCTTCCCTTTTGGGTCCATTGCCTTCACCAGACTGCCATGATACAAAAGTCATTAGGTGCCCTTGGACTAGAAGGTCCCTTCTCACTTTAAGTTATGGCCCAGGGAAGGGTTCACCTGCATTCAAGGGCAAACCATCTCCTCCAAACCAACTAAAACTAAATCCTAACGTGCCAGGCCCCAGCAAAGGGTTCCACTGGGTTTATTATATTCGTTCAGATTAGCAACCCTTCCTGCTCCCTCAACAAGTCCTGAGGAAGATGTTGGGGTGACAGGAAATAAAACACTGCTCATCCTTTGAGGAACACCTCAAACACCAACTCTCCCAACAGGGCTTGTCCGAGTGACTTCAGCCTTCGGGGCTCATTTCCTTCTGGGAACACCAGGACGCCCTGTCACCTGAATGGCTCCTGTCAGCACTTATCACCGGGCAGTCCTCCTCAGCCACTTACATTTCCATGGGTGGCTACATCCGCAACCCAGGACTTTGTTGGCGCCTTAAGTAAAGTGCTATGTACACAGTAAACACCCGAACAATAACTGCTGTCATCGATAAAGTGCTCTATCATTAACAAAGAGATTTTTTCACAAGTACAAGTATGATTATCCCACTTATACAAATGAGGAAACTGGAACTCAGAGAGCTGACGTACTTTGCCTAAACTCACAAAGTGACAAGTGGAGGAGGAAGTCAAACCCAGGTCCTCTGACTCAGGAATCCAGGGTTCTATCTACTATTAGTACACTGCCTCTTATAGAAAGAGCTAATTTATGCAAAGCAGGCAAGTAACATGTATGCATTAAGGGTTTACTAAGTTCCATGTGCTGTGCAAGGGTATTGGGCACCCAAGTATATACATCCAAGATAAGTCATTTACACAGTAAATATCTGGTAAATGAACGAGTAGACTGCTTGTCCAGAAGGACAGGATACCTAGAAATTGCTGGGGGAAAGGAGTCTCCTGCTTAGCTGTTCATCTTCCTCCTCCTTCCTTAGCCATTTGGATCAGCCATTAGGATCCTCCAACCTGAGGAAGGATGTGACTTAAGAATACAATATTCCCTTTGAGAAAGAGTAACACGTGTGTTTAACTCTGTTGAGGTAAGAGAAGGCACTGGGGGAATACTAAGCTTGAGAGGGAAGGGGAAAGGGGTCGGTCTGAACGAATATAGGAAAGCCAGAGAAGCCCCTTGCTGGGGCCTGGTTCTTGACAACTGAATGAACCTACTCATATTTAACTCCCCAGTTTCCTTATCTTTAAGATGAAGATAACTATAGGTTCATCTGCCTTATGAGAAGCAGTGTAGCCTAGTGGATAGATGGCTGGCCTTAGAGTCAGACAGATTTTAACTTCAATCCTAACTCTAATACATAATGTGTAATCAGGAGCAAATCATTTAACTTCTCATACCTCCAGAGCAATGCTCTATGACTAGAAGATACAAACAAGTAGTTGATATCCATTGGTGGAGGGACTTTCCATGCCAAAAGTTCCTAACACTAAAAGTTCTTAAATTTTTTGGTCTCAGGATCTCTTTATACTCCCAAAATATTACTGAAGACCCCCAAAGAACTTTTGTTTATATGGATTATATCTATCAATTTTTTATAAATTAAAACTGGTAATTTTTAAAATGTGTTTTAATTCATTTAAAATTGTAATAATTCCATTCCATGTTAAGATAAACAACCTATTTCTATGAAAAATAATGATATACCTCTCAAAAATATTTAGTGAGAAGAGTGGCACTTTTTTTTATACTTCTGCAAATTTCTTTGATGTCTGTTTTACCAAAAGATAACTAAATTCTCATATCTGCTTCTGCATTTAATTTGTTGAAATATGTTGGTCTGGTTGAATTATATAAAGAAAATCCCACTCCACACAGAAATGTAGCTGGAAAAAGAAGGAGTATCTGAATAGATAAATAACATGTTATTACTATGAAAAGTTTTGACCTTGCAGACTCTCTGAAAGGGTACTGCGATCCAGGTATATGAAGACCACACTTTAGGAACCAGTACACAATACCAAAGTCAGGGATACAACCTTTTTCCACTCCTACCACCAAACAAAACAATCAATCAAAAAATAAATAAATGAACAAACAAACAAATAAATAAAGCAAGCAAGCAAGCAAAAAATAAATCCCTACCTCATAAGGCTGTTTTAAGGGCTTAAGAGCAAAGATTTTTTTTTCTATTTCTCCAGCACTTAGCGTAATGCCTGGCATTTAATAAATGCTTATCAAGTAACTGACTGAGGAAAGTGTTTTATAAACCATTAAATTGCTGTGTGACTGTAAATTAGTATCATATTACGATACAGGTCAAATCCTATTAAATAGTCCCAGGAAGAAAATATCAAGAACTCCACATAACTCGAGCCTTATTGAATAAGACAAAAATACCATCACAAAAAAATAAATAAATAAATCTGGCATCCCAATTAGTCCATTCAACAAATGCTTCTTGAATACCGAATATTAATTCTGGGACTAGTGCTGATGGAGATAGCAAAGAAAACCCAAGACAAGTCACTGCCCTAGAGGAGCACTTAATTAGGGAGACAAGACATAAATGTACAACACATCAGTATAAAGATCACGGTACTATATAATTTGGTGTCATACATCGGTCTCCAAACTGATGATGAGGGTACTCAATTATGCTTCTTTATCAGCTGAACCAAGCCATGGTGGAAAAGGAAGGATGAGAAGCCACCGGGACAGGGTTGGGGTTGCTTGTGAAGATCAGATGAGAGCCACAGAAGAACAAGAGGATGTGAGGAATTATCAAGGTCAGAATGGGGGGAGAGTGATGGAATGGACCTGCCTAAACCAGAAGGTTGATGTTGAAGGGCAGTAGTCTAAATTCTTTTTCCTATCTTAGAGCTTTGCTGTATGAAAAATCAAATTGAAATTAAACCACTGGAGTCAATCTGGAATGCAGGGCCACCTCCTGAAGCCTCCAGCATAGATCTAGCAACTCCCCATTGACTCAATTCTAAGGAAAAAATGAACCTGGCCCATGGTAAGCCAGTGACAGATGAAAGCTGGCATAGGTCTCCCCCCAAACTCTGCCACCCTGGGCCTTTTTGCCACCAAGAACTTAAGTGTTAGTAATCTATATCAGCTCCTCTTCAAAATTTCCCCACTGTAGCCACAAATCAGAAGGTCTGACCCTACTCTAAGGTATTCCCCAATTTAAAAGGGAGGAGGTGAGAAATCAGCTTCTGGACTGGGATGTTTTCCCAAGGGTTTCATCTAAAATATGTTATAGAAATAAGGGAGAAGAGGACAGCTGAGGGCGTGGGATAGTGATAGAAGGGAGGGCAGATCAGGGGAAGAGGTAATCAGAATATGCATGCCATCTTGGGGTGGGGAGAGGGGAGAGATGGGGAGAAAATCTGGAACTCAAAATCTTATGGAAATCAATGTTGAAAACTAAAAATTAATTAATTAATTTTTAAAAATAAGATATGTTATAGCTAAGCAGACTATGAATCTACTTACATAGCATTTTCAGACGCCTTCAACTATACAGTCTAGTCTCAAATAATTTTCAAATTTTCTTCTTGTTCCCCCCAGGGAGTTTGCCATTACTTTGGTTTTCTTTTCATTATTCTTATCCACCCACTGTCAACCCCTAACCCAGATCCCTTATTGGAATTCAGGCAGATAGGACACAGGGGAAATTACTTAGCCTCAATGGGCTTGAGTTTCCTCATCTTGAGTTTCTGAAAGAACCATGGTCTCCCTTTCCTCCACAAACCACATCTCCTTCCCAAGTCCCTTCTTGGGCTCAAATGCAACAGAGCAAATAAAAAGAATGGTTTTTCAGCTGTTGTCTGTGTGACTGGGATTTCTTTGCAAGAGTAAGATTCAGCTCAGGTGCTATTTTTTGTGGGAAAGATAAAAATAATAATTCAAATAAATATAGCACTTTAAGGTTTGCAAAGTATTCCCCTCACACAGGGAAGCAGGCAGTGCAGAGAAGCTAATGATTTGCCTAAGGTTTATCCGGCTAGTGGTAGGGCCAGATTTCCTGACTCCCAGGTGTAACACTTTTTCCCCCCTACACACCATAGAAATCGAACAAGAGATGCTTCACTCCAGAATGAAAGCCTGTGCTCTACAGAGTTGTGTTCAAAAGTCAGAAATTCTCTCCATCTCAACTTCTATGTGCCTATTACAGAAACAGCAGCCCCTGAAATTCAGAGTGGATGAAAACGCTCCTGCCTCAGGATAGGAGCTTTCATTAAAAAAAAACAAAAAACCAACCCTAGCATTAAATTCTTTTGTAGTGTTTACAAATTCTAAAGGGCAGGCTGATGTAGACTTCCTCAATATTTTATAGGAATATCTGCACTCACCTACATTTTTTTCTTCTGCACCACAAAGATGCACCAGTTTCATTTCCAATTTTTTTTTTTGCCTTTTTTGGAGGGGGGAAGGCTGGGCAGCTGGGGTTAAGTATCTTGTCCAAGGTCACACAGCTAGTAAATTTTAAGTATCTGAGGTCACATTTGAACTCAGGTCCTCCTGACTCCACGGCCGGTGCTCTATTCACTGTGCCACCTAGCTGCCCCTTCACTTCCAAATTTTGTTACAAAAAATCCTCACTGCTAGTTATTTCTGACAACTGAAAACAACCCTTATTTTAACTAGTGGCCCATACCAGGCATGCTGTGTACCTGAAGGAGTCTGAGAACAGTACAAAAAGAGGGTTAGCAAGGAAGTAGGGAAAAAGCAGAACACAGAACCTGAGTTCAAATTCTGAATGCCTTAGGCAAGTCACAATTTTTCAAGTTCTCCATATGTATAAAAGGGGAGTAGGGGGGAGCAAGAGACCTCTAATGATATTAGGTCTAGGGAAGTTATTTTGCAAGGGAAGTTCACTTATGCCTCCTGCAAACCCTTGCCTCTCTGCACATCTATTTTCCCCCTCCTCATTTCAGTTCTGAACTCTCCTCCCCGTCTCATTTCTCAGGTAGCATTCTCCAATTCTGCCCATCACAAGGACCCCAGGAGGACACATCCGAGTATCCCACTCTGAAAACCATCATGCCCAGAGCTGTCCACAGAGGTTACCCCATCTTATAGAAGCCCTAAAAATGTTCTGTCAACTGCATTCTCTTCCTGGTTGAGGCAATTGGTGGCTCAGTGCATAAAACTCTGAGCCTCAAGACAGGAAGACCCAAGGTCAGGTATGGTCTCACTAGCTGGGTGACCCTGGACAGATCACTTAACCTCTGGCTGTCTCAGTTTCCTTGACAGTAAAATAAAAATATGAACACCCACTTTCCAGACTTGTTGGGAGGATCAAATGAGAAAATATTTGTAAAAGTGCTTAGTACAGTGCCTGGTACTGATATAGAAATGCTTATTCCCTTTCCCTCCCTTATTGAAAGACCATGGAATCATGTAGTTTAAGGTTAGAAGAAACCTTGGAAATCATAGACTTATAGATCTGGGAGGAGCCCATGGAGGTAACCTAATCCAATCCTCTGATTTTATCCATAAGAAACCTGAAGGCCATACAGAAAATATAGTTATTTCTTCCATAGCATGATTTTTCCCATCATGGTTTCAATATATCATGGGCTGGCTTAAGAAATTAAATGGGAATTTTGGGGGAGTTTTGTGGAAGCCACAGATGACACATGAAGGCGAGTAGATGACACAGAAAAAGTTTAGAAAGTCAAAAATGCATAAAACATATGCATAGTGTTATACAATACCAACGTATTTAACTCTTAATACCATAATAATTCAGACTTCCCCGGTATGAAGGGAGGGTCAAAAAATTTTACATGGATTTTCCAGACTGTGGGGGTGCCACACCCTTAACCCCTGTGATGTGGAAGGGATAACTAAGTGACTGAGGCTAAGATTCGAACCCAGGTCCTCTGACTTCAGATCCAGTGCTTTTTCCCATTGAACCACACTGCTTTACACCTAAAACAAGGTATGGCCTACCAGGAATAAAAGCTCTGGCCCTCAAGAATTTCCTTGTCATTTATAGGATAGGTCACACACTACATAAATTCATTACATATGGTTGTCTGATCTTCTAGATGGAATGGAAAGGGAATGCACTAAATGTACTAAAGACTGCGATATATATACATATATACGTATATATATACATATATGTATATATATGTATATATACATATATATACATATATACATATATATACATATATATATGCTGGAGGTGTAAAGCTAGGGAAAAGTGAGATCCTGAGGTGCTCACACTGAAAACCATGCAGCCCAAAAGCTTCTTCCTGAAATTTCCCTTTGGCCTCTTCTCAAGTACAATCAACTCCAGAAACTCAAATCTATTCTCTACCCCCTGCTAGGAGCTTAAAACCTTCACAAATGCCTGACTCCATGATCACAGAGATGAATCGTTTAAAGGCCATTCCTGTGAAGCTTGGGTTCCTACAGGTCTTATCAAGCTAGGAAGACTGAGGATGGAGCCAGGATGTAGACTGGTTAGCTCAAGAGAGCAACCCTTGATAAGTTAGAGAGGCTCATTACCAAAACACTGGGATGATGAGGTTGGCTGTTGGGTTTGGTTTTTTTTCCACAACAAGTCATGAAGAGTGCCTTTTATGGCATGGAGGGGCTGCAATCTTCACCCACTGGAGTATAATTTCCACAACACAAGCCAAGGAACTGGAAGGAACACTTATAAAACTGGGGCACAGTCCAGTTTTAAAACATACTGATGCAAGTGAGGGCTTAGCTTGTATACAGCAAATCTGCTGGTCAGTCAACACAACTGCATTGTGCACCTGCTATGTGCAGAGAAGAACCCGAATTCGGCTCCCTGGTTGGAAAGTTAAGAAGACAAAGGTAACTCTCATTTTGGAGGCACCCTCAGTGGAACAAGTCTCAAATCTCTCTACAATCTTGGCATGTGGCTTCTGTCCCTGCCTGAGCTGAACTTCAGTTTCAGTCTAGATTTTCTCCAGTTTTTTTTTTTTTTAAGAAACTGACTTCTTGCAAATCTGCAATTCAGACATCTCTCAAGGCAATTTACAACAGGAAAGGAGCACTGAGGATGAGAAAATTCACTGTCCTGGCTGTTAATTTGCCACCTAACCCCTTGTGAAATACAGAACTAGTTACTACCAAGAGGACTGTGATGTCATATGTCACCAGGCAGGTCCTGAGGTGAAGAATCATAAGAACCTCTTGTCTGGGACCAATGTCCCACATCTCAAGCCAAACTAAAACTTCAGATGCAGAGATAATTCCAAAGGATTAACATCTTTCATGACTGGCTGATTTTGAAATGTTTTCCAATTTTTTTCCCCAAAGCGTATGAACCGTTCTGAGTACTTCTTTTAAAAATGCATTAGTGACAATTTCCAGACAGCCTCTATTCAGTTGGAGGAATCTGAGTACTTTTTGAATGTAATGAGATTTGAAAAATCACAGAGGAATACCACAGAGATACACACACACACACACACACACACACACACACACACACACACACACACACACACACACATTGCCCAATAGTAATTTTCCCTTTGGAAAAAATTTTCACTTAAATATAAGAATTCCTCTTAAATTTAAATCACCAGTTCCTTTGCTTGTCACTTGAATCTGTCTTGATTCCTAAAGCACCTGTCTTTGTTCTAGACTATAAAATTAGCAGAAAATAGAAATGGTGTATGTGGACCATGTCATTTAGAGCTGTCCACACATCCTAACTGGAAAAGAAGGAGCTAAAGTCGGAGTCACTGGCACTGATAACATAGCATCCTTGGCTCTGAGATGGTCCTTTCTTTGAAAAGGATAGCCGATTTCTCTGCTAATAGGCAAGAGAGTAAAATTTAGCCTAACAGATGTTTCTGTACTCCAAAGAAGGGAATAGCATCAACAGAGCTCATGGAGTAAATGCGTAGCAGTTTAAGAGGCCAGAGAGAAAAGAAACAGATGGAGAGGAAGACTTTCTTGGTACTATATTATTGCCCTGAGCACAGCGCCTAACTGCATAGGAAGTTCAGACAAAAGAGGTCATCTTTAGGATCAGAAAAAGTAGGAAACTAATGAGTCACTGCCAAATAGGCCAGGGAATAATTTCTACTACCTGAAGAATTAAACAGTTTATTCAATCTGCGTACCAACCTGTTGTGCAAGCATATTAAAAGCTTACTTGTTATTATAACTGAAAATATTAAGAAATAAATGTTTCTCTAGTACTTTCACCTTTACAGACTTTTTTCCCTTTAAGAAAGTGTGTAAAAGAGGGCAGTAGGTGGCAAAGTAGATAGAGCACTGGCCTTGGAGTCAAGAGGATCTGAGTTCAAATTCAACCTTAGACAGTTACTAGCTGTGTGACCCTGGGCCAGGTACTTACCCCTGACTATCTGAAAAAAAAAAAAATTAAGTGTCTAAAGAGTCAAGAATAAAAGCTAAGGTTCAAAGGAAGAGGACTGAGGATGGTAAACAAACTTCCACACAGCTAGGCTGGATAGAGTGCCAGGCCTGGGGTCAGGAAGACCAGAGTTCAAAGTCAGCCTCACTTACTACCTGTGCTGATCCTGGACAAGTGACTCGACCTCGGTCTACCTCAGTTTCCTCACCTATAAAATGAGGGTGACAGTACCTACTTCCCAAGACTGTATTATTATTATTATTGTTGCTGTTATTGCAATTGTACAAAATATTTTTGCTTCATTAAAATCACTGGGTATCAGGGCAGTAACCTCTTTGTCATTCTAAAGGGTACTTTTCGCTGTACTGAATGCTGGAGTTTAGTCCTGGGAAATCCTGGAAGGGAGTAATCAAAGAAAGAATGGAGTAATTTTAGAAGATTAAGGAATTATTATTCTATTATAAGGGTAGAGTGTTACCCCTAAAACTATATTTAACATATTGTGACCTTTATTTGGTTCAAGATTCCTATGCAGTGAATAGAGCACCAGCCCTGGAGTCAGGAGGACCCGAGTTCAAATGCGGCCTCAGACACTTGCCACACTTACTAGTCGTGTGACCTTGGGCAAGTCGCTTAACCCCAGTTGTCCGCCAAAAAGGGAAAAAAAAGATTCCTATGTCGCTATTACTTCTTTTGGGGGAATAGAGGATATGGTATGGGAGGAGGACGAAAAGGAGATTATGACATTTTTCTAAGCTAGAAATGTTTGGATTTAGAATAATGGTAAATTAATTAATAAATAAATAATAATAAATAAGTAAATTAATAAAATAATAAATTAATAAAAAGTATTTCTGGTAGATGTGCCTTGAACACAAAATACAGTAATAATATTTCTTAGATACTGAGGAAGACCTCAATCAGGGTATGCAGATCACTTTCTGAGCCATTTGATGGAGAAGAGAGTGATTTTTTTACAACCTAGCTATTCTAGCTACAGAAACCTAAATCTACAAAATTATTTAGGATCCAAGTGTGAAAGATAATAGGATTTAGAGTCATACAGACCCTTTAGATATGGTTTAACCTCCTAATTTTGCAGATGGCTACAGTCAGATGAGGAAATTGATCCCAACTATATCCTGCTAATAGGTTAAATACAAACTGTGTTAAATTTTCAGAGCTGAAAGGAACCATCTCTTTGAATCATATCTTTGAAAGCCTTTATCAGACTTATTAGCTGACAAAGTGTTCAAGGGGAGTTCCCAGAGCCCATACCTCATCAGTACTTTCAAAAAAATACTGTGTAGTCAAGTCAATCAATCAATCAATCAATGACTGGCTGATTATTTTACAAAGCAGTTTACCAATACTGTACAGTCAGTATAAGTCAATCAATCAATGACTGATTAATTGGCTGGTTGGTTTACAAAGCACTTTAATAATAATACCATCAAGTAGACAGTGTAAGTATTATTGTTCCTCATTTACAAAGATGAAATAACATTTCTGAAAGTTAAGTGGATTACCCAAGGTCACACTGTTCCTAGGCATTGTACCTAAGAATTAAACTTAGGTTCCTCAACTCCAAATCCTGTTTGTTTTTTGTTTTTCCCTACTATACCATGTATAAAAGTCAAAAGTTAATCCAGTACAGTCAGTGTTTGGGTCTGAATGAGACTAGAACCATCCTAAGATATCATACAAAGGGATCTTCCAAATCATCATCATCTCACAGGGTCATTACTAATACATTATAACCAAAGCCCAACAAAGTCACAAAACCTTACTGTTTCAGTCATTCTGGCTTATAGTACTATTCTTAGAAAATGAAACACCCTCATTATATGGACTGTGTCTTCAGCCAAAATTCATCTTTACTACATTTACCTCTTCTCCCTTTCCCTCAAACCAAATCATTCAGGTAGCTCTACAGAGGGTCTCTATACAGAACTCATTTGAGATATGTGAGTTAAAGTGATCAAAACCCAAGAAAAAGGAAACAGGGAGCAGGATTTGATAGATCTTCACAATAACCTCATGAGACATAAGCAGGGCAAACATCATCTTCATCGTCCAAATAAGGAAGCTGGGATCCAGAGTAGTGAGATGACTTTCCAAAGGCACAACATCACATAATTAATTAATGGAATAGTCAAGTCTTCACACTCCAAGAACGATGTTACTTCCGTTTTGTCAGGATCCCTCGCCTAAGATTTATGTGAGAATGAGGTGGGAGGGGGGAAAAAGGACATGACCTGGGAACACGTAGCATTGCCAAGAGGAAGCAAGTCTAGGTTCAGGCAACAATAGATGTTATATAGGCAAGGACAGCAAAAGGAGGGAGAGAGGCCAGCTACCTAGTGATTAGATGGTTCATAGCCAGACCCTGGCCAGAAACTCTGAGGGTCTTCCCCTCCCTTCTTTTGTGAAGGCAAACTAGGCCATCTTTTGCTTCATTTCTTACCTAGCCTTAAGTCACTGAATGGGTGTTGCCTCAGACAAAATGAGACCTGGGAAAGGCCTTAACTTAAAAAGGCCAAGGTTTCCCACTGCATGCTGGTCCATTACCCATCCTCCTGACCTGTCTTGTCACTGGACTCTGATGACTCTGGAGGAGAGAGTGAGGCTGAAGACTTTGCACAGTTGTGCCTCACTTAAATCCTATTCACTTGCAAGACATCACTCTAATGATGTCATTGGTCATCTTCAAAAACAAAGGAGGAACAATAACTCAATAGACTTTTCTTTTAAAAGGAAAAGACTACTTCCCCTCCAGAGCCCTATGTGGCAGAGCTGGATAGACCTGTGGGCCTGGAGCCAGGAGGGCCTGTGTTCAAATATGCTGTTTGATCTTTATTAGCTGTGTGACCTTGGGCAAGTCACTTAAACCTCTGACTGCCTCAGTTTCCTCAATCGTAAAATAAGGATAACAATAGCACCTACCATCCGGGGTTGCTGTGAGGATCAAATTAGGTAAAAATTGTAAAATTATTAGCACACAATAAATGCTTATTATTAATAACAATTTTATTGTTATGAGCAGGAAAATAAATCTACAGAGATGAACCCATCATGTAGCCAGAAAAAAACAACTAGAAAAGAACAAGATTATGAAAGTTAGATTATCCAGGAGAACAAAGTAATGTTGACTGAAGTAAGATCAAGAAAGGGAAATGAGAAAAGTCCATCAGATTTAGCAAACAAAGGGACCAGGTAAACTTTAAGGGAGTGGCTGTGGTATATATATACTGGAATAGGAAGGCAGATTATAAGAGATTAAAAGCAAGTGGGTAGAGAAAAAGAGGAACTACACAAAGGATTCTTTTGGGTGCTTTCCAGCACTTAAGCACAGAGCCTGGAACATAGTAGGCACTTAATAAATATTTACTGATTGAATGATTAGTAATGAAGAGTCTCTAGGCACAATGAATTATATATTTTGAGGGTTTTCTCAAAGTATAAGTTTGTGAACTTTCAGGATTGTATTACTGGGGATCTACTATTGCCTTTGAAACAGATCTCAAGGGGGGTGGCTAGGTGGTGCAGTGAATAGAGCACGGGCCCTGGAATCAGGAGGACCTGAGTTCAAATCTGGATCAGGCACTTAACAACAACAAAAAAAAACAGCCTAGCCATGTGACCTTGGGCAAGTCACTTAACCCCAACTGCCCTACCTTCCCCCCTCCAAAAAGCTAAGAAAGAAAGAGGAAGGAAGGAAGGAAGGAAGGAAGGAAGGAAGGAAGGAAGGAAGGAAGGAAGGAAGGAAGGAAGGAAGGAAGGAAGGAAGAAATTTCAGGGAAAATCCAGCCCTAATGGCTAGACCAATTTGCATTAATCACTGTTAGTCTATGTATATCTAGTCCTTTTGGTATTCATTGGTGTTGCTATCTCCTAGCAAACTATGGGCTCTCAAAAATGTTAAAAGAACTCCACGACTGAGTGGCATTTTAGAGGTTGGAAGTAAGACTGCCTTTATAAATTAGGCTATCATCATGTCAAGGAAAAGGGAGATGAAGAGAGAATTTAAGATGGCAGGCAGAGTAGGAGGAAGAAGTACAGACCAAGGCCCACACACCAATTCCAACAAAGACATAGACTGGACTGAGTAATGAATGACTGGAGAATCTAAGGAGAAAACAGTGAGTCATTTTTTCCAGCCTGGGGAGCAGGAAAGAGACCTGAAGCTCAAAAAGGGCTAAGCTGTGGTCAGGTTCCTGAGTGAGAAGCAAGTGCAGATCCATCAGGAACACGGCCTGACTATGCCGGGAGCTACAAAAAGAGCCAGTCTACAACTGCACTGCTTGGACCCCAGGACAAAGCTACTGAACAGCAAAGAGACTTAGAAGGGGACTTGCAGCTAGGTGCAGGACTGACCTGTGGCTGAGTGCCAGGGCAAGGAGAAGTCACTGATAAACTAGATGCTGCTCAGACCTGGCCTGAAACCAGAAAAAGAAAGAAGAAAGTGGCAGATGTATGGCCCTGATCCGAAGTGCCCAATGTGAGGCCTTCAGCACAGTGAATACAACAGGGAGCTCAGGGAGCTTGCAATTCTGTCACTCTGAACCTGTAGGTCCTTCCAGCTAGCTGAAGGAACTGGGACTGTTAGTCATCTACTGGAGCTCCAACCAGGGGGAGGCTTACAGTTATGTCACCTAGACAGAGCCTAGGGTCAAGAGCCAGCAAATCTCAGACCAATCTCAGACCAAAGTGCAGCAACAAGACTTTACCCTAGATCAGACTGTAGTGAAAGTGCAAGTCCCTAACCTAAGCCAAGCCTATGTTTATTGATGCCCTCAAAAAAAATAGCAGCAGGGTCCTAGAAAATGCAAAAGAGGGGCAAGAAAAATACCCAGACATTACCTTAAGAAATGTGAAAAGCTTGGCATTCAGAAAGTAAGTGCAGAAGAATGAATAAACAAGAAAAGATAACCACAGATGAAGACCAATTATGGGGGGAAAAACAAGGCACAAAACTGAAAGACGTTAACTCTAAACTGTCTATAAGAAAAAACACAGCTTAGCCACAATATCAATTGTAATTCTTTAAAGAAATGAAGGAAGAGGTTTTTTTAGGAGTTAAAATAGTTTTGTAACTGAAAGGAGCATTGGAAGAAAGAACTGGAAAAGAAAGAAGAGTCTTGAAGGAAAGAATTGAATAGAGAATTAACAGTTGAGTACAACAGGCACAAAATCTTACCCAAACTACAAACTCCTTGATAATTAGAATGGGACAAACAGAACTTAATGACTATGAAACAAAAAGAAATTAAAAAAAAAAAACCACAAAGTCAAAATAATGAAAAAAATACAAGAAAATGTGAAATGAATGATGAAAAACAAATGATTGGGAAAAGAGATCAAGGAGTGATAATTCAGAAATTTTTGGATTGCCAAAATAGTTTATCAAATTTTAAGAAATCATGAAAGAAAACTATCCAGATCTATCAGAACCAGAGGGCAAAGTGGAAATAGAAAGAATTCACTGGTTTCCTCCTGAAAGAAATTCCCAAATGAAAAAAATCCCAGGAATGTAATGGCTAAACCAGAACTTCCTAGTCAAAGAAAATATACTGCAAGCTACCAGAAAGAAATAGTACCAAGGAGTTACAGTCAAGATGACACAAGATTTAACAGCTATCACTAAAAAAAGAGCAGAGCACTTAGAATGTAATATTCTGAAAGGCTATAAAGACATAGGCTTACAACCATGGAAGACTCATACAGAACAAAAGCAAATATAATACTACAAAGGAAAAAAATGGACAGTCAAAGAAAGATTTCAAAACATTCCTGATGAGATCAGAACTGCACAGAAAGTTTGAAATGAAGGAGTAAAGACAGAAAAAGGTAAGTAAGAGTAACTGGAAAGGACTATACAAGGATTAAGAGTTTAAATTCTAATATCTAATGATACAAATGTCCAATTGGAACCCTAAAGTCACCAGAGGTCATAGAAGGAGTGAAACAAGACAGAGGACATGGGAGTGGTTTCAGAATGTTCTGATTATCTTAGAAGAACAAAAAGAGAAGTGAAAAGAAATACCTTAAAGAAGAAAGGGGGTTTGGGGGTGGGGAAGGTAACATAACTTAGTATCTCATAAAATCATGCAACACAAATGAGGTAGAACAAACACACACAATGTTTGGTATAGATATATATTCCAAAAATGGAGAAGAGAGTTGGGAAAGGGGCAGGATAACAGCTTCAGAAGGAGATTAGTCATATATAAAATAAACTCTAACATCAGAGGGTCCGACAGGGGTCTAAGCAAGTTGAAGAGAAGAGGGGCAGGAAAGGGGGAGATTACATTAAGGATACATCACTTGTGCTGAACACACTCCTCTTACAACCTCTTCTTTGTAAAGAGCAAGTGGAAGACAGAGATGAAAAAATATAAGTGAATAGGATGAAGGGATATACACAATTAACTATCATAATTGTGAATGGGATAAAATGGAATTGGATAGCAGAATGGTTTAGAAAGCAGAATTCAACAATATGCTGTTTATAAGAATCACACTTGAAATAGACACAGAGAATAAAAATAAGGGGCTAGAGTAAAAATGAGCTGAACTCAAAAGAGCAGGGGTAGCAATCGTGATCTCAGACAAGGCAACAGCAAAGATAGACTTAAAAGATATAAACAGGAATATTACATTATTCTGAAAGGTACCAAATAATAAATCAATATCAACACAACATACATGCACTAAATGACATAGCATTTAAATACTTAAAGGAAAAGTTAAAAGAATGATGAAAGGTAAAAGGGTTACAGGGAGATACAGTCAGCAAAACTATAATATAAAAAATATAATAACCTAAAACAGATATCTTTTCAGACCGAGAAAAATATAAGAGAAAAATAAATGAGAAAGAAGCTAAGGATCTGAATAGAATTTTAGACTAGATATAATCAATCTCTGGCAGTTACTGAATGGGAATAGAAAAGATTGTGCCTATTTCTCAGCTATACATGGCACATTTACGAAACTGGCCAGGTATTTCACCACAAAAATCACACATATGCAGAAAAACAGAAATAGTGAACATATGCTTTAATAAACAAAATGTAATAAAAAAAATTCTATTCAGTAAAGGGCTATTTAAGAAAGGATTACAGATTAATTAGAACCTAATCCTAAGGATTGTGAGCCAAAAAACAAATCATAGACGCAACAGAGAATTCCACTAAAGATAATGACAATGTGACACTATATACCACTGGGTATGCAACGACAATAAGAAGAGCAACAAATCTAGAAAAATAACCAAAAAAACTTTTTTAACCCAACACAATACCAAAATAAAAATTCTGAAAAATCACAGAAGAAATTAATAACCACAAAATTGGATTAATAAATACAAGTATGAGCTGGTTTTTAAAAAAACAAAACTGATAAGTTATTAAATGATTTGATTTAAATAGAAAAGGACACTAAATTATTGATACCAAAAATGAAAATGGAGAATTCATAACAAATGTAGAAAAAAAAAGAAATTTCTATTTTAACTTTGCCCCCTTGTTCTAATGAAGTAAAAAAAAATAATAATAATTTCATTTGGAGAAAAAAATCGAGAAATCTCATGGGAAATTAAAAAAAAAAAAGTGAAATGGAAGGCAGCCTAGCAATACCAGATATCAAACTATTCTACAAAACAGTAAATATCAAAACAATTTGGTATCATTAGTCAGTAATCAGTCAACTAACATTTATTAATTGCCTAATATGTGACTGTCACTATATTAAACACTGACGATACAAAGAAATACTAAAAGAAAAAACAAAACAAGTCCAAAAACTCCAAACCCAGTACCTGCTCAAGGTGCCCACAGTCTAATTATTTAAAAATAGATATATCAATCAGTGAAACAGATTAGACACATATATACAGAAGTAAATGTATCTGGTAGTCTAGTGTTCAGTAAACACAAAAACCTCAGATAACAGAGGAAGGACTGTTGGTTGGTTCTTTGGTTGGCTGTCCTCCTTCATTCACTATTCAACAAAAACCAACAAGAAAACTAGAAAGTAATCAAGCAACAATTAGTCCAGCATTTTACACACATACCAAGATAAGCTCCAAATGGATAGAAGACTTAGATATAGAAAGTCACATCATAAACAAATAAGAGGAACAAGGAAGAAATTTATTTTTATCTGTACAGATAAGGGAAGAGTAAATGACCAAAGATTAGAGAAGATCATATAAGATAAAATCGACTATTTTTATTACATACAATTGAAATATGACTATACAAACAAAATAATGTGACTACAGTTAGAATGGAAAAATTAATTATGACACTATCTTTGTATCAAATTTGAAAAGGGAGAATTCATAACATATATAGAAAAAAATAAAGGAAATTACTAGAAATTATTTTGCCCAACTCTATGCCAATAAATCCGATAATGTAAGTGAAATGAGTTTTTATAAAAATATAAAATGTTTAGATTAATAGAACAAAAAAAATTAAGAATTTAAATTAACCCAATATCAGAAAAACAACAACACTGAATAAGCCATAAATGAATTTTATGGAGGACAAAGTGCATTTATAAGTAAATTCTATCACAGATATCCAAAGAAAAATATAAAAGATACCGCCCCCCCCCAACTGACAAATGGTAAAAGGATAGAAATTTCTCAAAATTTCATTTCTCAAAGGAAAACATCCAAGGTATTGACAGACATATAAAAAAATGCTCCAAATCACTAGTTAGAGAAATGCAAGACTTCACCTCATATCCATCAAATTGGCAAAACTGACAAAGAAGATGACAAATATTGGTGGGCTTGTGGGAAAATAGGCACATTAAATGCATTTTGAAAAGCTGAGTCATACATTGGGTCATACATTCTGAAAAGTAGGATACTCTTTGGCCCAGCAATACCTGTATTAGGTCTATATCACAATGCATCAAGGAAAAAAGAAAAATATTTATATGTACAAAGATACTTATAATACCACTTCTTTTTTCATATAGTAAAGAACTAGAAACTAAGGAGGTACCCATCAACTGAATAAATTATAATATATCAATGTAGTGGAATATTATTGTTCTGTAAAAGCCTGACACAGTAGCACATCTGTAATCCCCCCTACTGGGGGAGGCTGAGGCTGGTGGATTTCTTAAGACCAAAGACAAATGGTAAAAAAAAACAAACTAATTCCAGCACAATATGGTGAGTTCTGGAGGAGGGGGCCACCAAGCTCCCTAAGGAGGGATGCCAATCCAGGTTGGAAACAAAGTAGTTCAAAGCTTTCAAGTCAGTAAACAATGGGATAAGGACTATAAAAAGTTGCTGCCTGGGTGAGAATGAGACCTGGTCTAAAAAAAATTTTAAAGGAATTGTTTTAGAGAAACATGAGAAGACTGGGATAAACTGATACAATGTAAAGTGAGCAAAACCAGGAGAACAATTTAAGTAACAGCAACACTGTAAAAACAAATAAATCTGACAGATTTAAGATCGAAGCAATGACCACAATTCCAAAAGACCAACAATGAGTTCATTATTAATGAGCTCAAGTGATGGGCTCAAGATACTGAATAAGATATATATCTTGGGAATTTATTTTACATGACTATACAGAGTTAGTAGTAGTAGTAGTAGTAGTAGTAGTAGTAGTAGTAGTAGTAGTAGTAGTAGTAGTAGTAGTAGTAGTAGTAGAGGCAAGAAAATAAATGCTAGTAAATTTTAAAATAAAATTGAATTTTAAGAGAGAGAAAAGGGTGATATAAAGTCTTAAGAGTTGGAAGGGACTTCAGAAGTCAACCTTCCAAAGAGTGTGAGAAATCCTTCTTTACCATCCCTGATAGTCGCACACTGATTTATCACTCACTTCACAAATCTTCTTTCTTTTTAAACGCCCTGTACAAGGTTTGAAAACTGTACTCTCTGTATTACTATCCACAAGAGGCTCCTCTCAAGGTTTCAATTACAGCCCCAACTAGTTAGTGCCTTTTATCACAAAATATATTTCCCAAATGCCACAGGAAGCAGAATTTCTTTACACTACAGAGTCCTGCATTTGTATAAAGTCACATTTGACCAGATTCCTGGGAGGTTATACTATGTTAAGGGAAATGATTAAGGACATTGCTAACAAATCACAAAAACTAACTTAACTAAAAAAAGACCCTCCTGAGACATACATATCCTACCCACCCCTCATCCCTTCCCCTCCATGGAAGAGATAATGGACCCACTGTTGGAGGGAGCCTTCTAGAAGAGCTAGCTCAGCATGAGTGGCCAAATCTTAAACATGCCTCCACCTTCTGTAAACAGCCAGGCTCCAGGGTTCCACCACTCCAGGAGCTGATCACCAGGCCCAACAGGAAGTGCTATCTATCCTGCCACCCCCTCCTTTCCACCTTCTTGCTCAGGGAGTGATAATCAAATTGAAATTATCATTATTTCTGTGAAGGACATGACAAACTTGTAATATTTAATAACTGTTCCTGACTCTGGAGCCTATGGAAGTTTTCTGCCTGTCAACACAGAAAAAAAAAAAACCTAAATGGATAGAAAAATACATAGTCACCACACTATGATATGCAATTATGTGCCCCAGATGGAGTTAAGCATTTCAGCACACATATGTCAGACAGGTACTGAAGACGGACACCAAGTTGGGCTCACACCTGGAGAACAGTAGACTACAGTTTTATCTGGGAAATGATGAAGAGTTTTTCACCATTAAAAGTTACTCCCCTGCACAAAGCCCCAACTTTTCTTGGTCATTTTTTCTCCCATTTTTATTTATTTTGTTAGTATTTCCCAATTACATTTTAAAAAGATTTTAGTAATAATTGTTTAAATTTGAGTTCCAAATTCTCCCTCTCCTGCCCCTCCCCCCACTCCCTGAGAAGGGGAGCACTATGTTATCAATTATGCATGTAAAGTCATGCAAAACATTTCCATGTTAGTCATGCTGCAAAAGAAAACACAGAAAAAAGCAAAAAAAAAAAAAAAGAAAGAAAGAAAGTGGGGAAAAAATATGCTTCAGTATAGAGTTCATCAGTTCTCTCTCTGGAGATGGATAGCATTCCTCATCATGAAGACTCAACTTTTTAAGAATTTTTTTTTGGTTTTTGTTTGTTTGTTTCCCCAAAGTTGCAACGTTACATATCTTAGAACATCACCATCTCTAAAAAATAAATGTCATAGGCAACCCAAAAGTCAATGGGGAGTTGTGCAGTGTAGGCAAGCGTGTCAAAGATACCACTGAGGAAATGGGTATTGACAGGGGAAGTGGGCCAACCATCCAAGAGCACAGGACAACAGATTCTGCACTGCCCAAGGGCAGCACTGGTACTTATAAAATGTTTTTTAAAATCTTAAACAAAAGGGGTGGCTAGGTGGCACAGTGAACAGAGCACCAGCCTTGGATTCAGGAGGACCTGAGTTCAAATTTGGCCTCAGACACTTTCTGGCCATGTGACCTTGGGCAAGTCACTTAACCCCACTTCCCCCCTCCAAAAAGCAAAACAAAACAAAACAAACCTTAAACAAGAGCCCAAAGAAGTCTAGTGCCTTTCCTAAGACCACACAGTAAGTGAGTGACAAAGACAAGATTTGAAACCAGGTCCTCTGACGATGCCAAATCCCGGGCTTCTTTCTCATCACTGTGCTACCATCTCATCTCAGTGTTATCTGGATTACTTTAATGAAATTTCTAATTTTCTGCTTTTTAAAAATCTTCTGTATGATCAATTTTTGTACATTTCCTTTGCAAGTTTTAAATAAAAGGGAAATTCTCAATATATCCATCCAGTTCTCTATCTATATGTCTGTCAAATTTATTTCTTCTTAATGAATTTTTAGGATTTAATGAATAAATCACTGAAAATTTAAAATAAATAGTACATTTGTTTGGGTTGTTTTTTTTTTTTTAAATAAATTAATTTAATAAATAAAGGACCTAATTGGTCTTAGTTAAGCAAAGGCTTAGGATTCAGTGGACTTGGATCCCCTGGCCCTGTGTCACTTGTCAGCTATGTGGCCTGGGACAAATCACCTCCCCTCTCTGGGTCTCAATTTCCTCATCCCAAAACTAAGAGGGTTAGACCAGATTACTGATTCTCCATGTGTGATTCAGGGAACCTCTGGGACCTCAAGATCCTTTCAGGGAGTCCACTAAGTTGAAACCATTTTCATAATAATACTAAGATATTTAATTTCTAATATAATGAATATCAATAAATATAACCCAGATAAACAAGTACTCTTTGGGGGAAAGGGTCCTCAATACTTTAAAAGTTCAAGGCATCTTAATTACTATGAAGTGGGTCCATGATCTGCAGACAACATGGCATTTCATTTATGCTAATTACAGAATCACAAAATTAACTGGAATACCCTCTCACTAAAATTTGGGTGGCATTCCCCTGTTAAAAAAACAGAAATACCTTTTAGAATAGGGGGACTCAGCATTAATGCCAGACTAAAAGTAGGCACAGACTTTAGGACTGTGCTAAAATCCTAGTTCTGACAATTACTAATATCCACTAGCTGGGCATTTTAAAAAATGAAAATTAATATATTATAATTAATTACATTTAATATAATTAATTATAATTAATAAAAATCAATATATTAATTCAGTTAATATATTCAGTAAGGGAAATATTATCAAAATGTGTAGGTATGAGTGGACACTAATGATAAGAATGGATTATCAAAGACAAAATTATAAAATCAATAATTTTAAAGATGACAATATCACAATAAAATTTGTGGGACACAGCTACAGCAGTTCTCAGGAGACAAATTTGTTTTTCTGAATCTTTAAGGGAATAAAAAAGAAAATGAACATTCTTGGCATTAACTTTGAGGTTTCAAAACAGAGAAAAATCAAAGGACTACAAAAAGTCAAAGAAGTATACAGGATTGAAAACAAAACAAATTTAAAATAATAATCATAATACAAAACTTTTTCCAAAATGTCAGTTTAAAAATTAATAACTGTTGAGGTGGCGGAGTGGTGCAGTGAATAGGGCACCGGCCCTGGAGTCAGGAGCACATGAGTTCAAATCTGAGCTCAGACACTTAACACTTACTAGCCATGTGACTTTGGGCAAGTCACTTAATCCCAATTGCCCTGCCCTGCCCCTACAAAAAGCAAAAAAAAAAAATATATATATATATTATATATATATATATATATATATATATATATATAAATTAATAGCTGTTAGTGAACTTAAGCAAAAAGAAGAAAAATCCAAAAATATCAAAATTTAAAATGAGGAAATGATAATCGCAGCAAAAAATTAAGCAATAACAAAATTGTATTAGGTGAAAAAAAGACCCTCAGTTAAAAACCAACAAAACTGAGATTATAAAGCAAATAAATGAAAAGCAAAAAAAATTCAACATCCAAGATTTAAAAAATAAGAAACCAATAACCTAGAAATGAACAGGCCCTAAATGAATTGATTTTTTTTTAAGGTGACAAGGCACAAACATAAGAATCCAATCAAACATTTAAAGATGCAATCTTTTTGCCATTTAAGTTATTTGCTAAAATAGAATCCATCTTAACATTTTTATCAATAACTTGGATAAAAGCTTAGGTAGTGAGTGTGCTTACATTTTTTTTTTTTAATGGCACACACAGCTGGAAGGAATAGCTAAGATACTGGATGACAGTCAAAATCCAAACAGATACTAACAGGCTGGAACATTAGGCCAAATCTAATAAGATGGATTTTAATAAGATTCTATGTAAAGTCATACATTTGAGCTCCAAAAATCAACCTGATGAGTACCAGATGGGTAAGGTGAGACTAAACAGCAGCTGGTCTAAAAGAGATCTGGGTGTCCTAGTCATATGACAAAAAACTTTAATGCAATCGTAGGCTCAAGCAAGGGGCAGAATGCCCAAGGATGGGGAGGTAAGAATCTCACTGTCCTCTGCCCTAATGGAATCACATCTGGAGTTCTGTGGTCAGTTTCTGAGCATCACACTGTAGGGAAGCCACTGATAAACCAGAGAGGGTTGGGGCAGGGGCAAGAGCCTAGGAAAGTCAAAGGTCTAACATAGGGTGCCATATAAAAGCAGCCATCTGGAAAAAAGACTTTGGGAGGACACAGTAGTTGTCTTTGAAATATAGAAAGGGCAGTCACATGGAAGAGATTTCTTCTGCTTGGCTCCAAAGGGCAGAACAAGGAAGAGTTGGGTGAAGTTGCAAATTCAGTTTAAATACAAGGAAAAAAATAATAAAACCATTCTGAAGCCAAATGGGCTGCCTTGGGAGATGGACAGTTTCGCTCTAAACTAGAGGGCTTCTCAGTTTGTGTTGTTGTGTCTGTCCTTAGCTCTCAAAGAGGACCATGGATGGCATCAGGGAAATGATGACATGACTTGCAGTTGACCTAGATTTGAATGAGGGAGGGTTGTGTAAGGTCACCAGCCTCAGTTTCTCCTCCAGAGCCATCTGGGTCCAGTGGCCTGATATTCATCAGGTTGACTGGAGATGACCCAGGATGCAATGGGAAACCCTGGCCCTTTTAGGCCTTTTCACAGATTCACTTAAAGAGGTAACGCCCATTCAGGGAATAGGGAATTAATTCCAACAAGAACACCACCCCTGCTGGGGATGTCCAAGAGAATCCTTGTTCAGGTATATGAACCCCTGAAGCTAGATGGCTTCTGAGGCCCCTTCCACCTCAAATTCTATGAAAGAAATCTAATAAGGTACACCAGCTAGCAATCTAAGAGACACAACCCAGGTAGGGCTATGGATCTGTTGAAGTCTTAGGCTAAGAAGCATCTGGTCCTCTCTTCTCTTCCTTTCCCTTCCCTTCCCTTCTCTCCTCTCCTCCCCTCCCCTCTCCTCTTCTCTCTCTTTCCTTTCTCTCTCTTTTGGCAGTGCCATGACTGTCATCCCCACTCCACCATCATCATGAAGAAGAAGAAGAAGGAAGAAGAAGAAGAAGAAGGAAGAAGAAGAAGGAAGAAGAAGAAGGAAGAAGAAGAAGGAAGAAGAAGGAAGAAGAAAAAGGAAGAAGAAGAAGAAGGAAGAAGAAGGAAGAAGAAGAAGGAAGAAGAAGGAAGAAGAAGATGAAGAAGAACCATATTTATATAACAGTTTAATTTCTGCAAAGTGCTTCACAAATATGATCTCATTTAAGCATCACAACAACCCAGGGAAGTAAGTGCTACTATTATCCCCATTATACAATGGACACTGAGGCCGAGGGTCCGTTACCCAAACGGACTACACAGCTAATGAGTGCCTCAGGTCCTGATTCCCAGTTCTGCACTCTAGCTGCTACTACCCTCAGCTGTTTCATAGTTTAAATCTAGAGACTTGCTTCAAATGAGGTACTTAGCATGTTTTTGTGTTTTCTTTAGAAGCATTATTACATGCAGTGAATAGAGCACCGGCCCTGGAGTCAGGAGGACCTTAGTTCAAATCTGGCCTTAGACACTTAACACAAAACTAGCCATGTGACCCTGGGAAAGTCACTTAACCTCAATTGCCCTTCCTCTTCCCTCCTCTAAAAATAAAAAAAGAAAAAAATCATTATTACACAGAAGGTCTAACATAGAAAAAGTTTAGAAACTCAGAAATGCATGAAATAGATGTACTGTTGTGTATATTACATGTTTTATTATAGTAATATTACAGTTTTTTGCTACTGCTCAGTTTCTTATTCCCCTCTCCTCTCCACGTACAGTATTCTTCCTTCTGTTTTCTCTTCCTACCATCTACATTAATCCTTTTTTCACTGTTAAAATATTCAACCAAACGAGGTGAGATTTCTTTTTAAATCAATCTGTTTGGGATTTTACAACAGTTTCACACACATTTTCACTAGATTTTTTTTTTTTAAATCACATCTCATACACTACTAAAGTTAAACCTTAAGCTCTGTCTACCATCTTCAAACAAAACTGAACTAAAATTTTCAATTAGTCCCATCTTCTGTAACTTTTAAAAGATTTCACTGAAATGAGAGAAATCTGATTATACTGATTGGGATATATAATCAACAGAGCTATTAAGTATAGCAGGTTCATTTTAAAACATTTTTCTCAAATTTAACTGCAGAAAAGAAAAAGTTTTATTGAAATGAAAGCAATACATTAAGAATGCTGAACCAGAACATTTCCCAAGCTTCCATACCTTCCCACACCCTAGGAGGAAAATTCATCTTTCCTCTAGGAAAGGGAAGAATATTTTACTTAATAGTCATGCCAAGTAGCTATATATCTCCTACCTAAAAATGACTCTCATCTCTAATACAAGGAGGTACATGCTACAATGAAGAAAGAATATGGACTTGGAATCAAGAGTGGTGAGTTCAAAACCCAGGCTCTGACACTTGCTTAGCTGTGTGACCATGTCCTCATCTGGAAAATGGTTTATTAGGACTGGCTCTACCTCAAAAGGAATGGGGGGAAAAGCACGTAGGTAACCATAAAGAGTGATAGAAATGCAATTTATCAAATTTTCTTCTTGCATGAAGTTCTCACACTCAAAATGCCCTTCTTCTACCTAACCCCAACTACTATAACCACTTCAGAATCCAGTTGTATGTTGATCTGCAGAGATGTAATTATTTCTCCATATATTCATTTTTTTTTTAAAGGTTAGAAGGACAGCAACCATACTCATCCGTCCAGATTCCACTGCTGACTGACACTGGAGCCTTGATCTGCTGTTTCTAGCCTGGGCCAGTGCACATGGTGCCATCCCACCACCACCACCCACATGGTCACCAGATTGATGTTGAATTTTGTGAGACCTTAATCAGCTCCGCATTAGTTCAGAACTCCTGAGCTCAAGAGAACCCTCCAACCTCACCAGCCTCTGTCACTGGGACTACAGAAATACACTACCATGCCCAGCCACATACTGGATGTCCCAAAAAGTCTCCTGAAGTTTTCAAGCTTAAAACTACCCTAAGACTTTTGGGAATGCCTTGTATGTTTTTAAAGATGCTCTTTGATTCTTTCTGCCTCAATTCCCCCATTAGCTTCTTAGAAATCCGGGTCGCATGCAAGACAGTACAGTAATCCCTTCGACATCATGACTTTCCCCATCAGTTTCGATATATTTTGGTTCAGCAAAAGAAATTAAATGGAACTTTGGGGGGGAATTTTGCAGGAGCCAAAATGACACACAGAGGCCAGCAGCTGACACAGAAAAAATTTAGAAACTCAGAAATGTATAAAATGTATGTACTGTTATGTATAATATTACCTGTACACCCCATAAAAGAAAAAGAAAAATATTCAGACTTCTTCTCTGGTACAAAGGGGGGGCCAAAAAATTTTCTGTGGACTTTCCAGATCTCAGTGCTGCACCCCTAACCCCCATGATGTGGAAGGGATAAATGTACAATGCATGCAGTGAAGGGATGCTCAAGAAAGGTTACCGATGGAGGAATGTGTGACTCAGCCCTGGGTTAGTGTTAACAAGAGAAATGATTTCCACCAACAGCTTGAGGCATGGAAGAAGACATGAACAGAGCAGAATCTGAACCGCATTGGGCAGTCCTACTCACCTGAGACACTTTACTTGTTATGAGAAAAGAAAGACATTACGCACGTAAAGGTCTGGGATAGAACAGGCATCGTAGTAGAGTTGATGGTGTTAAGAGGCCCTGAGTTCGAATCTCACCTCAGGGGCTACCTGCACGTGACCTTGGATAAGGAAGGCATTTCACTTTGCCTGGATTTTCAGTTCTCATCTGTAAAATAAGATAGCCTATAAAAGTTTTATCCAGCTCTAAATCTATGACCCAACACAATGGGAAAGTGAATATGAGAACTTGTAAAACTCGGGTCTATATCTGAACCAAGCAAGTTTACCACTAATGGCAGTAAACATAAATATGCTTTATGAATCAGGACAAGCTGAATAAGACCTTGGGAGAGGAGATCAGGGAATCATACATTTAGAGCTTGATATGGCAGCTGAGTAACAAAGTAGATAGAGCCCTCGAGTTGGAGCCAGGTAAACCTGAGTTTGAATCCTGCACATGGGGCACTTACTAGCTGTGTGACCCTGGACAAGTCACTTAACCAAGCAGACTCTATTTCCTCATCCATAATATGGGGATAATAATAGCACCTACTTCCTAGGATTATTGTGAAGATCAAATGAGATAGTATATATTTTCCAAACTTTATCATTTGTAAACTGCTAGTTATTTTTATTTATTTTATAATATTATCATTTTATAAATGAGGAATAAATGACCAGGACACATGGCTAATAAGTATATAAGGTAGGATTCAAAGCCAGTCTTCCTGTTGCCAGAGCTCTTGTCAGCAAGTACTTTTAATATGTATAAAATCTTTTAAGAGTAGATTCTTTTTCAAATTGCGGTTTTAAAAACAGTATCAATAGACATTGGGGATTGTTCCTACTTTCATTATCGTACATCATGGTAAAAAAAAAAAAAGGAACTTGGCTTTATAGGCAGATATTGTGAGAACAAATTAAATTCCTAATAATGGATAATTAAAATGAAATTATGAAAACTAACTACTCTAAATTGCATACCCCCAAAAAAGGTTTGTGTGTAGAAGGGAAAAATGGGAAAAGCAAATGGTACAATCCATTTCTCAGTCACTTATTTAGATTAAGATAATTATGGCTGCTAATAAAGTACTGTTTTACACTGTCCTAGATTGTGTGTATGTATGGCAGGGGGGTGGTGAGGACGTGGGAGGGGCGTCTGCCTGCGTATAGGAGAGAGCTCATCACAGGAAACCAATGAACAGAGACTGCTGCAATCTACTAGTAGTGGTGGTTGTATTCTGGGAGATAATCACTGACACTTCTGAGGGAGGAACCAGGGAGAGCTGGAGAGCAGGTAGCCATGAAGGTCAGTTTCTATGCTATCCTTAACTGTCCCAGAGAACCTGAAAACGGGGCAGCTAGGTAGGAGGACTGAGCGCCAAACCTGCAGTCTGGAAGACTCAAGTTCAAATTCAGACACTTACTAGCTGTGTGACCTTGGTCAAATCACTTAACTTCTGCTTGCCTCAGTTTCCTCATCTGTAACAATGAGTCAGAGAAGGAAATTGGCAAGCCACTTCAGTATGTTTGCCAAGAAAACCCCAAATGGGGTTACAGAGTCACCACTGAAACCACTGAAAAACAACAACGATGACCTGAAAACAGAGTCCCTAGAAGAGAACAGCTGGATCAAATCAAGGAGCCAGAAAAATAAGATGCAGAATCCTCCAAGCTCTGCCTAAATCTTTGCCCATCCCAGCAATGGGCTAACTCTTGACAGAAAGTTGTGACTGAAAAGCATGAGGCTCCAGCATAGCCCCAGATCACTCATCCCAATTAGTCAACAAACATTTTATTAAGTGCTAAGCAATCCATCACATACTAGATGGATGCAATCTCAGAGAGCAAGCACCACGATGAAGGATGGCTGGAAAAGGCTCCATGCTGGAAGAAAGCCAGGGAAGTCAGAAGGAGAAAAGGAGTGAGAGCATTCCAGGCACCATGGCCAAACCAGGGAAGAGAATGAGTTGAGAGATGGAGTGCCTTACAAGAGGAACAGCAAGGAGGCCAGTGCTCCCAGACTGTGGAGTACATGGAGACGAGTGAAATATAAGACTGGAAAGGTAGGAAGAGGCCAGGCTGGGAAAGGCTTTAAATGCCAAAAAGAGGATTTCATATTTGATCCCAGAGGCAGCAGGGAGCTGCTGGAGGTGGTTGAAAAGGGGGATAGGACAGTCAGATTTGTGCTTTAGAAAGGACATTTTGACAGCTGAGTGGAAGACAGACTGCAGTGGGGGAAGACTTGAGTTAGGGAGACCAAACAAAAGGCTCTCACAGTGGTCTAGGTGTGAGGGATTAAGGGTCTGCAGCAGGGTGTGGAGTCCATGACAGTAAAAAGGACAAGACACGGCAACAGTCCAGAGTCTATGGAGTGGGTGTAAGTGAAGAATCAAGGATGAAACCAAAGCTGCCAGCCTGGGGAGCTGGAATGCAGGGCAGGGGAAGGGAGTGGGAATGAGGAGATAACGAAGGGCTTGGGAGTTGGGGTGGGGGTAATTAAAAATCAAGTCCAAGACTTTCTTGGCAATTAGGATAGTGGCTAGAGAACTGACCTCAAGTCAGGATGACCTGAATTCAGCTCTGACTACGTGGCCCTGGGCAAATCACTAAACCTCTCAATGCACCCAAGAAACTCTCTAAGACCATTAAGTTACAAAACATGTGCTGAGCTAAACATTCACAGAATTTCCTTACCAAGTGTTCCCTATATTAATGAAATCACATCATCTTGTCCAATAAGCTTGTGTTGATGCATACATCTGTACATGTATGTATGTGTGTATTTTAATATACATATATGGCCCAATATGCCAATAAACATACACACATCTACAATATGTGTATATACATATATAGGTATACATACACATAAGCACAATCAGATATGTCTGAGCATTCGATGATATGTGGCTTGACTGCAACTATATGGGAAGGCATGGACAAGAGTGACACAGAATGAGAGGCCACAGATGGACTGTAATCCACATCTTCCTAACAGTGAGAGATCCTCAATCCAAAGGATCCTTTATTGCCAGTTACAATAAGAATCTCCAGAGGCAGCTAAGTGGCAGTGAATAGCACTGGTCCTGAGTTCAAATCCAGTCCCAGACACCTGACACTTAACTAGCTGTGTGACCTTGGGCAAGTCACTTAACCCCAATTGCCTTGCCTTCCCCCCTAAAAAAAAAAAAAATAATAATCTCCAGTACTGCTAGATAATGCACAGTACTAACAGTACTGCCTTGACATGTTTTATAGCTTTTAATAAATAAATACTTGGTAAATATTCACTAAATTCTAATGTTTATATACATGTTGCAAGGTCAAGGAAGGGTTCTATTTTATGATTTCAAGTCCTCTCTTCCTCTATATCTACCTCCCTCCTTGGAGTACTCTACAACATAATCCTATATCATAGTACTAGTCTATGCCTGGAGTTCAGACTTAGTTCTTCCAAAGCTCACATGCATCACTTCTGCAATAAAGCCAAAGAATCTTCTCTCTGTGTAATAGCTGAACACTACACATTTCCTTTGCCTGGATGAGTTCTGGGCCTCCTTCCCAGTTAATAATCTCAGTAAGATCTTCCCAAAACACTTTTTTAACTACATATTTTCTTCGTCTAAAAAGGAGTTGAGGATATGGTTGGTGACCTCTTCCCCACCCTGAGCTCCTTCCCTTCCCACATTTCCATCAGGCTGGCTCATTCTTTGGATTACTGGGAACAAATGCTTTTATCCTGAGGTCCAAAATGAAATTCTAGATTAAATCAAGTGGCAAGAAAGTGGGGTTTCTTGTAACTTGTGAGTTTTAAAATGTGAGGTCATCCTCAGATGATCACATCTAGAATATCTAATTGCCCAGAACTAGACAGATGATCTGATAAAGTAATCCCAGAAAGGCAAAAGAATTATTGGTGCCCTCTACATCACACCCCATTCCTAAGCAAATTGACCACTTAAGGATAATCTTTCCATATCTACAGGATGATCATAAGATGGAAATTTTACCAAAAGCAAGAAAGTAAGGAAACAAAAATCTACCATTAAAAAATGAGTAGGGATGCCTAGGCTCTTAGAGTGTACCTAAAGACGTTAGGTTAACACAGCTTGACCTCACAGTAACTGATTTCGTGGAAGGCAACTTTCTCCAAAGGCTGTTTGGATAGATAACAACGGGCATTCAATGGCTCTAGGTTTTAATTCTCTTACCTGTAAAGTGGTTGGGTTGGAAGATCTTTAAAGTGGGGAAGGAGGGCTCCCTTTTACCACCAGGGAAACAGTACAGAGGAAAAGTAGAAAATCTGGAATCATGGGGCCTGGGTTCAAATTCCCAACTCTTCCATTTACTACCTGTAAGACCCTGGGAAAACCACTTTTCAAAAGGAGTAACAAAGAACACAGGTAACTTTCAAAAACTTTTCTGCAGGTTTTAAAGACATGCTCTGCAAGAATCAATTGTCAGAAGGAAGTGAGGAACATATCAAGTTACAGGACAAGCAGCTTCATCTTAAGTTTTTTTTTTAAAAATATCTTAAATCCTAACAACATAGGATTTTATGGATTCCTCTGGAATTAACAGAGAGAGTTGAGCTTCAATTGAGTTCTGGATTAAGAGATTCCAGACATCTCGATATCTGACACTCCTCCCCCTCATTTTGGAGGGCAATTGAGGTTAAATGACTAGCCCAAGGTCACACAGCTAGTGTGTCAAGTGTCTGAGGCCGCATTTGAACTCAGGTCCTCCTGACTCCAGGGCTGGTGCTCTATTCACTGTGCCACCTAGCCGCCCCAATATCTGAGGCTTATAATAATAAACTAAGTATCTATTATCATATGCCCCAGGCACTGGGGTTATGCGAAGCAGTCAATCCTAAAGCAAATCCCACATTTTAAAAGTTATAAAAAGAGTACACAGTTCTAATGTCAAACATAATGCGTTGGAATCCATTATTTATTATTGTTTCTAAGGTTGTATTTCCTTACTTCTGGAAATACATAAAATAATTTCTTTTTTAATCACACATAAGATTTTTAAAAGATTTTTATTGGCTATAAGTTTCTGCTTATTACTACGTTCATGTCTAATGAAATTATGTCACTACCCGGAAGGCTGAGGAAAGTAGGAAGTTAGGAAGAGGAACCTGTTAGACTATCACCTATCTTAAGTGGAACTGGACAGCACAGGAAATGCAGCTAAAACTGGGGCCCCTTGGGGTATTTCCAGATGACAATCATATTTGTCAAGGCCAAGAAAATTCCTGGTTCTTTAGCAACCAAAGTTCAACAGTAATGACTACAATGGACATCTAAAACATTTCTTTAAGTTTTATCTTCCCACAATTTTCATGTCATTCCCCTGCTAACACATATATACACATATGAACATATTTGTGTAACATATACGAGCCTGTTTCTGTGTCTTGTCTATGTCTATATTAGGACTTCTGGGCCAAGATGGAGGCAGACTACCCAAATCCTATTCAAAAAAACTCTGAAGTCTGCATCAGACTGAAAAAAATGGTTTAAAAAATCTAATTTGAAACTAAAGTAACTTACCCTTTAACTGGAGAGAAAGTTAACCAGAAGCCCAAGGGTAATATGGAAGAGAACCCACCAGTTAAGCCATCACTAGTATAGGAGAAAATCCTAGAACATCCAATGTGTAGGTTAATTTTGCTTGATTTATTTGTTAAGAGGAATTCCTCTTTTTTTCTTTCTCTCAAGTTTTAACTGGGTTATTGATAGTGATGTCAAAAGGGGGACCTGCTGGCTATTATAACTTTTTTTAAATGATCTGAATGAAGTTCAATACAAAGTACAAAGAAGCAGGGCAGTTTTTAAAGTAATGTATAACATTTATTAAATAATTCTTTTTAAGTAAAAGGAATGAAATTCACAGTTTTGTTTAGAATTTAATTTCTGTGCTCTGCTATGTGGGAAAGGAGTCAAATTAACAAACCAGTCACTAGCAAAAACTTACAGAGATATTTGGAGTTGGAGAGTGGCACCAGATGAGTTAGGGGGGAAATGTTATTTAAAGGAGGATCTAACAAACTTGGGAGAAAATGGGCGGGATTGGCTGTCTTGGGGAGGCAGACATTGTTTTAGAGGTGTGGCCTCTAAGATTCCTCTAGAACTGAAACTTACTGGGAGTGACTGGATAGGTAAGTGCATACATATCATAGCCAAGGAACAGAAGGGAAGGTCATTAGGCAAGAGTGCAAAATAAAGGAGAAGGAGGAGGAGAGAAAGAAAAAAGGAATGAGGGAGGAAAGGAGGGAGGGAGGAAGGAAGGAAGGAAGGAGGGAGGGAGAGAGGGAAGGAGGAAGGAGGGAGGGATGGAAGGAAAGAGGGAGGGAGGGAAAGAAGGAAGGAAGGAGGGAGGGAGAGAGGGAAAGAAGGAAGGAAAAAGAAAAAGAAAGAAAGAAAAGAAAAGAAAAGAAAAGAAAAGAAAAGAAAAGAAAAGAAAAGAAAAGAAAAGAAAAGAAAAGAAAAGAAAAGAAAAGAAAAGAAAATACTTTTTGGATGTTTAAGTTGAGAATTTAAAAAAAAAAATTTAGGCCACTGTTAGAGCTACCCCATAACTTTTTTTCAGAATTAAACTCCTTAGTCTTGACATTCACCATCTGGTCATAATGTATTTGTCCTACTCCCCCCACCCCCACCCCCACTATGCCTCCCTTATATCCCATTCACATTGGTCTACTAACTTAAGTTTAGTTTTCACAATCCTTCCTCCAGGTATCTTCTTAAGGCATTCATGATTATAATGTCCTCCCCCCTTCTTTCACATCTATCCAAATCCTATCCAACCTCCAAGGCCTTACCTAGTCATTCCCTAAATACCCTCAGTCCAAAATGATCTCTCCCTCTGCTGAATACCTACCCCACGTGTGTTGTTAACACTGCTAATTATATACTACCCTCCATTATGAAAGGATAACCCATGCATGCACACGTACACATAAATATATGTCTTGTCTTCCCAACTAGAATATAACTCCTTCACATAATCTTGGTGATAGAAGGGAACTCAAAAGTTCACCTAGTCTAACCCATATCTAAACAGAAATCTCTTTCAGTATCCCAGACAAGTAATCATCCAGGCACTGCCTAAAGACCTACAACCTCTTATTCCACTTTTGAAAACTAGTTGTTAGGATTTATCTTCTTACATACAGTGGAAATTTGCTTTTAGCAACTTCTACCCCTTGTTTCTTGCTTTTCTCAGCTCTCTGATGTCAAGCAAAGCAAGCTGATTTCATTTACCAGTAAGCATTTACTTAGTACCTACTATGTGCTTGCCCTCAGGGAGGACTACAGTCTAGCCACACATAGTTCTTATTAAAATTCACCTAACTACTCTCTGGGGCTATACATTTCTATAGCTGATTTGTGAATTTTCATCAGCCGCTGGGTCAATGACTTGAAAAAAAATTACATTTGTTATCTTATCCTTAAGATTATCCAAAAACGTTCTGAGGCATAGACAAGTTTTGACATGACCTCTGTATTAGGAAAAAAGTCTACCAGAGATAGATCAAGGAGCCAAGCAAGAGGACCTCCTCTTGGACCAACCACCTCCATGTACAGGTCCGAGAAAGCTCCAGAAAATTAAATTGATATTGAAAATGTATTGTTCAAAATTCAGAAAGCATAAAAAGAATTAAATTTTCTTTTTTTCCCTATGAAACAGAAAAATTCAACTACATTTTCAAACATAAATGATACATGATTATTACAAAACAGAAACAAATGAAATAATTACCAAGTCCTAAGAAATTTGAGAAGACACATGTTGAGAGGATATAAGAACCACTTCCTGAATTGCCTTCAGGAAGGTCAGCTTCTGAAAGGACAAACTGGGTCTCCAAAGACAGAGCTGATATAAACATATGACCTGAGGAAAGAGTAATTTATCCTGTTTTTATTTCCCTGGGACCACTAGTAGGCAGATCAAAAAGTAGGAACCATACAGTTACTTAAAAAAAAAACCCACCAACCTTTGTTCAGTTGGCTTTTTGAGTGCATCTGTGTTTCATACTTCCTGGTTTTTTTTACTAAAAGGAAGCGGAAGAAGTCACAAGATAAAGGAACTTGGAACTTTATTTCTATCCCAGAGGGAACCAGGAAGTAGCCAAATCTCCCTCTAGAAGGAGCCTGCTGTCTTGTCTAGGTCCCAGTTGCCTGATCGATCAAGATAAAAGTCTGTGCCCCTGGGACTTCACATAGCATCTGGTGGAGAAAAGAGTCATGACCTTAGCTTTCAGTAGATCATTTCAATGATTTATCCCATCATCCTCTTTAAAAAAAAAAAAAAAGTTTTGGTAGTATTTGCTAATTGCCACTACCATTGACTCTATAAACAACAACGAAGGCCACCAAATAATCCAATACAAATACCAGTGGGTGGTCCTTTTTATGTGGCATGTGGAAAACTTGGGATTTTTTGTTTTTGTTTTTCTTATTAGAAAGAGTGTGAACTAATAAAAGCAAGCTTTGTCAACAAAAAATAGCTCCATGGGCATCCACACCAAGATTCATGGAGTTATCTTTTAAAAAAAAAATAAGACTTACACTTTTCATGTAATTCAATGTGGGGTATGGTACTTTTTTGTTTTTCTTTCTAAAGAGGTCATTTCTGAAAGAGGAAATGAAAGGGTGGGTTTTTTTTGGCTTGTTTTTTGCTATCATTTTCCTGTAATAGGTACTTTTATGATGTATAAATCAATCCTTAGGGAATCCTAGAAAGAAAGAAAAAAACCCCAACAATAAAAGTAACGATCTGTCTCTGCATAAAGAGCTTCATGAGATGGGGGAAAATTTTTTTAAAGGAGTGCCCTGACTGTCTCACCTAGCCGTCACTTGTTGATTGACTGATCTCCAAGTTTACATTCTGGTGCTTCTTCTATGGAGAGAAACTTTAGCCTCTACTTCCTGGGAGTAGGGGGCAGAGAGTCATGAACACAAGACAGCTGCATGAACTTATAAAGGAACAGGGTGAACGGGCTCCTTTTCCATTCCTAGAGCCCCAAACCTACGTATAGACTGAAAAGGAACATGGTCTGGTGGTATGTATGTTTATATTTGAAAAGGCCAATACCAATAAGGAACTACAGCAAAGAAAACATGGTAAGTTAAAAAGGTACAGCTCACTTCACATGTCCATATAGCAAGGTTCATTTTGTGTTAGGTTCAAATAACTTCCATGCCTTGTTTTAAAGGTGCTAATACATTAAAATGTGGTCAGGTCTATGCCTATGAAATGGAAGCACATTTTCTTTTGTTCACGTCTATTAATGGATTCACCATGACAGAACTTCTAACAAGCCAATTATCCTTGACAGTAAAAGTGTAAATAAAAACATGTCATGCATTTATTCAATATTCTTCCCTGCTACAGATAATTATATTTTGGTTTGACCTTTTAGCTAGTGACACATACATAATATCTAACCTTAACTTTGCCCTCAATTTCTTATTTACATTATCCTTTGCAAAGCTGTTTTATGATGGGTGAAAAGAAATACTATTAAATCACCTCGTTGGAACAACAACAACAAAAAAATCACCAAGTAAATTTAAATGGCTAGCTATCATAGAAATCAGGATCCTTATAACTCTCCATGAGGGGGAGGGGGAAAGGTAGAGCTAAGTCTGTGACCCAAAAGGATAAGCTTAACAGGTAAAGCTCTTGAAAGGGAGAGGAAAGCCAGTAGTGTTAATGGCACTCCAGCTGTTAACAGAGCCCCAGATGGAAGCTGCTTCTGGGGCTACAGCTGCCACAGCCTGGCACACATGCATCCTTAGGCCCTTTGCTTGGCAAAAGTGCTTCTCTGACTGAAGATAGGAACTGACCTAGAAGACTGAGGGAATGATATTTACCCAGCAGGCCCTGAGGAGGGGGAGAGAGAATGGCCTGGTAGGGTTCCACCAAGGATGCCAAGTCTGCAGAGACCTGCCTGTATTTTGAGCTTGATTTTTTAAGAGCTCCAAGGGGCCCTAAAGATGATATATCTAATTCCTGTCATTTTACAGAGGAAAAACCGAGAGCAAATGAAGAGCCCTTTTCAAATCCATTTTGTTCATTGTTCTTTGTTTCCTCTCATGTCCGACTCTTTGTGACCCCATTTGAGGTTTTCTTGGCAGAGATACTGGAGTGGTTTTACTATTTCCTTCTCCAGATCATTTTGCAGATGAGGAAACTCAGGCAAACAGGGTTAAGTGACTTGTCCAGGGTCACACAGCTAGTAAGTGTCTGAGGCCACATTTGAACTCGGGAAGATGGGTCTAGTTGACTCCAGGCCCAGCACTTTATCCACTGTGCCACCTAGCTGACAATTTCAAAGTCATAAAGTGAGTCACACGGTGGAGTCGGGTCTAAAACATTATGTCTCTGATTTTCTTGCCAACTCATCACTAACTTTAAAATTCATCTCAGTTTCTAAATGTTTCTAAAACACCAAACATAGAAAACAGTGCCATTGTGCACATTTTAGATTCAAAAGGAAAAAAAAATTTAGACAGAGATCAGGGATATAAGATCATATAAAATGTTGACATTTTTCTTCAAGGATAATAAAATAAAAACTATATAAAATATCAGGCTAAGGATCTATTTGGGGAAAATACCATTTTCCATATTATTCAAAGGGGTCAGAAAGATATACAAAAGGATAGCAGCTTCACTGCCATTTTCTGACAAGATGGTGCATACTGTCCAAGAGCCCACAGAAATGTTTAATTTGCAGCCAAGAGAAGTAGATCAACACCATTGGGGAAATGCTCTAATTAGTTCGAAAGCAGATCACTTTGCAGAGAGAAGGAAAAATAGGGCCAGTCTGGTTTAACAAACAATGATATCTCTTCTTTTCCTACTAAGAACCCATTGATAAGGGAGTGACTTACTCTGTGCTGTCATGGAAAATAAATCTCTTTAAGTCAGAAGCTGAGATACCTAGCCCAGCTCCCTGGGGATCTGGGGGATAGGTAGGCCCAACCACTTGATATAATGTTGTGTCTGAGTGAAGTCAATCAGTTTAATAGGCTTCCTTGACCAAGAAACACATCAATGTTTCTAGATGTCAATGGGTATTTAGAAATGAAAAATTATAAATATATAAAATAGTATCGAGAATAAGAAAGATCTAAACAAACATTGTGGCCAGTAGAAGCAATAAATGGCCAGTGCCAAGAGCTGTTCTTCACATATAACACATTTGTCTCTGTTCCTTTCCTTTTCCCATATCTGAAATATATAACCACTGCCACCTCTCAGGATCCCAAGTTATCTTCAAAGCTCAGCTCAAGGGCCATATCTTACCCAAAGCATTTCCTGATTCAGTTTCTTATCTGTTGCTGTTGAATCATTTCATTTGTGTCCAACCCTTCATGCTCTCTTCTGGGGTTTTCTTGGCAAAGGTTATTTCTTTCTATAGCCCATTTTTACAGATGAGAAACTGAGGTAAACAGGGCTAAGTGACTAGCCCAGGGTCACACAGCTAGTGTCTGAGGCTGGATATGAGCTCATGAAGAGGAGTCTTCTTGATTCTGAACCCAGTGCTCCATCCATTATGCTACCTAACTGTCCCACACAGTTACTTACTTATGCAAGTGAGAGCAGAGACTATTTCATTTTTATTTGTTTCTTTAGGCCTTACTGTATTGTAGGTGTTTAATAAATCTTTGTTGATTGATTAGTGTTGTAGATTACTACATAATTTTTCAAGTATCATTGGAAAAATTAGGCAATGTTAGTCTGTCTTATTAGGACCTACTACATATTAGGACCTACTACATTACTACATAATTTTTCAAGTATCATTGGAAAAATCTGGCAATGTTAGACTGTCTTATTAAAACCTACTACATCCCCTTCCCTAATGTCATCAATGTAGGGGAAAAGGGGGAGGCGGAGGGAGTATTAGGGATTCTATTACTCTATAGACTAAAGGGTCTTTGGATAGATTTCAGGGTATCCTTGAACTTGGATAGGAAAATTTAAAAATCCATCTTCATTTCAACAGAATTGGTTTTCTCTGTAATCCTAAATATTTTTAAGAATTTAAAAACCTGCTTCTGGGAAGGATTTCGCCAGATTGCCAAAGGGGGCTGATGACATGAAAAAAGGTTATGAACCCTGATTTGGAGTCATGCCACACCAGAGCTTACACCTAGTAGGGCACAAGAATTAGAAGAGTAAGTGGTGAGCTTTTTGCTCAGATCTGGTCTAGCCAGAATTGCCTGGCTGAGTCTCACCAGCTGAGCGTCCTGCTTACTTCCCATCCTTGGGGGATGGTTCCTGGCAGTGGCAGTAGGCAGTCAACACAGGCAGCAGTTGTCAAAAAACTCGAAACAATAAAGCAGTAGCCTCCCAAAGTTACAGGTGGGAAAATTACAAGCTCTTCCCTCTGTAATTTTGCTTTGTTAGCACTCCGTAAAACCATAAAGAGCTATAAAAAATGTGAGCTGTGACTAAAATTATTATTGGCATTTTCTGTCAGAAGACACAATGTGTCAGCAAGAGGATGTTTTGGGTACTCTTATAAACATGGGGATTTTTTTCCCAGCCATCAGACAGACAGGCACATTAATATGTGCATCCAATTGACAAAAACACACACCCCAGAATGGGAAGGATAGAAAAGATTTTTGAAACCAGTAGGTTAAATACCCTCATCACATAATTTTAGAGTCAGAAGGGCCGCACTGGTCATCCAGTCCAACCTTCCGATTTTAACAGATGTAGGAGATGTTAAGCCATTTGGCCAGGATTATATAGCTAATTCATGGAAGAATCAGGACTAGGACTATGGACTCTGGATTCCTAACCCAGCATTTTTTCAGCTATACCTCACTGACAAGTCAAAACATAATAAAAGGAAATTAATCTGGAGATCTGGAAATTGTTATGAAAATCCACTGAAATAACAGGGGATAGAAATGTAGACAAGATGTCCAAGAGGAAATTGGTCAAGGTTAACTCATTAATGGTTAGTATGTTTCAAGAGTGAGGCTTGAGCTCTGATACTGAGGGTCTTCCGATATATAGAATAAAAATCTTCAGTGATACTACGTTTGAGACTTTGTTCTGTCATTGATGATATCTCCCTGAGAGCATGAGCTCACCTTACCCTGGCTAGCCCATTAACACTAACCAGAACGATTACTGGTCAGCTTTGGAGCCTCTGGACTGTACTTTTAAAAGGGGAGACAGATATAACAAGAGCCAGAGATAAAGTCAGATCATACACAGACTCCACTTCTCTGGGAGAAGAGTCTGCTCAAACCCTTCCGGCAATGTTGTGAACCTGGGAGCCCCAGGAAAGGAGTGAACCATGTGCTCCCAGAAAGGGCAATGAACAGATGCAGAAACACAGCAGGGAAAAGGGGTTCCTGGGTCAAAGCAGAAGCTGCAAAGACCGGAGCCAAGAGACAGCAATAATGCAACAATGGAGGAGTTTCTGAACAGAGAAATCCCAGGGCCAAAGTGAGATACTGAAAAGAAGTTACAGGAAAATGCTAAGCTCCTAAATGAAGTTTCTCGGAAGAAGAAGGAAAGTCGTCAGTACTTGGGGAATAGGGATCAACTGAACAGATTCTCAAATGCTTTTCCCTTTCAGGGAAGCTTCAGCCCAAAGGTTATACCAGGAGTCTAATAGTGATAAAGAGCCTAGGAAAAGTAGTAGCCCACCAGGGAAAGGCAGAGAGTTGTTTTGGCTGCTTATGAGCATGAGTCCAAGTCTTTCCATTTTCTGCTGGGCAAAGCAAAGCCTGTGCTCCATATATATGGCAGGAGCCTGAATACTTATAGCTATCCCTTTCATATCACAGGGGTTAGGGCAATGGTGCCCCAACAATCTGGCTCTCCTTTTGTACCAGAGAAGTCTGAATTTTTTCTTCTTCATTTATGTGGTGTTTACAGAGCTATATTATAAAATTTGGTTGGTATTACACAATGCCATGCATATATTTCTGAGTTTCTAAACTTTTTCAGTGTCATCTGAAATCTACAAAACTCCCCAAAATCCCATTTAATTTCCTATGCAGACCCACAATGTTAAGTTGAGATGTGGAAGAGATAACTATATATGGGAACTAAAGACCCCTTACCTCTTTTGTAGCCTTTTAGACACCATGATCATCATAATAAAAGCACTCTAAGGTTTACAAAGTGCTTTATAAATAATTATCTCACTTTATCCTCACAACAACCCTGGGGGCGAGGAAGTATTATTATTATCCCTGTTTTACATATGAGGAAACTGAGGCAAACAGAGGTTAAGTGACTTGCCCAGGGTTACGTAGCTAAAGTCTTGTTGAGGGCTGCGGAGGGGGAGTCCTGGGCAGAAGCATAAAAAGAGGATTTGTGAAGTCTAAGAAAGCCTGAGTGCTTTGGTTCAGAGCCACCAACTGCATAAGAATAAATACAATATTCACATTTTTTTTAAAAAGGAGAGTTAAGAACTTGCAAGTGTGTCTCTAGCACTGCCCACAGGGGAAAGACATGTACCTAGCTAACTGCTCACTGATTTTTCAATTCTCTTCATAAATATCTATTTGCTCTTGGTTGGGGAGGTCCAGGGTTGGAAACGGGGGGAGTAGTAGCAAGGAAGACTAGTTAGACAACATGATCCTATGTTAACTTTATTTTTAAGCCATTTAAATGGTTGGCCTAATATCTCCTATAAATAGGGTCAGCTAGTGCCAGGCCTAGAGTCTGGAAGACTCATATTCCTGATTCCAAATTCAGCTTCAGATACTAACTAGCTGTGTGACCCTAGGCAAGTCATTTAACCCTGTTTGCCTCAGTTTCCTCAGCTATAAAATGAGCTGGAGAAGGAAATGGCAAACCATGCCAGTATCTTTGCCAAGAAAATCCCAAATGGGGTCACGAAGAGTCAGACATGGCTGAAAGCAATTGAACAACATTTCCTATACATGATGATTACCACCATGAGAAGGTATGGATGGAGTGCTATCTGTTCAGCTGGGGGGGGTTACCCAAATTAATGAAATCATGGATTCACTGGATTATTATTATTATTATTGACTATTATTATAGTCACAGACAGACTATAATGCAGATGCATAGCTAAGGAGGAAGGGAGGGACAGGGAACAATGCACCATCCTCCCACTGAAAAGGAACTAAGGAAAGAAAGAATGGAACCCCAAACTGACAGGTCTGTTAAAAGGAGTCATTCATTTAATCTTTTGCCAAGTGTCTTTTGTAAATAATTTATGTTTACAAAACAGTATTAACAGATGTGAGAGGAACAACAGAAAAATTTGTTTACCAAAAAAAATGTTTACAAAAAAAATTTATGTTTACAAAACAGTATTAACAGATGTGAGAGAGAGGAACAACAGAAAAAGAATACTCAGAAGTAATCTTTCCCTAAAGGAAATTAGCATCCATCTAGCATTCCTAGAATATAAATGTACATATTATTTAAGGCAGGGGAAAACATGTATTCTCTCCCTGTTCCCAAATAAAAGAAAGTTCTGACCAGAAAAGATGGCTTAAATTTCTATTAACACTTTTCTAAAGCCCAGTTGACCTTTACCAACAACCCGAAATGTTAATCCTATACTTCAATAAGCACTGTCAAAGGTAGGTTTTCATCAGGTGTTCTCATAGTCTCTCTTAGCTTTTCTTTTTAAAATATTTTTATTATGAACTTTATGAATATTATGAACATATTTAACTGTCACAATAAAAATATTAATACTTCCATGGACAAAAAGAAAGTTGCATGAGATACCATGAATCTGCCATATTTTATGTAGTTCCTTTTAAAAAATTACACAAAATTTACACGCTAGTATCAACATTGTCCTTGTCTCTGTCCATTTTCTGAACCTCCTTTGTCTTCTATGTATTTTCAAAACACGTTTGCTATTCATTTCTTTTCCTTTTTCTTTATCAGTATCACTAAGCCCAACCTCCTTCCGAAATATTTTCCCTCCCTCAAATAGCAAATAAATATACTCAAGGAAAACAAATCTGCATTTTATTGTTCATGTCTCAAAGTGCACATCTCATTCTGACCCTAGAGTCCCTCATCACTCTGCCAAAGGATGGTAAATATGCTTTATCATCATTCTTCTGGGGTCATGATTGACTAGTCACTGTACTGACCAGAATTCGCCAGTCTAATAAATACTTGTTTATTACTGATTGACTCCAACCCAAGTTGGCTGATTCCACATACAATTTTTATCCCTTACTATATCACTTCTTTCCCTGATTGATGATTTATTTCCTTAAACTCCACTTAACCCAATCTCACTTTACCTCCTTTACTTCAAAAGACTTGACTTTTCTATTCTCTATTCTCATTTCACAGCAGAATATGACCGTAACAGAAGACCTGAAGCACTCTTATTATAATCTAGAGAGGCTGGTTATTTTCTCCAGGAGAAAGAACATAAAAAGGGAATAAAATGCCCTTTACATTGTGATGAGTATAGCTTCTAACTACACCAAAATCTTTTCATTAGTTGAATTCTAATATGAACAAGAATAAGCATCGCGCAGTCTACAGAGTAGGCATATGGAACAAACTTCTCAGACCTTAAAAGGTTTTACATTTCAATTCATGAATGAACTAGCCTGTACTGGCCTCTATAGTAAACAGTGGTATAAATATGTCACCATAAAGTGGAATTTTAGCACAGTAAAATTTCATTTTTGGCTTAATATTCTTGGACAAAATTGTGTTGAATAGATTAACCCAAAAGTATGTGTAAGACCCAATAATTTCCAATTAAGAACCAAGAAAGTATTCTTTATATAGGGGTAACCAATTCAGGCCAATGACTAAAACACTTTCCAAAAGGAAAAAAATGATACTATCAGAACTACTATATTTAGAGCTGGAAAATCTGTATCCTCAATAGCTGTTTTGTGCAGTTCTGTACAGCAAGTGAGAGATTTCCTCACTAAGTCAGTCCAATTCACCTTCCTTTCCTTTTTAGCAAACAGCAAATAGGATTGATCTGTGATCACTTTTCCTCTCTTCCTTAGAATGTTCAATGTGCAACAGACAAAAAAGGAAGGCATAAAGCTGGACATTTTAATTGCCCTGACTCAGATTTCCACGGATTTAGGTGAAACCCTAATTTTTAAAACAAACCACCAAATCTCTGCAGCTAAAGCATAACTAGGGACATTTAATTTACAACAAACAAAAAAGGTGTTTTAAAGATGAGGTTTCCCTATTTCACCCAGGGTGGAAGTGTTACTTATGGGCCTATTCCTACCCAAATTATCAAGGGAGCTTCAATCTACTCTTTTTTTCCAAATTGGGAAGGCTCAACCCTCCTTAGGCAACTGGATGCCATCCCTGCCCATTCCCAGTGGCTCACCAGATTAACACCAAACAGTACAATCACCCAATCAGCTTAGCCTACTCCAGCTTGGATCCTCTGATTCAAGTTATCAGACAGCCTCTGCTTCCCTGGCAGCTGGGGTTACTCTCATGGGTCACAAGGTCCAGTAAAAAAATATTGTAATAAAGCTGAAAAGCTTGAACATAGAGGAAAAAAAAATGCACCTCCCTCCCCTTCACTGCAGAGATGGGGGGTTATGTAATTGCATACCTTATATACTATACCTACCCAGTTCATGAGTTGGTTGGTGTTAGTAAACTACTTCATACCCTCCCCATGTACACCTTCTCAGTTAGAAGGGATGGCTTGCTGGATAGGGCTGGAAAAGGAGGCAGGGGGACGGGGGTGGAGGGGAAGGGGAGAGAAATATATGCAAAGATTCATGTAATGTTAAAAAAAGACATCAATTAAAAATTTAAATTAAACACTAAGTTGTTCAGTGCAACCTTAACAAACTTTCTCATAACTTGCAAATTTAGAATTTTAAAAACTATGAAAAGGCAGCATAAGTAACCTAATGTTGAAAAGAAAATCTTATGAAGTGATGTGAAGACAAATAGGATGCCAGGTGCAACACCAAACATGAAATTTAGCCAAGGACTAATTAGGTAGGCCAACTACCTGCAGGGCCACTTTGTTGTTCCTATGGCACAGAAGACTCTCTGGAGGGTCTGATATGGACTAATCAATTGCCATCAGATCTAAATGAGAACATTAGGAAAGAAAAATTGAGAGGGAGGAAAAGAGGAGAAAGAAAATGAGAATACACAAGGAACAGCGTATGAGCGATGAAGAAAGAATGGTTTTCTGGAAAGACTTACATGAACTGATGCAAAGTGAAGTGAGCAGAACCAGGACAACATTATACACTTGTAACAGCAACCACTGTACAATGATCAACTGTGAATGACTTAGCTATTCTCAGTAGTACAATGATTCAAGGCAATTCCAAAGGACTAAAAATAAAAAATGTTATCCCACCTCCAAAGAAAGGAATGATGGAGTCTGAATGCAGATCAAAGCATACTGTTTTTTTCCTTTATTTTTCTTGTTTTTTTAATCTGTTTTATTTTATAACATAATTAGTATGAAAATATGTTTTACATGACTGCACATGTACCACTTTTATCAAACTGCTTGCCTTCTAAATGAGGAGGGAGGGGAAGAGAGGTGGGAGAGAATTTAGAACTCAAAATTATACAAAATGAAGGTTGAAAATTATTTTTACATGTAAGTAGGGAAAAAATACCAAGTTGTTTTTTTTAAAGGATGGTTTTAATAGATTAACATGAAAACAAGTAGCAGTTTGTAAGAGTTATGGATTAGGGATAAAGAAAAAGAAAAGTTTAAGTTATATTACCAGAAATCCTGCCCTTCTAGTCTGGGAAGATAAGCAAAATCATGCATATTTTTATGGTCCTTTGAATTTAAATATCTGTGTTCAGCAATGTATACACATGTCTCTCCAGGGACAGAAAGACCAAACCCCACTCCTCAAACAATAAAATGTCCCTGACCTCAAAAAGTTGACTTGAAGGGGACGGGAGAACAGGGCAGAGTTAAACAGGCACACAGATAAATAACTTAGAATCACAGAATTTGAGAATTTGAAGGGATACTTCACCTGCAATTTAATCTAACCATTCTCAAAAGAAACCTCAACTCTTAACATACTTAACAAGACTTCCATATCTTCAAGATAATTTGAGGAAGGAAGGAGAGAGGCTCAAGCACCTGGAAGTTGTAGTGGGGAAGGTTTGTTGCTGGAAGGGTTGGGGGGTGTGGAGGGATTGGGAAATCAGGAAGAACTTCAAATAGTTGGTAACTCAGAAGCCTTGAATGAAATCAGGCAATCTAAGAAATCAGGAGGGAAGAGGTGGGGGGCAGTCACTGCAAGTACTGATGAAGCATTTTGTTCAACTAAGTTGAATGCTTAAAAAAAAAAGTTCAATTAATATTTATTATCTCTCCACTTCTCAGTTGGTTGTATGACCATATAGAGGAGAGACAGCATGGTGGACTGGAAAGAACACTGGGTTTTGGACCTGGGATCAAATCCTGAGCTCTTCTATATACTATTTAGTGTGACCTCATACAAGTCACAACCTCTTCTGGGTCTTCATTTCTTCATCAGTCAAGTGAGGGAGTTGGCCTAACTATCTCTAGTGTCCTTTCCAGTTCTTTATCTATGAATTTATGTGGTCAACTATAGGAAATCCATAAAAGTCTACTCAGTGGTGTTAGGTATATTCTTAATTAGCTTTTTTTTTCTTTTTGGGTAAAAGCACTATGTGCAATCTTCTCTACTTTAATATATTGTAAAAAGTAATTCTGAGTCCTTTAAAATCATTTTACCTACTGCACAGATTTCTTCCATATGTATCTGGTCAATTCCCACCATTCTCCAACACTTTATTTTCTGACATTTCATTGCTACTTCCTCACACTGTCCATCAGCTACTGAGGTCGTAGGGTCCAAATGTGTGGCAAATCCACTGCTGTCAATGATGAAAAGACAGCAATAGGAAGACGCAGGAAGATCTTTTATATATAATGTGTGACCACTGTGTTTTTTTTGATCTGAAGATCCTTCTAGGGTAGACAGATAAATGAGCAGATAGGTAGATGAGTAAATGAGAGAGAAAAGAATAGAGAGAATGAGAGAGAGAGAGATATAGATAGATGGGTGGATGGATGACTGGATAGACAGATAGATAGATAGATAGATAGATAGATAGATAGATAGATAGACAGACTGAACAACCATTTATTAAGCACTTACTATATATATGTTAAGTGCTAGGGATATAAAAAACAAGACAATCTCTAGCTTCTTGCATTCAAGTGGGGAGAAAAAAAATACAGGGAGAAGGAGCTGGAAAGGGAGAAGGGGAAAAGAACAGATACCCACAGTGGGGGGAGAAAAGGGGAAGGCAGCTGGTGTGGAGGTGGAGCCAACAAGAAAGTGAGATAGACGTGAATCAGGAACATGGTTGGGGTTCCTCCAAAAATGGCCAGCCCACGTAGGGCCTCACTAATAATGATGGAGTAGGGCTGAGGGCACAGTCATTCATAGGTGGACAAGAAAGCTGGTGGGGACATGAAACCAACCAGGGAATGAACTGAAAGTGAGTTGGGATGATCTGAAAATGCCTGAAACTTCTCCAAGCTTCCTGCAGATAGCTGCTTTTCACAGCCGTGAGGAGTCCTCCAGACCTCCATCCATAGTCTTCTAGCATCTTTCTCTGTAACATTTCACAGATGAGCCTGTGCTCCAAATCAGTGGTGCCCTTGAATCCCACGTCTCTCTGCTTCACGAAAAAAAAAATGAAGCGTTTGCTTGTTAGAGGCTAGTTACGGGCTCCTTCTGTGATAGTCTGAGTCAATATCTTTGCTTTTCCCCAGATTTCAGTCAACAGCTTAAACAGGTCAGACTGAAAGCAATATAATTTTAGACAATATCTTTTCATCCTTATCATTTTTTCTAATTATCCTCCCCTGGAGATCTGTGCCAACTGGCCAAAAATTTGGATGCAAAGACAGCTGATTCTAAAATGTCTGCTACTGGTCATTTCCTATTAGGCCAAAGTCAACTTCACTTTTTATAAGCACATCTGGTGTTCACAATGACTAGCAATTTCCTAATCTTTTCTTAAGAAAAGCAGCCTATGAGCCTTCAGCTACATTCATGTCTTGAGTCCAAACCCCATTTTCCAAAATGTCACCATCTTCCCCCAGGGCCCATTTTTACACTGAAGTCAGTTACTCAGCAGTAACATCTATATTCATTTAATCTGCAGGTTTCTGTTAAGGTCCACATAAGAATTTCTCTTCTTTAAAGGATATTGCACCATGAAATTCCACTCTCCTCATCATGAGCATCACAAGGAGAGGTGACCAAGTACTAAGAAATGACATTTCATTTGTCTTGATACAAAGAAATAGCAGGAATGCAGTCCAGTTGGAAGAAGAGACACAGAGAGCAAAGGATCATTCAATGCAACTTCTGTCACTCCCCATCATTTCCTCTAAACTAAGCAGTGTGGGAGAACAGAAGAATGCTAACTTTGGAGTCAGAGAACTTGGGGGAAGCTGGTGGTGCTTGGGCCTGGAGTCAGAAAGACCTGAGGTCAAATCTGACCTCAGACATTTATTAACTATCTAAACCTGGGCAAGTCATTTAACCTCTGTTTGCCTCAGTTTCCTCATCTGTAAAATGGGCATAACCCTCCCAGAGTTACTGTGAGGACCAAATGAGAGAAACTGTATTTAAAGCACTTAGTGCAGTGCCTGGCACACAGTAGGCACTATATAAATGCTTATTCCCTTCCCTTCCCAACTCTAAGTCTTATACCCTGTGTGAACTTATAAACATGTCATTTAAGCTTCCTGTTTTTATTTCCTTATCTGAAATATCAGAGGCTTCAACTGCCATCTCTGAGGTCTCTTTCAGATCTAGATCTATACTCTTATGACCTTAAAGATTCCTCCAGGCATTTTTTTCCCTTTTTGGACTGGACTTTTAATTGTATTGGCATGAGGAAACTCCCTCACTCAATGAGGAGTGGCAGCTGCTTAGCTTGCAGTCTAAGACAGCTGGGCCCCCAAAAGGTCAGGTAACCTGCCAGGCTCACCCAGTCAGTATGTCAAAGTCAGTACTAAAACCCAGGTCTTTCTGATTCCCTGGCCAGCTCCACCCACTCCTCCACACTGACTCCCTAAAAAGTTTTCTCAAGACTTCTGTAATTAGTCTTTTCCCAGGAAAAGTACATATTTCTCAGTTCTACTTCAATATTTCATTTGCATTTATATTATCTTCATACCAATGGAATATATCATGAAAATGGGAACAGAGTCTTTTAAAAGGGTAGAAATTCTTAGATACACCTGCTAGTTCAATAATGCAGGCCATTTTAAAATGTAAAATTGCTGCCTGTGTCCACAGGGCAGCTATTATGCCACTGATGAATCCACCCTGGAGCAAAAGCAACACTTTATCTTTCTATGACACTAGTGATTTACTCTACTTATGCGCCAAAAAATGGGCCACTGCCTCTTGGCACTCACATGACCCCTCAGAGCATTGCCTAGAAGCAGATATGTCAGAGGCTGTAGGACCCAAAAAGAAAATGACCCAACACAGCCTGAGCTGATCCACTCCCAAGCCAGAAGCCTCTACGGTCCTCTACCTAGTTTGACCAAGCTGATACTTAAGAGAAGACTCAATGCCCCAACTATAATTTTCCAAGAACATGCCCTACTACAACATGCTGTCCTAATAAAAACAGCAAGCACAGATACAGTATTTTAAGGTTTATAAAGCACTTTGCAATTATCTCATTTGATCTTCATAGCAACCCTGGGAGGTGGGTGCTTTTGTTATACCCATTTTTACAGATGCGGAAACTTAGGCAGGATAGAAGATAGGTGAATTACCCAGAATTACCCAGCTAGTAAGTTTCTGAGGCTGGATCTGAACTTGGGTCTTCCTCAATCTAGTTCTAACACTATCCACTGTACCATCTAGCTACCTTACTTCACTGGCAGTGTGGACTGTCTGCTACTTTTTACTATCTAACTTATTCTTCATGGGCATCACAAAATGGTTTCTAGCAAAATTATAATCATCTCACTTAGCACTCCCCCAAGTCCCCACTCGATGGCTACTCCTACAACTCAGAAGCCACCCCCTGGCACAGCAGGGACAGATATCCTCTCATGGACTTCCTGATTACATGGTATCAGCCCCCATTGTGCCCCGTGGCCCATGCAGCCAAATTTATTCTTCAACTCAGGCAGCTGAAGATATATGTCTCTCCCATTTCTTGCTTGCTAAACTGGTAAATGAGACCCAGCCAAATTTTAAAACCCTGGCAGGCTCTCCCATCACTAAAGCAGAGGAAGGGATTACTTTCATCACAATGCATTCACCATCCCCCTTACAGGCTCAAGGCCTCATCCAGTGTGTCCCATTAATATTAACTTCAGTGCCTTGAACCATTCAAGACTACCACTACTTTCCTTCCTTCCCCCCAGAGGTTTGCTTTCCAATTGGCTGCTTAACACTGCTGAGCAGGAAGGCTGAGTCTCTCGCTCTTCAAGGACATAACAATCCAGTCACAGAAGCTCATAATATCAAAGCTTTCACACTGGTGACCTGTACCATTAACCACATGGTGGAGGTGAGGGGAACTTGGGGAGGAGAATGCATGCTGCGGCCTGGACAGTTTAGAGTTTATATGACTGATCCAGTTTCGCCTCTTTCACTAAGCATTTTAGAGAAAGGCAGGGTATATTTATATGCAAGAGTCGTTTCACTCCATTAGCTGAGGACAATTGTATTAGCCATGAGTCTGAGTTCCCATGTTACTTAATTGCTGCACTGCTGTGTTAACGAAGTAAGGAAGGAGTTTGGCAAGAGAGTACATCACTTTCACATACAGATATTTGTGGTTTTATTTTTCCTTTTGCCAGCTTGCCTTTCTGTTTCAATTGCCAACCATCTGCCTTTGAACAATCAAAGTTCGAGCAGATAGATTTTATTTGGAGGATGAAATGCTTTGCACACATTCTACAAAAGCATTTTCATATACTAATGTTTAAGGCATTTACCATTTAATAGTGTCTCAGGGGATTCACTCTGAATGGGGATTTAGTTCTTTCCTATAGCTGGAAAGTATATGGTAAAAATAAAAAACTCATGTTCACTTCTTTCCATAGATTCGTAAGGTTTCTTAACCTAGATTCTGTGAATTATTATTATTATTAATTGTATTTTAATATAATTGGTTTCTTTGGCAATTTTATGTATGTTATTTTATGCATTTAAAAACATTACTCTGACAAGCAGTCTATATCTAGGCTTCACCAGACTGTCAAAGGCCCCTGCAACACAAAAAAGGTTAACAATCAATGCCATATGAAGAAATACTGGCCAAGATATGGTAGAGTGAAACACAGCAATGTGGAAGAACGGAAAACATGCAATATTTGGAGTCAAATAACTTTGGTTCCAATTATGGCTCTGTTACTTACTCTCTGTGTGATGACCTTGGGTAAATCATTTAATCTCTCTGGGCCTCAGAGCCTTATCAATAAAACAAAGGAGGTAGGTCTCCAAGTTCCCTTCTAGTTCCAAATATGTGACCCTATTAAAAAAGATTCTATACAAAAAAATAGCAAAATTAGGAACTGAATGACTAGAAAGGAGCAATCTTTGGTGTCTGCTTAAAAGAATGTTTCCATTGGACTGCTCCAAGAATATATACTTGGTGCTGTGTTGTTTAATAGTCATATCAAATTAAAAGACATCTATTAAGTATCTCTTATGTGCCAGGTGTAAAGGGATTAACCCAGACAGCAAAAAATTACAGTTTCGACAATTCAAACGGCAATATAGATGGTCTGTTTATCAGATTTGCAGACGACAAATTTCAACAGGGATAATTACAATGTCTTAAACCTGGGTTCCAAAAATCAACTTCACGAATACAAGATAGAAGTACGAGTAAAAATCAATCAAAAAGATTTCAGAGTTTCAGGGGGATGCCACTCTATGAACCTACAATATAATAGAGCTGTCAAAAGAGTTGCATTTAGAGAGCATCACATCTAGCACTAGGAAGGTGATAAGTCCATATACTACATGGAATATTTTGTTCAGTTCTGGGCACCACTGTCTGGGAGAACTAGAATAAAGTTGAGAGTGTCCAGAGTAGGGCTTCTAGGATCCTGCCCTATCAGAACCAACTGAAGAAACTAACATTTGTTTGTTCAACCATTCAAATGAGAGAGCAAACATAATACAAACAGGGTGTAAACCTTTCAAGCACTCTAAAAATGCCAGCTATCATCATCATCACCATCATGTTCAATGTAGAGAAGAAAAGATTCATGAGGAAAATGATCTCTTCAAGTATTTAATGGGCTGCCACCTGGAAACGTGGTTGCTCATTCTACTAGAACTAAGGGTAATAGTTTGGAGGAAGCAGATTTAGCCTTGAGGTTAAGGAAAAACTCTCAAAGGAGTTTGGGGAAGTAGAAGGAAGGGTCTGTTGGGTCAAGTACTAGGTTCTCCTTCACTATAGGTCTCCAAAGACTAGAACAAACCACTTGTTGGGTATGCTAAACAGAGTATTCTTATTCAGGTACAGTTTGGATTAGATAAGACTCAGGTGATTTTCATTTTCAGTGACTAAGAAGACACCTTTAAAAACAGATCCTAAGGCTCACAACAAGAAGGGAAATGGGTGGGTTGTTTTTCATAAAGTAAATTTCACCAACTATTTTGTCAAGCACAAATGGGGTTGAAACCCAAGATATTTACAACTCTCTATATGTATGGCCATTTCTATAGAACAATGAAAGAACCATTGAATATTAAAGGGGGAAGAGATCTAAGGTCATCCATCTAGTCTGATACCCCTTCTTTTCAGATAAGGACACAGGTCAGCTTGCACAAGTTGAAAAGTAGGGGGGAAAAGACCAGTCAATCAAATGACAACAGCTGCTTTTCTACTGAAGGGCTGATTTTAAACACCAAAAACTAATGTAGACAAAGTTTAAAATGAAACTTAGTTATAATGGTTAAAAAGCAGGTGAAAAGTGAATTGGGAGTCAATAGACCTGGCCTCTCGCTTTATGGTTTCTTAATTTGTTAAATTTGAACTTGCCTCTTCAGCCCTACCATCCTAGGATTCTAGTAGAGCCACTTTCTATATCACAGCAGGGTAGAGGGGAGACAGAGTTGACTAATGTCTAACAAGGATCCACCATGATGCATATGACTTTGGACCCTACTCCCACCCTGGCACTTACAGACACACAACTGAAACTTTTTGTACTAATACAGTGACTTCACTCAAGGAAGCACCGAGTTGGAGGGGATGCCCTAAGTTATCTAGAACCTGCCTGGGAATTCCATCTTGAGTCTCCTTGACAAGTGGTCATCTGGGGTCTACTTAGAGAATCCCAGTAATGGAGAATCTACTAACTTCTGAAGGAAGTAGCCCATTCCACTTTGGGAGAGCTTTAAATACCAAGAAGTTTTTCTTTATAATGAGTCAAAATCTACTGCTATGCAACTTGCCCAATGCCTCGTCTACATAACTGGTCTTCAGGTACTTGAAGGCTTCTGTTCTCCAGGTGAAAATATTAACACTTCTCTGGACCAGTCTTGACATGATATGATATCAAGTTCCCTCACCAACCTGGTCATCAACCTCTGCATGCACTCTGGTCTGTGCCTAAAAAATGGTGTTCAGTACTGAACAGAATAATTGAAATGTTCTAGACCAGGGGAGGCCATGAGCCTATCACCTGCCCAAGGTAAAGACTACATTACTGTTTGTGGTTGCCATGTCATGCTGCTTGTTGATACAGGCAGGTCCTTAGTGGGGAAAAAAATGATTTTACATAAGAGTTCTTCCTTCTCCTCTCTCCACCCCCAAGAGCACCATTAGGCCTTAAGGGAAAAAATTTTATATATATAAAATTTATTTTTATATATACATATACACATATGTATGTATAGTCACATGTACATATATATATACTCATATGCACATACATATATACGCACACATAAACAGACACACATATCTGTGTATATAGGTATGTGTATATCTTGACTGCTAGTCTTTCTTCTCTGTTTTGGGACTGGTCTCCCTAGCCCAATCCCATTATTTATCAGCATAGTAGTTTTAACCGACTTCATCTTTAACCATAATAGAACCCATGGGAAAAAAATTTAGTAATTTAACGAATCAAATTTTAAAAGCATATAAATGTTATTTTGGATGACTTCTACATAGTACTTGAAAGTGTACAAAGTACTTTCCCCCCATAAGAGGCAGCACAAAATATTATCCCCATTTTATAGATGAGAGAATGATTCTCAGGAGAGTTATAAAATATGACCAAATAACGAACCCAAGCGTATGGCTATTTTCTCTAACAAAGCCCCTAGCCCTCCCTCATGTTGGTATTACCTCCTTAAACTCTTTAAAAGCTACAAGAGGACATTGGTACCTGGTCACAGTTCAAACTGATCTTAGAATCTACTTCCTTAAATCTTCTCCTTCTCTCTCCAAGCAGTCAATACTCTTTGCTTCTCATCCGAAAGAAAGTCTTGAGATGTTATAAATCAAATCCACCTACCTTCTAACTTACAAAGATTCTTTTCCAGAAAGGGATAGATTTCTAAAGGTTAAGGATGAAAAATATCCTTGATGAGTAAAGCTCCACTAATTCAGGGAAATGAGAGACAAGAGTGTAGGGCTTAAAAAAAAAGTATCCATTTTTTTAGGGGGAAAAAAACACTTTTACCACTCAAGCACAAAACATTTATATTCATTTGTGGCTTGATTTATGTATATAAAATGGAATTAACGGGGGGAAAAAATCACAATTCCAAACAGGCCAACACAACATAATAATGTATCATGAAGATTGTTCCCATATATTAAAGAGTTTTTAACTGCTATACTGTGAAGGGAAGGGTACCTTGAAAAAATGATTTTTTTCATAAACAGTTTAAGTAAACTTGGTTGAGTTTCCATGGGATTATGTACCTCTATGCATGATCCTAAAAGTCTGTAGAGGAACAAATTCTCTTTTGAGTCAGTATGAATTAGAGCCACAAATTCCCTGGGCTATGGGAGCAATACCTCATTTTTTGTCCTGCCCAAGCCTCAACGGCAGTTAGGTAGTACAGTGGATAGAGTGCCAGGCCTGCAGTGAAGAAGACTCCTCTTCCTGATTTCAAATCCAGCCTCAGACACTTACTAGCTATGTGAACCTGGGCAAGTCACTTAACCCTGTTTGCCCCAGTTTTTGCATCTATAAAATGAGCTGGAGAAGGAAATGACAAACTATTCCAGTTTCTTTACCAAGAAAACCCCAAATGGGGTCACAAAGTGTCAGACATGACTAAAAGTATGACTCAACAACAACAAAAAGCCCCAAAGAGAATTCTGTTTGTCCCTTCCACACTGCCCCTAGTTATTTATATTTTTGTAGTGACCAGCCTAGGGTCAGGTTAGCTCTTTTTTTTTCTGCCATATGCTGAAGATTCTGTAAATTCCTTGGACAAGGTATGAATGCATCTTTATTTAGGGTCCTAATGCTCCACAGACAGTGCCTTAGTTTGGTACCAGCAACAAGGACACAACAGCATTGATAATATCTGAGTCAGATTTTAGGGTTGGCCCAAAGACATGGAGTTTCAATGAAGGAGACACAGATATACATGCCAGAAAGGAGACAAATGTGGAGATGGGGAAGATACACAGACACAAACCCAGGAGGCAAACACCCACATCCGACGTGTTCATCAAGAGACAGACACACAGCACCAAGATGCACGAGAGCCTGGAAAGGGCTTTGCTCATCCATGTGCTCCAAGGAGAATGGAAGAAACTCACAGCCCTAATCAGAGTAGATGGGAAAAGCAACAAAGGTTCAGGTCCATTTGGGGCAGGACCAAGAAGTGATCTGATCTACTTCACACCTGGATTGTGGATGAATGAACAATGCATTTATTGGGTCAGCTAGGTGGTGCAATGAATAGAGCACTGGCTCTGGAGTCAAGAGGACCGAGTTCAAATTTGGCCTCAGACACTAGCCATGTGCCCTTGGGCAAGTCACTTAACCCCAACTACCCTACCTATGAAGTCATTCTCAAGGAGTTCACACTCTCATGAAACATGTGGACTGTACAGTTTCAGTGTGAGAGAAGGTAACTTGATGTTCTTAAGAAGGAGGAGTTTTTCTCGCTCTTAAGGGGCCTGAACACAAACTCATCCTTTAATTTCTGCCAGATAAAGCCAGTCTTATATCGATGTCTCATCAACCCGGTTGCCCATTTTGCAGGGATGCTCAGAATCTTTAGATTAACAAGCCAAATTTAATGCTCCCACAGAAACCTTAAGTGGAAACATTATCAACAGATTAGTATTGAGTGACACCCCCAAGGTGACCCTCTTCAAATGATGTCAAGGACAAGGTCATTTTTATGTTCTCTGGAAGAACAAACTTCTCACACTCAGCCCCAAATACACCACTGGAACAGCTGCATATAGTGGTAAAAGCATGAATTGGGTGTCAGAAACTTGGGCTGCCATCTTCTCCACGAATGCTAGCTATTTAATGTGACCCTGGCAAGTTACAGAAGCTCAGTGAGCCTTACCCAGAGACGGCAAGCTCCCAAATGGCAGAGCAGTAACCACTTCTGTCCTTGTTACCCCCAACACCCAGCACGATGCCCGAGTCAAGATGCTTAATACATGCCTGTTGAAATGAATTTGTTTACTTCACAGGGTTGCTATATACATCAAATGAGATCATGTATGTAAATTGTTAGATGAACTTCAAACCCCTCTATAAAATCAGTGACTATAAATCATGAATTAGTGATATATGTCTTACTAGGGTTTGGGAACAAAGTTTACCTATGTTGATGTTTGTTTCTGTTTTGGGAGGGGGTAGGCAAGGAAAGGAGAATAAGATGATATATTTGATATAAACATTAGATTACAGACTATTGCTGTTCTTACTGGACATGAAGTGAGGGCCCATTTCATGTAATTATTTTAATTTATGGCAGGCAATTCTTTTAACATAATTAGAAGAATCATCAGTGTACCTCCCCCCTTCCTGAAATGAAAAAAACTTAAAAGGGAAAGTATTAAAAAAAAAAAAAAAAGAATTAGAAAGAAGGAGACCTGTAATAAAACCCATCACCTCAAATGCCTATACACAAATGTCCAAAGTTAAGGCACCAAATGAAGGAGCTATCAGTCCTACTACAAAGAGGGAAATCTGACCTCATAGGTATCACTGAGACTTGGTGAGATGAAAACCATGACTGGAATACAGTTGCATATGGGTACTTAATTCAAAAGAAACAGGATAGGTAAAAGGGGGAAAAAAGGGGAATTGTATATTCAGAAAGCACAGCCCTGTGAGGAAATCCAGGAAGCTAAGCAGAAGAGTATGGGGGAGAGTATCCGTATGATGGGAGAAAAAGAACTGATCTTGTCATCAGAGTATACTATAGACCATGTGAACACAAAGACGAAAGAGACGAGTAGTTCAGGAAATAGATTACAAGTCTGGCATAGGAGAGGCATGATAGAGTAGTGATGGAAGAATTCAGTTCTCCAGGCATCTGATGAGAGTTATTTCTGTGCCAAGAGCAGAGCAGCCAATCAACTGCTTGAATGTGTCTTAATCATGATTCTTGTTCTTCAAAAGGTGGGAGAGCCAACAAGAAGAAATTCAATATGAATCTGAATGACACAAACAAGAGATACTGGTATCGGGATAGAAATGATGATAACATTGGTAGGTAAGTAAGGGAGGAGTGAGTTTGCAACAGAGGAGAGAAAAGCTTGGTATGGACTGTCCCATACTCTAGATTTTGGGAAAAACAGATTTTAAAGAGTTCAGAGGAAGACTAGGTAGGATCTCTTATAAAATTCTACAGAGGGAGGATGGGATGGCAAAGTCTCTCAAGAATGGAATTTCATTGGTACACATGGAAATATTTCAACAAAGAGGAGAAACTGGAGTTGGGGCGAAGATAAATGCACAACCATCAACCAACTCAGATTTTTAAAAGATAGTAGGGGCAGCTAGGTGGCAAAGTGATTAGAGCACCTGCCCTGGAGTCAGGAGGACCTGAGTTCAAATCTGGTCCCAGACACTTGACACACTTACCAGCTCTGTGACCTTGGGTAAGTCATGTAACCCCAATAACCTTGCCTTCCCCCCTCAAAAAAAAAAAGATGGAAGTAAAGGCAGATAACAGAGTAAATATAAAAGCCTAGTACAATCCTACAGAAATGGTGATAGGATGGAATGGGTTATTGTGGGAAGCTAAAGACAATAAAAACATTTGTTTGTTTTCAAGCAATAGTGGCAATTAGAAGGATCAAGAGACAGAACCAGTTTGGTGTAAATGGGACAAGGTTTAAGTGAGATAACATCTATGAAATGATTCTTAAACTTTAAAGTACTATACAAACACTACCTATTACTATTATTACAACTTGCAGGAAAAGGTAGGGCTGTCAATTCATTCCCATTTTCTCTGCAAAGGCAGAGAATGGACTTCATGCTGGAAATGACCAAACAAAAATGGCTAATCAGGAATTGATATCAAAGAGGACTAGGTAAATACTAAGGAGCGCCAAGCTGCCTTTAGTGAACTCAAATCACCTGGCCCATTGGGTGAACTAGATTTTCAGGTACTGAAAAAAAAAACTGGGCAGATGCAATCACTAAGCTGTTAGGTATATTTCAAATACTTTGGAGAATAAGAGAGGTACTGGAGAAGAACAAATGTCCTGATTTTCAAAAAGGTAAGAGAATTGAGCCTGCAGCATATAGATCAATAAACTTGATTCTGATTCCTGGGAGAATTCTAGAACACCACTGCCACCACCACCGCCATTATCATCATCCAATGCGAGCATTTATACAGAACTTCAAGGTTTGCAAAGAACTTTACAAATTATTTGGTCCTCACAACAATCCTGGGAGGCAAGTGCTATTATTTTCCAGGTAAGAAAACGGAGGCAGGCAGAGTTTAAGTGACTTGTCAAGAGTCACATAGTTACTGTCTAATTCTGGATTTAAGTTCAGTTCTTCCTGATCCCAGGTCCAGTATTCTATCAACTACATCACCTTTGGCATCAATCCCGAAAAAAGAGTCAATTAACACAGAGAGGGGAAAAGGGATTACAAAGAGTCACCATGGCTTCACCAAGAATAGCTCATAACTTTATTTCCTTTTCTGATGATGGAATCCTAAGTTAGTCAATCAGGGGACTGTGGAAGATAGAGATTGCCTTAACTTCAGCAATGCACTGAATAAAATGCTTCATATTATTTTTCTGTTAAAGAGAAGTAATCTACAGATTGGAGGAGGGGATATTCTGTGGGACCGCTATTTTGGGGAGGTGGGTAGGGGAAAAATGGGGAGAAAATTTGTAACTCAAAATCTGGTGGAAATGAATGCTATAAACCAGAAGTTAATAAAGCATTTGAAAAAGAAAAAAAAAAGTAATCTAGATCATTATACAATTCAACCACTCTGGAACTGGCTGAATAGCCAGACTCACAGTAATTAATATTTCAAGGTCACACTGGCAAGAGGTCTCCAATGGAATGCTCCAAAGATCTGTACTTGGCCCTTGTGCTGCTTAGTTTTTATGAATGACTTGGATAAAGGCTTAGAAGTCATCAAATTTACAGATGGTGCAAAGGTAGGAGGCATAACACAGCAGATGACAAGATCCAAGTAGATCTTGATGGTACAAAACATTATTGGGCTTGATCTAATAACATTAAATTCAATGAAGACAAATGTAAAATCCTATATTTGGATTCCAAAAAAAAAAATCATCTGCAAGGTGATGATGGGGCATCCTGGTTAGAACTATTTGAAAAAGATTTTGGGGTTTTAGTGGATCACAAGCTTCAGTATGAGACAGAAGCATCATGTGGCAAGTAGAGATTCCAACATAGCTTTAGAGGGCAGAACCAGGAGCAATGGACAGAGTTTCAGAGGCAACTTTAGGCTTGATGTCAGGAAAAAATTTCCAACAATTAGAGCTGGACTGCCTCCAAAGGAAGAGGGCTGTCATTTTTTTGGGGTCTTCAAGGAAGAGCCTGAGTAACTGTTATGTGTTACTGGGGACTCTTTTTAAGTATAGGTTGGACTAAATGGGTCTTGAGATCTCTTACCACTCTCAAACTTTGTGATTTTGTACAAAAGATAAAATGATTAAAGCCAAAAGGTAAGAATAAATCTTCCAAGAAGTCATTCTGGGAGAGGAAGTAACTAAAGAAAGGTTGAGGAATGAATAGAAGGGCAAAAAACATGAGAAGATGAAAAAAGAAACAGCAGTCAAAGGTAAAAGACAAAACAGAAATCCTTGTGAATCCAGCAGACTTATTTAAGAGGAACTTATTTTAGTGTGTCCTGCTTCAAAGTTTAACATGCCAGCCCTCAAGGGCTGGTAGGTGGTGATTTTTATTTTTAGAATATGAGCAAGTTGAAATGAAGGAGAAACTGGTTGGGATTTTACTTTAATGAATAAAAGGAAGAACTGCACTGAATCATAAAAAGAAAGGTTACCCCCCAAAATAACATTACAGTGGTGAATAAAAGACAAACAAGGAAGAAGAGTTAGCAAGAAAGAGTTGTAGTAAAACTAAGTAAGCTAATAATAGAGACAAGAAAATGCTGCACCACAGGAGATAGGAAGGGGTGGGGAGAAGCCTAGGAATTGGCAGTAATTATTCTACTGAGCAAGAGGTAGGCCAGTCAAGGTTTGGTTTTGTTTTCTCTAGGAAAAAAAGGTAGAGTAATTCCCATCCCTATTCCTTAACACACAGGCTTCAATCACAGGCCTTCCTATGAAAGACTTCTACTATAACAAAACTATTCTGAAAAGAAGCATGATGCATGCCCATCACAATGAATTTATCAGTAGACCTGGGATACTGAAGTGAATTTCAGAAATGGTGACAAGATAACAGAGGAAACTAAGGACTTTGAGTTGATTTTCTTTTAATGAAATTGTGTATTTCCTTAGTCTGTGTTTTAAGGTATCCTGTACAGGAAAAAGAAAAAATCTGCAAAAAAAATTTGCCAAGGGATCTGTGGCCATGGCATTGAAAATATACCTGGAAATGGAAGCTTGAACGCCACAGCCTTGGAATCTGCCAAATGGAGTAGGCTGACAGGAGACCAGAAAAAGCCTGTTTCTACAGATGGTTAACAAAGGTTAGGGGACAGGGAGAAGAGGTATATATGTTTAAGGAAACAACATACCTGGTGAGGCAATTGTGCAACATGATAGTACAGATCTTCCTGATCTCAGCTGGTGATCTGATTATGCCCTCGAGCAAGAGGCTTAAGTGTCCTTGCAATTCTGATCAGGAAGAAATGTAAACATGCCCCCTCCTACTTTTCCAGTCTCCTGACAGCTTACTACCTCTCTCCTTACCCTTCCCATAAACAAACTCTTCCATCCAGTGATACTTGGCATCCTTAATGATCCTCCACGCCAGGACTTCTTCCTCCTTACCTCCACCTCCTAGCTTCTTCCTTCAAGTCCCAGCTAAAATCCCACCTTCTACAAAAAGGCTCCCTCTTAAAGTTATTGCCTTGCCTAGGCTGGTTATCTCCAGTTAATCCGGTATATAGATGGTCATATATATATAGTTGTTTGCCCCGCTGGACTGTGAACTCCCTGAAGGCAGGGACTGTGTTTCACCTTTGTACTTTCAGTGGAAAGAACAGTGTCTAGCACACAGTGGTATTTAATAAATGTCTATGAACTTATTTACATATTACAAGACCTTCCAACCCTAACCAAGGATGACAGAAGATGAAGAAAGATGGACTAAAATGTCCACAACTTAGTGCCTTTAGTAACTAAATATTAACTCCTCTGACAAAAAAAATTTGTCTTTCACAACACTGGACAGGGGAACTTCCCATCCAAATGTATGGATTATTTAGTGTTTAACTACTGTGAATTCTATAATGGCCTGACTGGGAAAAGAGGGCCTAGATGGGGCGGCTAGGTGGTGCAGTGAGTAGAGCGTCAGCCCCGGAGTCAGAAGGACCCGAGTTCGGATCCAGCCTCAGACACTTAATGCACACACAAACAAAAACCTAGCCGTGTGACCTTGGGCAAGTTACTTAACCCCAATTGCCCTCCAAAAAGCAAAAAAAGAAAAAGAAAAAAAGAAAGAAAAGAAAAGAGGGCCTAGAAAATCTGCCTAGAAAGAGACATTTTTAAGTATTAAATAGGAGCATTGGACTAGGAGTCAGGCTGCTTTGGAATCAAGTCTAAATTGCGGACTGGAATAAGTCATTTGACACCTGTGTTTCCTCATCTGCAAAATAAGGTGGTTAAATGAGATTTTCTCCCAAGGTCCCTCCTCAGTCTAACAATCTAGGAAACTACAAATTTTTAAGTAAAATATCAGAGGTAACTGTTCCTGACATGACCACAGTGAACGTTCCCCTCAGATGCAGAGTTCAGAACTTATTTCCCAATAAAAACAATTCTGTAAAGGATGGTTACATTCCCAAACAACTGAAAGAAGTCTATTTCATATATTAAATAATATCAATAAAAGCTCCAGACCTTGATTCTGGGTCTTAAGAGACAATAGCAACCCATGTATGGGTCATTATAATTCTAGTGTTTAAAGTTAAATATTGCTTGTACTTCACAGTAGATAGCTATGCTAATGTGAATACATTTGCTTATATTTTTCACAATTTTAGAGATAGAAAAAAACCACAAACCACCTACCTACGCACTCCCTGTGTTCTAAGAGGGACAGTTTCAGTAATCAGGAATGGGGGAAAGTGGGGTGTCATGTCAAGTAATCATGGTACTTAAGTTTTAATTAATAGAAATTCAATTTGGGTACAAGATGGGAGCTTGCCATTTAAATAAATGACAGCTTATGCAGTTTACAAAGCTCTTTCCACTGGATAATTCTGTGCAATAGATAGTACCCCTATTTCACAGATCAGAAGTCTGAGACCCACAGAAGTTATACGTCTGATCCAAAGTCACACAGCTAAGTGGCAGCAGCACAGACACAATGAGTTCAGTCTTCTTTCCCCTACAATATGCTACCCCTTCATTTCATGAAATGATTTCACAATAACTCTCTACCTTACCATATATAAATATGGATTTGCTAAGGTCTCTCCTAATACTTCTATTTGTTGTTGTTATTCAGTCAGGTTAGGTTGAGTCCAACTTTTAGTGCCCCCATTTGGGGTTTTCTTGGCAATGATACTGTACTGATTTGTCATTTTCTTCTCCAGCTCATTTTACAGATGAGGAAACTGAGGCAAACAGGGTTAAGTGACTTGCCCAGGGTGTTAAGGGTCACATTACTATTAAGCATCCAAGGCCAATTTGGGGGGGTGGGGGGCAATTGGGGTTAAGTGACTTGCCCAAAGTCACACGGCTAGTAAGTGTGTTAAGTGTACTCTGGTCCTCCTGACTCCAGGATAGGTGCTCTATTCACTGCACTACCTAGCCTCCCTGAGGCCAATTTTGAACTTCAGGCCCCTCACACTATCCACTTCCATCACCTAGCTTCCCCTGTACTCAAATTTGTGATAGGATATTATTAGAAACTTTATTCCAGCAGGGTATATGTGGTTTTATATATATATATATATATATATATAGTTATGCCACCAATATTTCAATTCAATTAGCACTTATTAAATAGCTACTTTGTGCAAGGTTATGTGCTGGGAAAAGAAAACATAAAAACAAAGAGGGGTCTCTGTCCTCTAGGAGCTTACAATGTAAAGTACATGAAAGGGAATAGTGTGAAATAAGCCTGGAAATATAGGCTGGAGCCCAAATGGGCAAGGGCTTTAAATGCCAGGCTGAGGAGTTTTTATTTTATCATAAAATAAACTGGGAACCACTGAAGCCTCATGAACAGTGGAGCGTGGTCAGACCTGGGCCTCACTAAGATTATCTTGGCAGCTGTGCAGGGGGCTGATTGGAAAGGGAGGAGACTAAAAGCAGGCAATCCAATTAAAGGACTGTTTCAATAATCCAGAAAGGGACAGGTAAGAAGGAACAAGTCTGATCTAGTATCTCCTGTCCAAATGAATGGGGAGAGGAGGAGAGGTGAATAAGAGTGAAGAGAGTGATGCTCAACAACAAAAAAAAAGAAATTTAGAGGGGCAGCAGATTTAGTGAAGGGAAGATAATGAAATTTAGCATAGTGGATCCCATTTTACATATGGTAAAATTGAAGGGGTTAAGGGACCTGGTCACCATTAGATGGGTATTAAGTAGCTAATCTGGATTCAAACTCAGGGCTTGTGACTCCAAATTGAGGACACTCTTTCCACCAGTTCTATTTCACTGCACCAACTCTGTTTCTGATTTATGTGGAGTCTGAGATGTCCAAGATATGCACAGTTGGAGTGGAGAGTCAAGAGGTCAAAAGAGAAAGAAAAAGGCCTAAAATGAAGGCCAAGCTCCTATCACTGCAGCATTTCTTCAACAATTCACTGATCTGCCAAACAAGCCTTCACCGAGTCTCCAAGTAATTTGTAGGGGAAGCCGAGAACAAGGACACCTTATATTCTCTACAAGGACAGAGAGAGCTAGAGATGCTATGTGGAGGAGGCTAAGGTCAATGGCCAGGGTAGGTCTGTATTACAGCTTCTGGCCAGCAGCCAAGGAAATGCCACATCTAAGGTCTCTTCCTGGGGCCTGGTTGGGGGACCAGGAAGTTGGAAACTCCCCCACAACCCAATGGCTCCAGTCCCAGCTGCTCATCAGCCATACAGAGTACACTGAGAGGCTACTCCAGAGATGGTCTTGTGTATGAATAAATGTGTTTAATGGTATCTAAACACAAGAGATTTTAATTAGATGATTTTACATTTCCAATTATCACTTCCACCCGTTCCTCCAACCCTCTCCCAGAAATGCCAGATATAACAACAAAAAAAGCATCAATAAAATTATAAATAAATTTGAACCCATACCAGTGGGTTCACTAGAGCCCTCAAAAGGTTTGGAAAGTTGTTTTGGTCTGTGGGATTATTTCCACAGACTACCAATCCAAGGAAAGGGAAAGACAAAAACCATCCACCCAGCACCAAGCACAGAGGCCCTAGGCAATTGTTTTACAAAGGACCACAGACACTCACAGACCTAAGGGAAGCAACAGAAACAGAGAAACAAGACAGACAGTGGATTAGTACATAATAGCTGACATTTATATAGCTCTTAGACCTTTTACATTCTTTTTTTTTCCATTTAACCCTCACAAAGGCCCTGTGAGGCAAGTAACTACAGGCATTGTATTATAGTCCCTTCAGAAAAGGTCAACTGATTTGCCCAAGGTCACACAGTGAACAGCCTCCCCCAGGTTAACTTGTGCATTTTATCTCCCCTAGTTTACCCAGCATGAGAGGATTATACTTTTGTCATTTCATTCCCAGTCTGGAACTGTGCTAGGTACTTGGGAGGAGGCACTTAATAAGTACTTATGGATAGATTAGGTATCAAGGACTCAAACCCAGGTCTCCACAGATTCCAAGTCTAAGGCTAGCATTCATTTGTCTACTACTGATATTGCTCTTTCAAGTATGGGCAATCCATTGGCTCCCAGCTACTGAGGGCAGAAACTATTGGAGGGAGGGGGGGGAGAATGCTTGGCATTTACTCACTGGTGTTTAGTATCAAGGGAATACCTTTGATGACTCTATTTTGTGTTTCTGACACTAATTCAAAACCAATGGCATTTATTCAAATAATTTTAGTTCCCAATGAGCGGAGGAGGTTTTAAATTCTTTTATCCAACTGCTGAAATCATCACTCTAAGAGGGGACCATTAAGGACTAGTTCTGAAATGTTCACTTTTATGGAGAATTCTGAAGAATCAGAGAGTGCGATATCTGCTCTTACAATATCATTCCATTTAGGGAAGGAAAGGGAGAAAAGAGAGGAAAAGGAGGGGAAGAGAGAGACGGAGAGAGGCTGAGAGAGAGGGGGGGGAGGGAGGGAGGGAGGGAGAGGGAGAGGGAGAGATTGTTTTGTATCAGCTAAGTCAGATCTCATAGTCCACTTCCCTCAAATCATAGAATCATAAAAGGCTTTAAAGGGGAATAGGACTTCAGGAAAAAAAAATGAAAAGGCTATAACAGGGCAGTGCTATTAACATACTATCCTTTATTTGGCTTTTACTCCCTATGGTTCACATCCTGGTCAGCTTTATTTAGCCATATACTTATGGGTAACGGAAACCTCCACCAAGAAAAGCTACCACCTCCTCCTTCAACAACAATCAGCATTATATTACAAGTATGGAGACACACACACACACACACACACACACACACACACACACACACACACACACACACACACTCCTTATACCCAAGAAAGGTTTTGTCCAAGTTGACAAACCAACCCACAATCACCAGATTGTGGCAGGCACATTTTTCTTTTTTAAAATTTGGTTTAATTTTTTTCAGTTAACAAAAATCTATTTTTCTCCCTCCCACCTCTCACCCATCATTGAAAAAAAAATTTTTTTTTTAATTCCTTGTTAGTAAGTGTGCGTGGCCAAGTAAAACAAACTCTCTTACAGGCCATGTCCAAAAAATATAAGTCTCAATCTGCACCCTGAGTCCATCATCTCTCAGGAGGTAGGAAGCATGAGTTCTCTAGAATTGTTGTTCATTTCATTAATCAAAGTTTTAAGTCTTTCAAAGCTGTTTGCCTTTACAATGTCATCTTCCTGGTTCTACTCTGTTCACTTTATCAGTTCATACAAGTCTTCCCAGGTTTCTTTGAAATCATCCCTATATTCTATTATTTATACTGTCATTTTTTTTGACCATTTCCCAATCAATCAGGTTTCTTTGAAATCATCCCTTGCATCCCTTTCATTCCCAATTCTTTACCACTTCAAAAACAGCTACTATAAATATTTTTGGATATACAGGTCTTTTTCTTCTTTCTTTGATCTCTTTGGGGTATAGACCTAACAGTGGTATCATGAAGGGACACTTCCTAACACAACCAAAGCATGGCATCCCTCAGCAACTAGATACTGGAGTGGGTTAGTGCTGGACCTGGAGTCTGGAAAACCCAAGTTCCAATCCTACCTTAGATACTTAGTAACTGTGCAATCCTGGCCAAGTCATTTAACTTCTCTTAGGCTCAGTTTTCCTCATGTGTAAGCTGAATAACAGCACCTACCTCAAGTTTCAATGAGAATATAAATGTAAAGCACTCTGTAAACCTTCTGGTGCTCTCTAAACATTAGTAGACTATTCACTTAACTAGGACCTAGGCATTTGCTAAGCACTGAGGATACAAAGAAAGGTATAAGACAATCCATGCTCTGAACAAGTCTTCAGGTCTAAAGGGGAAGATAGCACACAAAAAACTATTACTGTTATGATTCCAGCCATAAAGCACAGATTCTTTTCTTTTCAAAACTGTACCAATAGTAACCAGAAGAAGTCTGTGTTAACAGAGCTTAACAACTGGTTCAAATAGGTAAGGAACTTAATATAATTTCCAGTCTAGTGTCCCTGGACATGCTGAATGATAATTTGCTTATGGAAAGGTGGACTTCTTAATCCAAGTATTTTGAAGGCACCAACCTTTAAAATACCTCTTAACCACTTGGAGCATTATTATAAACATGCTGAAACATTTTGAAGTTTGGTCACTGCAAACCCCCTGGGTCAGTTTAGCCAGCTTTATCAATAAATCAGAATAATATCAATAACATCAATAATAATATCAATAAACCAGAATAAATCAGAAGACCAGTTTCAATGTGCAAAACAACCTAGGGATAGTGATAGAAGAAAAAGAACATTGTCAAGTATGCTGTCAGTTCCTTCTCCAGAAAGAACAAAACAAAAAACCCAAAACAAACTGCAACTCCCTAAGTACAGTTAAATATCATAGGCAAATCTGGTCACAGCTACAACATATACACTTTTCCTTGTCAGAGTGAGATGTTTAGAAACAGTTTGTTAATTGCCCCTTACACTGCTCTTTAACGATATTTACTGCCTACCAGAAAGCTAACCCTCTGAGGAGACAGAGTTTGCATTTACAGATAAGGTTGCAACGGTACCCCCTCATCCAGGGAGGCAGAATGTAGGTTACACCTTGGGCAAGTCACTTAACCCCAATTGCCCTGCCTCTCCCCCCCTCCAAAGAGACCAAAAAAAAAGAATGTAGGTTACAGCTGGATTTCTGTGATAAAAACATACAGATGTACAAATCCATCAGGAAATAAAAGAAAATGGTGTTCAAGAAAGTAAAGGTCTTGGAATCCTGAGAGAACCAGGCCTTACATAAACACTGTGAACCAGAGCACACTTGATCCTAACCTCCAAAGCTAATAGTAAGTTCCCTTGTCTGGAGTCTCCAGTAGCTTTACTTGAGATCCTCCATTATTGCCTTCTAGGGTTGGGAACTCTTAAGACTCTTTAAGGCACACAAAATATCTGAGCCAATCCCTTTCAATAGTGGGACTCAACGTGTGCCTAACTATCCCAGATTGCTACTGCTCCCACCCCCAATCCTAACACTGATATTTCGGAGGAGATAAAAACCAAAACCAGCTGAGACAATTGTATTCTGGCAAATGATGTCAAAATTGCTGAGCTATTTGGCACAGACCATTGCCCAGTGAAGCAAACACATCTCTACCCTGAACGTTGGTTAACTCTTATCTTGACCTGCTGTATTCATGTAGAAATGCCCCCCAGAAGAGGATTAATATATTTCAAGTCTTATAATATTTCAATGGATTTCCTGAAGGTCAGGTCCTTGTTAGCCTGCCCACCCTCTCCAGCAAGGGGTCCAGATCCATTCAGGGAACAGAATGTTTCTAGCTATTCCCCAGGCAATAAAAAAACTCTGAGGAGTGCCACAGCCACCAATGTGGGTGCCAGGATGTGAGGCAAGCTGCACCTAAGAGTTCACAAGGCAGCACTCAACTGTCCCACTGCCTTTTTGGTGTAAATGAGCACTGCTGCCATGGCTGGTGTGCATCACCAGAACTCCTCATCCTGAGTGGGCTCTGCAGGGGCTTGATAAAGACCAGTAAGAACCAGGGCGAGCACTGAACTCCATTTCACCTATAACCCATATTTAACATCCAATCCAATAGGCAAGAGGCCTACCCCAAGGCACACCTCCCAAAGCCAGAATTGCAATGCAAATATGGACAAAACACTCTCCCTATCAGATAGTGCACTACAATGGGCTCCAAGGCATATTCCTAATTCCACTTAGTCCCTCCAGTTAGATTTTCATGGAAAACTCAGAATGAAGCATCACACACTGCAGCAGACCCAGAGCTGAGACCCAGGCCTTCTGGCTGTGCCTTTATGCTCCGGCACTAATTCTATTCCGTCCCACTTGTTGACTCTGCAACTTGCCTGCCCTGCTCTTCTCACATATGAGTGGGTTATGGTGATGGTCTTTCCACCTGGGCCTTAGCCTTGCAACACTTCTACAGCTAACACACTCTGGTAGACCATAAGTATCTTTGTTGATGATTCCCTCATCCAAAAAAATGAACCAAAGGAGTAAGGAAAGGTGAGGGTGAGGAGATGGTATAGACAAAAAAAAGGGGAAAAAAAGAATGTAATGTTGCTAACAGCTGTTCTACTTCAGATGTGACCCCAAAACACAAGGTTTCTCTGGCCTACCCCTAGGGCTGTCTGGGTGAAAGTTAACACACACACACACACACACACACACACACACACACACACACACACACACATTCTGAAAAAGATTAGAGGATCATCACTCTAGCCTTCATGTCCTGGCCAACATTCCCTGTGGATTCCACTGTGTTCAAAGCTGCATCTGACCTACAGCTGACTTCTGCCTACACAGTAGCTGCACTGTCAACATTCAGCTCAAAGCTCTGCCAAAGACACAGACCCGCTCCAGAAGTGAAAAATATCCAAAAATCTGGGTATTGGTGATGGATCACTTACCGCAGGCCTCCCCTGATAGGATTCAACATCAGAAACTGAGGCACTTTCATTCATAGAAGTGACAGGAAAGAAGATAAATCCCACCCTAAAGTGAGCTTTTCCATCTGACTTGCAGCTGAAACCCTTTCTCAGTGCTATCTCCTCCCTTAGAAGGTAAGCCTCTCCAGAACAAGAACTGTCCTGCTACTTGCATCCCAACCCCATCACTTAGCACCATGTTCTGCATAGAATATGTATTTAATAAGTGCTTTTTCATTCATCCATTCCTTCACTCTATGCTACCCTGAGGTACTTGGACCCAATGGGCTGAGCCAAACCAAGGCATCCAGGTATAAAAAGGGATAGGTTTTCATTTTGAATAACCCATACATTCTATCTACACTGCTAAAATTCACCACATGAATAAATAGCTTTCCATTTCATTTTGTGAGTAGATTAAGCCCATGTTCAGATTTTGCCTACCTCAGAAAGCATCCATGGTTAATTTATAAGAGGCTCAGTTCTCTTTTTAATATAGGAATAATTATACTACCAAATTCACAGAAAATTTGCTAAAATGCTTTGCAATTTTTAAAGTGAGAAATAAATGTTATTATTAATAACAGTAAACATTCATGTCAGTGATATATTTTTAAAAAATTTTCCAGTTTCACCAATGTCTCTGATAAAGGCTTCATTTCTAAAATATACAGGGAATTGAGTCAAATCTATAAGAATACAAGTCAATCCCCAATTGATAAATGGCCAAAGGATATGAACAGTTTTCAGAGAAAGAAATTACAGATATCTATAATCATGAAAAAATGCTCTAAATCACTGATTAGAGAAATGCAAATCAAAACAACTCTGAGATACCACATTTCACCTGTCAGACTGGCTAACATGACAAAACAGGAAAATGATAAATGCTGGAGAAGATGTGGAAAAATTAGAACACTAATGCATTGTTGGTGGAGTTGTAAACTGATCCAATCATTCTGGGGAACAATTTGGAACTATATCCAAAGGGCTATAAAAATGTGCATGCCCTCTAACCCAGCAATACCACTTCTTGGACTGTATCCCAAAGAGAGCATACAAGTGGGAAAAGGACCCATATGTACAAAAATATTTATAGCAGCTCTTTTGGTGGTGGCAAAGAATTGGAAATCAAGGAGATATCCAAGGGGAGAGGAGAGAGAGTGGGAGAAAATTTGGAACTCAAAAGCTTGTGGAACTGAATGTTGTAAAATAAAAATAAACAATTTTTTTTTGGGGGGGGGGGGAGAATTTCAATTTCACACCTAGAACAGTAGCTACAGGGGGAATTAAGGATGTAAGTCTGAGATTTGTCAATCCTTAAACCTGAATGGTAAATTTCTAACAGTGAGTGAGGTAGTCACTAGTCACCATCAGTAGTCACCAAGGCAGATAAAAGCAAACCATGCCCATCATTTATACAGTCCCTTTGGGTGTTCTACTTATAATAAAAAATTTATAAATTAAGGAATTTCAGAATTTAAAGCTTGAAGAGATTTTAGAGATCGTCTCATTCAACTATTCTACAAATGAGGAAACTGAGGCCCAGTGAGGATGACTTACCTGAGAGCTCACAGAGTAAAGCCTCTTGATTCTAAACCTGGGTTCTTGACACTTCTGCCATGTTTCTTGGTTAACAAGGAATGGCTACATTAACCTGTTCTTGGTAGGACTCCAAAGGAGAATTCAGAATGCTTCTGAGTAACAGCTGGCCCCAAAACAACAAGATGGGTGGGGAAATCAGCATCATGTTAGCTTTCACAGCTGTGGTACTTGGCTGAGCCAAGAGGAGCTGCCATGAATAGTAATGAAGGCTCATGTGTGTATATATACACTGCTTTACGGTTTACAAAACGCCTACCTCATCACCGGCCTTGGGGCTTACAGTTGAAGAAAGGAAGAGGTTAAGTAAAGCATGACACTGTTAAACCCATCAGAAGATCTGAACTGGAGTCCCAGCGCTGCTGCTTGCTTCCTGGGTAACCCTGAGCACATAATTTAACCCAGAATTGCCTAACTCTGGAGCTCCCATCTACACCATGCTCTGTCCCCTCTCAGATGGGGCATGAATCAGTGGCCAAAATCACTGAATGTTTAAAAAAAAAAAAACTCTTTATGTAAACACATTCACTTTTTTCAATGAAAAAAATTCATATCTAAATCAATAAAAGTATAACCAACACAGCAAATTTGTTCCAAATGATAAGACTGCAACATAAGAGATTATTTAATACGGTATGCTCGGTCAAATTTGAGTTAGTGGGCACTGTATCTCAATCTGACACCATCCCTATGACTTTGCTCATGATATATGACTTGTATCTATTTTCCAGCTCCCTGATGCACATGAGGCGTATAAACTCAAAGCTAAACAACTTTTGTATGAAAGGTAAAACTACCACGATCTGTTATATTCCTCAAGGTTATTTGACAAGTGTAATACAAGCAATTTTTTAAAAGAAAAATCTAGAGAAGTTGAAATAAGAAGGGTTATAGATAAAATTTCAAAATTTGAAATAATTGAGGATAAATTTAAAATATCTTAGATTTGTTGTTTGTAATTTTTCAAAATTTTAATAACCGTTCATGATAAATTCAAAACCAATTTAAAGCTTAAAAGCTGCTGGAGCAACTGAAAATATCATTAGTAAAGAAAATAGAAACAGTTTAAGTAACAGAAAATACAGAAACACCAAGTAAAAAAGCCCAAATCCAGAAAAAAATGATACCCTATATCTTATCACTGGGACTTGTCCATACAGTTACAGATGGAGAAAAATACTACTGTATTTGTTTTTGTAAGAATGCTTTAGTGCAGTTAGAATGAAACCAAATAAATTGAAATCTCATCCTAAAAGTATATATGTAGAATACACTGCCAAAATAAGAAAAATTTTCCCAGAGAAAATTTGATGTTGTTAAATATACAAAAACAAAACTTTCAATAATCAAGTCTGGAAGAGTTTAGGATTCCTTGCATTATATAAGGTTACTTACAGAATTGATAAGGAAAAAGTCTCATTCAGAAGGAGGAATATTGATGCTACATACTGCTATCACTAAAGTACAATGATGCTAGGGGAAATCACATATAAAACAATTCTGAACGTTTCTACAAGCACATAATACGGTGGGAAGCAGCACTGCCCATATGTTTGTGATCAACTGAGAAACTAAAATCTCTCTGTATCGCATGAAAACAAATGAAGAAACAGATTATATTCATTTGATTACACACGTATGATTTGCTGTTGAAAATTATGTTAGAGAAGACCTGTTATTCTGCAAAACTACTGGCTGCAATGCCACATCAAGACAAAGTTTCAAAGCAGTTCAATTTTTTTCTAACGAAAATGGAAATAAATCAGGACTCTACATTAATGGAGTTCAATCAATATTAGAATGAAAAGTAAATCTATAAGCATTTATTAAAAATGCGGCTCTGGATACAATTTGGACACATTACCTACTTCTCAATCACTTCTATGGGAAAATATGAACTAGGAGCTTCAGCTTTACCAAATTGTTACACGAGTAAGCAATTTTATTTTTTAAAAGATCCATCTGAATCATTACAAAATTACTCATTACAAAATTGTGTGACAAAGTAGTGGAACACAAGGCACTTCCATATTGTGAAATGCTCGATCTTGTGCCTAAGCATACCTTGAAAAATGTTTAAGCTTAAACAAGCAGCCAATGATACTAATGATAATGATAAAGAATCATTTAAAAATTCAATTCAAAACAAGCAATTTCTTCCTGAAACTTTCAAATTTTTTAAAAATTGAGTACTTTAGATACCAAGTCTTCAAATTTATGTTCTGACGCAGAAAGCTTTGGAAAACAAGTCTAAAATAAGTCTTTGATCCATTTTTCCAATTTAAAAAAATCTACCTTTTAAGTTGAAGAAAAGTAAAGATCTGCTTATGGCCTGATCCATCTACAGAAACAATTTTCACTTTTAAATATCAAATATCTCTAACTATTAATGTTTATGAAACCAGTTTACCATGGAAAAATGTGAAATATTTTGTCTTGTGCCATTGTTAAAAATTTGATTCTGAAGAAAATTCTATTATGTTTTAGTGATGGATGAATAAAAAGTTCTCTGGTTTATCAAAGAGATACAACTTTTACTATGATTCTTTTTTATTTATTTATTTTTAGTTTTCAACATTTACTTCCATAAGTTTTAAATTTTTTTCCCTCTCCTCCCCTTCCTCCCTAAGATGGCCTGAAATCTGATATAGGCTCTACATGTTCATTTCTATTAAACATATTTTCACATTAGTCATGTTGTATAGAAGAAATATAAGGAATGGGAGAAACTATGAGAAAGAAAAAACAAAACAAAAAAGGAAATAGTCTGTAGTTCTTTCTCTGGATGTGAATGGCATTTTCCATCATGAGTCCTTTGGAACTGTTTTAGGCCGTTGCATTGCTGAGAAGGGCTAAGTCTATCAAAATCAGTCATCACAGACTGTGGCTGTTACTGTTATAATGGTTCTGGTTCTGTTCACTTCACTCAGCATCAGTTCACATAAATCTTTCCAAGATTTTCTGAAGTCCACCTGTTCAGCATTTCTTATAGCATAATAGTATTCCATTACATTCATATACCACAACTTGTTCAGTCATTCTCCAATAAGATAGGCATTCCCTCAAACATCCAGTTTTGGGCCACCACAAAAAGAACTGCTACATATATTTTTGTACATGTAGGTCCTTTTCCCATTTTTATGATCTCTTTGGGATACAGTGCTAGAAGTAGTATGGCTGGGTCAAAGGGTTTGCACATTTTTATAGTCCTTTGGGCATAAGTTTGAAATTGGTTTCCAGAATGGCTAGATCAGTTCACAGCTCCATCAACAATGAAGCAGTGTTCCAACTTTCCCACATCCTCTCCAACATTTATCATTTTCCTGTTTTGTCATGTTAGTCAATCTGCTAGGTGGAATGTGGCACCTAAGTGTTGTTTTGATTTGCATTTCTCTAATTAATAGTGATTTAGAGCATTTTTTTTCTTATGACTATAGACAGCTTTAATGTCTTCCTCTGAAAACTGCCTATTTATATCCTTTGATCATTTATCAATTGGGGAACAACTTCCATTCTTATAGATTTGACTCTATATATTTTAGAAATGAGGCCTTTATCAGAGACACTAGTTGTAAAAATTCTTTCCCAGTTTTCTGCTTCCCTCCTAATTTTGGTTGCATTGGCTTTGTTTGTACAAAAACTTTTCAATTTAATGTGATCAAAATTATCCATTTTGCATTTCATAATGTTCTCTATCTCGTTTGGTCATAAATTCCTCTGTTCTCCATAAATCTGACAGATAAACTATTTGTTGCTCTCCTAATTTACTATCATTCTTAATATCTGATATATGTGAAAAAATATTTTCTGCTGTAACTATCCAAAAACATGTATCTCAATTGCTGGTTGAACAAAAAAAGATGGGGACGGCTAGATGGCATAGTTAGTAAGAGTGCCAGCCCCAGAGTCGGGAAGACCCAGGATTGGTTCTGGCCTCAGAAAATTAGCACCCACACATAAATAAATAACTAGCCATGTAATGTTGAGGAAGTTACTTAACCCCAATTGCTTATTGAAAAAAAAAAAAAAGATGGTATCTCATTTTGAGAAACTCTGCACTGAAAAAGCCTACCCATAGTAGTAATATTATTATGTAAAATACACAAGATTTTTTCAATAAATGTTTTGTTGCATTAAGATCTGTGTGTGAAAAACCATAGCAAGCTATTTTATTAAGATATAAGTTTTGATTATTTGTATAAATCATTTTATAAGTAGTAGGGGCATATATAATTAAGAGTAATACTGAAATCTGAACACAGATCAGATCATACTATTTTCACTTTTTTTGGTTTTGGTTTTGGTTTTTCGCGGTTATTCCCTTTTGTTCTGTTTCTTCTTTCACAACATGACTAATGTGGAAATATGTTTAACATAATTGCACATGTAAAACTTGTATCAGATTGCTTGCCATCTGGGGGGGGGGGGAGTGAGAGGGAGAAAAATTTGCAGCTCAAAATCTTATAAAAAATAAATGTTGAAAACTATCTTTACATGTAATTGGGAAAAAATAAAATATGATTTACAAAAAAATGTAGCATTGCTGAGTTAGGTTTGGAGCATTTTTTTTCCATATAACTATTAACAGTCTGGATTTCTTCCTTTGCAAATCACCTGTTCATATCTTTCAATGATTTATCTATTGGAGAATGATTTAGTCTTACTCATTTGAATCAGTTCCTTATGCATCTTGGAAATGAGATACTTATCAAAGAAACTTTCTACAAAAAAATGTTTTTTTCCCTGATTTCCTTCTAATTTTAACTGCATTGGTTTTGTTTGTGCATAAACTTTCTGATTTCACATAATCAAAATTGTCCATTTTATCTTTTGTGATATTCTCTATCCCTTTCCACCTCCAAACATCAGGAAAGTCCTTCCTTGCTTTTCTTTGCTTATGATGTCATTTTTAAAAAATCTCATTCACGTATTCACTTAAAGAGTTTATATTGGTATGTGGTCTGAAGTGGTAGCCCAGTTCTAATTTCCACCATACTGCTATTCAGTTTTCCCAGTAGTTGCTGTCAAATAGGGAAGTCCTTATCCTAGGAACTGGAACCTTTGGGCTTATGGAACAATATTAGAAGTATGTCACATATTTAATCTCTTAACCTGTACCAAATTATTCAGATGACTTTAGTCCTACAGGATAGTTTTGAGCTCTGGGACTGATAGGCCCCCTTCTTTTCTACTTTTCCCCCCGTTAATTCCATCTAGACCTTATGAAACTACAAATGTATTGTTATTTTTTTCTAGCTCTACAAAACAATCCTTTGATAACATCTAGTTGGTGCTGTACAAATTAATTTAGGCAATACTGTCATTTCCATTTCATTGGCTTGGCCAACCCATAAGTTTATTTCTATAAAAAGTTTTCTTAGTTGAATTCATATAGATCCTGGATGTGTCTGGGTAGAAAGACTTCGATATTTTTTTTTCTGTACTTATTTTGAATAAACACTAGGTTCTGTTGGTAGTAGACTAGAATGTTGATGATCTATGTGGCTTTATTATGTCCTGCAAGATTGCTGAATTATTTCAATTCACTTTTCAGTTGACTCTTTCATATACTCTGCAAAAAGTGATCACTGTGCTTCTTCTTTCCCTATGTTTGTTTTCTCAGTTTCTATTTCTTATATAATTGTCATAGCAAACATCTGTAGGACTAATGTTTGTTTGTTTGTTTTAATTTTACCTTTCAGTTTGAAATTCTCTCTAGTTCCTGCTCCACTCATTGAGAAGGCAAGGAACAGAATGCCCACTATACATGTGAAGTCATGCAAAACATTTTCACATTAGCCATATGAGAAAAAGGGGAGGAAAAGCAAGAAAAATAAAGTGAAATAAAATATCCTTTAATCTGCACTCAGAGGTCATTAGTGCTCACTCTGGAGGTAAATAGCATTTTTAATCGTGAGTCCATTCAAAGAAAGTGTCCTGCTTGGATCATGTATTGATAAAAGTAGCCAAGTCTTTCATAGCTGTTTACCCTTATATTATTGCTGTTATTATATACAATGTTCTCCTGGTTCTGCTTACTTCACTTTGAATCAGCTCATGTAACTCAAATAGCTTTTTCTGAAACCATACCCTTCCTAATTTCTCTCTCTCCAGAACAATAGTATTCCATCAAATTCATATAACACACCTTGTTCAATCATTCCTCAACTGATGGGAATCCCCTCAGTTTCCAACTCTTTGACACCACAAAAAAAGCTGCTATACATATTTTTGGACAAACAGGTCCTTTTTCTTTGATCTCTTTGGGATACAGTCCTAGTAGTGGTACTGCTGAGTTAAAGACTAGGCACACTTTCGTTGCCATTTGGGCTCCACCAACAGTGTGTTAGTGTCCCTGTTTTTCTACATTCCCTCTAACATCTGTCATTTTCTTTTTCTATTCATGTTATGAGGTAATACCTCAGAGTTGTTTTAATTTGCATTTCTCTAATTGTTAGTGCTTTGGGGCATTTCCTAATATGACTCTTGATAGTTTTGATTTCTTCCTCTGAAAACTGCCTATTCACATCCTTTGACCATTTATCAATTGGGGAATGATTCTTAGTTTTATAAAATTGGTTCAGTTCTCTATATATTTGAGAAATGAGGCCTTTATCAGAGAACCCTACTGTAAACTTCTTTCCTACCAGTTTCCTTCTTTCTTTTTAATTTTGGCTACATACAATTTTGTTTCTGCAAAACCATTTTAATTTAATATAATAAAAATTATTCATTTTCCTTCCCATGATCTTCTCTATCTCTTATTTGGTCACAAACTCTTCCCTAAGCCATAGATTTGACAATTATCATATCATATTTTAAATTGAAATCATGTACCCATTTTGACCTTATCTTGGTATATAATTTCTGTCAGACTGCTTTAAGATCTTGCCCCAGTAACTGAGATCTTTGGGTTTGTCAAACACTAGGTAACTGTGGTCATTTATTTCTCTAATATTGTGTGCCGAATCTATACCACTGATCAATTTCTTATCCAGAACCTGATTGTTTTGATAATTACCACTTTGTAAAATTATTTGATATCTAGGACTATTACGCTTCCATTCTTCACTTTTACTTCATTGATTCCTTTGGTATTCTTGACTTTTTGTTCCTAATAAATATTGTTATTGGTTTTTTTAACTCTATAAAATAACTCTGGTTTTTGATTGGTATGGTACTGAATAAGTAAATTAATTTAGGTAATGTTGTCATCTTTAGCATACTGACTTGGCCTATCCATAAGCAATTGATGTTTCTTAGATCTGTCTTTATTTGCATGTTTTAAAATTTATTCATAAAGTTCCTGTGTGTGTCTTGGAAAAGAAATTCCCAAATAATTGTATACTATCTAGAATTATTTTAAATGGAGTTTCTTTATTTCTCCTTGATGGGTTTCATAGCTAATACACAGAAATGCTGATAATCTGTGTGGATTTATTTTATATCCTGCAACTTTCCTAAAATAAATTGTTTTAACTAGTTTTTAGTTGACTCTCTAGGGTTGTCTAAGTATAGCATCATATTATCTGCAAAAAGTGACTGTTCTACTTCCTTATGCCTATCTATGCTTAGTCCTTCAATTTCGTTTTCTTGTCTTATTGTCTTATTCACTAACATTTCCAGTAGAAGACTGAATAGCAATGTGGTAATGAATACCCTTGCTTCACCCTTGATCTAACTGAAAAGGCTTATAGTTTAATCACCATTACATATAATGCTTGCTTTTGATTTTTAATAGATAATACTTATCTTTTAAGGAAAGCTCCACTTATGCCCATGCTTTCTAGGGTATTTGATAGGACTGCATATTGCATTTTCTCAAAAGCTTTTCCTTATGATTTTTATTGCTTTTATTACTGATGTGGTCAACTATAGTTTTCCTAATATAGAACCAAATCTGCCTTCCTGATACAACTTGAACCTGGTCATTGTATATCAGCCTTATGATATGTTGCTATAATCTCCTTGCTAGTATATGATTTAAAATATTTCCTATCAATATTCATAAAGGAAACTGGTCTGTAGCTTTCTTTCTGGTTTTTTTTGTCTCCCTAGTTTAATTACCACAACCATATATGTGTCCCAGAAGGAACTGGGAGGAGTTCTTTACCTATTTTTCGAAAGGGTTTATATAATACTGGAATTAATTATTTTTTAAATGTTTAGTAGAATTTTCTTGTAAATGTATTTTGTCCTTAGTTTTTTTTTGGGGGGGGGTTATTATTTTGGAGGGGGAGAAGGCAGGGCAGTTGGGGTTAAGTGACTTGCCCAAGGTCACATGGCTAGTAAGTGTTAAGTGTCTGAGACCACATTTGAACTCAGGTCCTCCTGACTCCAGGGCCAGTGTTCTATTCACTGAGCCACCTAGCAGCCCCTTGTTCTTAATTTTTTTTTGAGGGGGAGGAGGAGCTCATTTATGGGCCGTTTGATTCCTTTTTCTAAGATAAGGTTATTTCCATATTCTATTTTCTCTTCTGTTTATCTGATCAATTTATATGTTCATAAAATATTCATCCATTTTACTTAGAATGTCAGTTTTATTGGCATATAACTGGGCAAGATAGTTCCCAATAATTAATTTTTTTTCCATTGGTGGTACATTCACTCTTTTCATTTTTGATACTGGTAATTTGTATTTCTTCTTTTTAATCAATTAACCAATACTTCGTTTATTTTAATGATTTTTTCCCCATAAAACCAGCTCCTAGTTTCATTTATTAGTTCAATGTTTTTTACTTTTAATTTTATTAATCTCTCCTTTGATTTTCAAGATTTCTAATTTGTCATTTATTTGAAATGTCTAATGTGTTCTTTTTCTATCCTTTTTTTAGTTGCATATCCAATTTATTGATATGTTCTTTTTCTCTTTTATTGATATATGCATTTAGAGATATACATTTTCCCTTAAGTACTGCTTTGGCTTCTTCCCATAAATTTTGGTATGTAATCTCATTGTTTTCATTATCTTTAATGAAATTATTGATTGTTGCTAGGACTTGTTTTTTGATCCCCTCTTTGTTTAGTATTATTTAGTTTCCAATTAACTTTTAATCTATGCTTCCAGGGACCTTTACAGAAAGTAGTTTCTATTGCATTATGGTCTAAAATGGGTGAATTTAATATTTCTACTTTTCTGAATTTTACTTCAATTGGTCATGGGTAATTTTTGTAACAAGTCGTTTAAAGCTGAGAAAAAGATATACTCCTTTCTATTCCCATTTGATTTTCTCCAGAGGTCTATCCTATCTAAATTCTCAAATTCTATTCATCTTCTTAACTTTTTTTCTGACTTATTTTATGGTTAGATTTATCTAGGTTTGAAAGGGATAAATTGAGGTGTCCCCCACCCCAAGTATAGTTTTACTATTTCCTCCTACAATTTTTCTTTCAGAATTTGGATGTTATGTCATTTGGTGCATATATGTCAAGAATGATATTACTTTATTATCTTATGCCTTTTAGCCTTTTAGCAAAATGTAATTTGCCCAAATATCTCTTTTAATTAGGCCCACATTTGCTCTTTCTCTGAGATGTGAATGCTATCCTGCCTTTTTTACTTTAGCTGAAGCACAACAGATCTTTCTCTAGCAGCTTATTTTAACTCTATGCATCTTTCCATTTCAAATGTGTCTCTTGTAAACAGATATTATTAGATTCCAGGTTCTAATCCATTCTGCTATCCACTTCCATATTATTTCATCCCATTTGTGGGATAAATTTTGTATTTTTGTAAGTATCCACCCATTTCTTTTAAGATACTAATTTTGTTAATATATACAATTGAGCAAAAAAAATTCTAATAATTCCCTTTGTTTCTTCTTTAATTGCTGTATGGTCCCCTTTTTCATTTTTAGTACATTTTGGTTCTGCTCTCTTTTTAAAAAATAAGATGGGCTGCTTTGTTATTTTGGGGGTTTTTTCACAGCTTTGTTGTTGTTCAGTCGTATCTGACTACACAAGACTGTTTTCTTGGCAAAGATACTTGAATGGCTTGCCATTTCCTTCTGCAGTGTGTCCTCATTTTAGAGATGAGGAACTGAGGCAAATAAGGGTTAAGTGACTTGCCTAGGATCACACACCTACTAAGTGTCAGAGGCTGGGGATTTGAACTCAGATCTTCCCGATGCCAGGCCCAGCAATCTATTTACTGTACCACATAGCTGTCCCCCTTTTAAAAAAGTTTAATTTTGCTTGTTAATGATTTTTAATTACAAATTAATCTCTTCTTTATTTTCAGAATATCTGCTCTATTGGTTGAGTTGAAAGTTTTTTGTTTATTTTTCCAGGTTTTTAGAATTACTTATCCATATCAGTTATCTCTTATTTCTCTTACTGACGAGCATTTAGAGACAGAAATTATCCCCTAAGGACTGTTTTAGCTGCAATACAGTAAGTTTTGGTTATTTGTTGAAATTTTTTAGTGTTTATATCATTTGTTCTTTGATCTACTAATTCTTTAGAATTGAGTTATTTGGTTAATTTTTTTTTGGAGGGGGGAAGGCAAGACAATTGGGGTTAAGTGACTTGCCCAAGGTCACACAGCTAGAAAGTGTCACGTGTCTGAGACTGGATTTGAACTCAAGTCCTCCTGACTCCAGATCTGGTGCTCTATTCACTGCAACACCTCGTTGCCCTTAATTTTTAATTTTCTTAAAAGCCACTTTACTGCATTTATTTTTCTGCAGTAAGCAAACAGTACATTCAAATTTTATTTGTTTTTGGTGAAGACTCTATTCCCCAACACAAACAGTCAATTTTTGTAAAGTTGCAATACATGTTCAAATAGTATATAAACATTTTTCTGTTCTTATTCAGTAATTACCAGAGATTTTGTCAGTTCTAATTTTTCTAAAGTTTAATTCATGTTGTTAATCTCCTTATTTATCTCTTGGTTACATTTATCTAGGTCTAAAATAAACACTGAGGTTCCTTCCCCTATTAGGTTTACAATATAGTTCTCTTTTTAACTTTTTCTTCTAACTACTTAGATGCTATGCTGTTCACTAACTATATATTATTGATATTGATTCACTATCTACGGAGCCTTTAAACATAATGTAACTTCTCTGCTCGTTTCTTTTATCGTGTCTATAATTATTATAGACATCTTAAATTGTTAGTGTCACCCCTCTTTTTTTTTATTTCAGTTGCTCCAAATCTTCATATTAACTTAATGTGAATATCTGTTTAGAGTTTATTTCTTGTGAACAACAAACTCCAGGCTTAGATTGGTGTTCCAATCTGCTAGGCTCTTACATATGGTTGAGTCTGCAACCTTCATGTTCATGGCTGCAGTTGCTAATTGTGCATTTCCTCATCTGATATCCTTGTTTTGCTCCTCCCATTATCCTTTCACAAAGAAGAATGTGGTTTAAAAAAAAAAAAAAAGAATTTGTAGATCACTTGTGATCTATAAATGAAGGTTCATTTATTCTTTGGTTCTTGGAGATCTGGGCAGTTTTCACTTATGATTTCTTGAAAGATAATATCAAATCTACTTTTAGGTCATAATTTTCAGGTAATCTAGTGATTTTTAGATGATTGTTCCTTGACTCATTTTCTAGGTCATCTTTTTGTGTTGTTGTTGTTGTTTTTTTTTAATAATTTTCTCCTTACAATCTTTTGATTTAGTATTTCTTGCCCCATTAAGTCATTTTCTATTTGAGTCATTCTAATTTTTAGGACACGCAGTTCTTGAGGTTTTCCACAATCTGTTCTAAGGTGTTGATTCCCCTTACCATTCTTTCCTCCCTAACTATTCTATTTTATATTTCATTTCATTTCATTTCATTGTGGGAGAGGTTTTTTTTTTCTTCTGAAGCTCTATTTGGATTTCTTGTAGGGGATAACTCTCTTGTTCTGGGCTTAGCCCCTTGATTATGTCTCTATCCAAGGTACTTCTTCATAGTAATGGGTGTTTGGTTTGTTTGTAGCACTTGGCTCAGTGTCCATATTGTGTGTTTGTGCTTGAATTAAACTTGAATCACAGCTCCTAGCTGGTGTGGACAAGCCTAGATGAGACCTGGATGAGTTTCTAAAGGCTAGACCCCACCATCTGTAAGTATTGTTTGGTCTTTGTCTCTTGCCATGGTTCAGTTTCAGTTGGCTTCCATCTGGGTTGGACTGGGCCTGCCTACATGTATGTTTCTCAGTGTCTTTCTTCCACCATGGCAAAGACCCCAGCCTCCCTGATTCTAGGGTATTCTCGCTGCCTCAGAGCTGAATAATAATACAACATAACTTCACTGTACAACCCTTCCAGATACTGATTTTCCTCTCTGAGAATTATCCCAAACCACACTAATTTTCTTCAAAATTTGACTACAGAATATGGAGTAGTTTTGTCATTAAGTGAATGGTTGGCTCATCTTTGAATGTTGAGGTCAACATTCAAATCAATTTAACTTATCAAATATTTATTGCGTGACCACTGTGGCACTACATATTCTATACTACTGACACTGTTTCTTTTATCAAAGAACTTATATTCTTATTAAGTAAATAAAGCTTTCATACATGAAATAGAGAATATAAAATATGATTTTGTAGGTTACACAAAAATATAATGTGAAGAAATGTCAACTTGGAATAAACTATGACACCAACAACACATACAAGTCTGGCAAGTTCTTTTGATAACACCTTTAGGAAATGAGACTCAAGTAGTGTTAGCCACATGTGGCTGCCATGTCTTAGAATTAAGCAATTTGGCAAAAAAAAAAAAAAAGTGTGTATAAGCAACTTACATTTAATAAATTTGAAATTTATGGATCTAAAATATCGAAATAGACAAAAACCACAGCATAAAAAAATGCAGATAGAAAAAGAATTAGTAACCAGACCCAGAGCAGAAGATATTATAAAAGACAAAACGATCTTGAGTACATAAATTTTAAAGGTTCTTGCACAATAAAGCAATATAGTAAGGGCCAGAAGAAAAAAATACAGATTGAGACAAATCTTCAATAAAGATCTCATGTAAGAGACTGATGTCTAATATAAAGGGAACTGACATACATATGATATTAAAATCCAGTCCATAAGTCATGCGGTCAGAAACAATTTTCAAAAGAAATACAAAACTATTGGTTACTACCAGTAAAATCAAAACTGGGATACCATTATCATACCTATGAAGCTAACAAGATGCTAGAAGATGGGAAAACTCATTATTGGAGGGTCTGTGGGAAGACAGATTAATTTGCTGCTTGTAGAATCATGAACTGGTTTAACCATTCTGGAAAATAATTTTAAATTATGTAAGAAAAGTTAAGTTATTCCCTCTGAACCAAAGATAACATTACTGGGACTATATTACAGGAAGATTCCTAACAGCAAAATAGGATTCTTAAGCAAAAATGCTCAAAGCATCATGGTGTGTTTAGCAAAAGGCTAGAAATCATCACCTTATCAACTTCCCTCTCCTAATTAATTTCTTATTTATCCTGTATAAGAGCTTGCCTGCAGATATTCCTTCACTTGCTGTTTCTCTCATTAGATTGTTAATTTTTTTGAGCAAAGGGACAAATTTTTGCCTCTTTCTGTATCCCTAGTGCTTAGCACAGTGCCTGGCATGTAAAGAAAGTTTATTACATGTGACAAGCATCTGGGGGAATGGCTGAACATGAATTCAACAATATATTACTCTGTCATTAGTGATAAATGTGAAGGAATCAGAGGAACACGGAAAAAACTTAAGAAGTCCAAGAAAAACAGATTCAAAAGAATCTCAACAACATATGTAAAGTTAATACAGAGAGACAACAAAAACTGTTCACATATGCTGGCCAGTGTTAGTTAAAGGACATATCTCTCCTCTTTCTATTAATCAATAATTAGACTTTTATCCCCCCAAGGAACATATTTTATAGAGGGATCAAGGTATTTGTTGAGAAATATCTGTTCTGGCAAAATATAGTGTTTCAATAAAGAGTAGCTGGCATTAATACAACAATTTAAGGCTTTCACCAAAAAAAAACAACACTTTACAGGGAGGGCTAGGTGGCACAGTGAGTAAGAGCACCAGCCCCAGAGTCAGGATGACCCAGGATCAGTTCTGGCCTCAGTACTTAGCACCCACACATAAATAACTAGCCGTGTAAACTTGAGCAAGTTACTTAATCCCAATTGCTTTAAAAAAACAAAAACAAACAAACAAACAAACAAACAAAAAAAACAACTGTACAAACATTATCTGAACCTTATAAAAAATAGACCTGTGAAGATTACCAATTTTACAGACAAGGAAACTAAAGCACAGCAGAGTTAAGTGACTTTCCCAAAGTCACACATCTAGTAAGTATCTAAGGATTTGAACTAAGGTCTTTTTAACTTAAAGTCCATATGTATGTATACACACATATATACACACAACATACATATATGTATGTGTACATGTATATACATATTATTATGAACATGTATAATAATGTTATAATATATATCCCATGTTACACATATATACACATTCTCTCTGTCTCTGTCCCTCTCTCCCTCTCTATTACTCCACACTCTGTGTGTTTATTTGTTTCTATGGGTATATATAAAACCAGACTTGAGGCAAAAATTTTATTGCTGGGTCCTTTCTTATATTTTAGTGTCCGTAAATTATTAGGGTATCTTTATTGCCTTTCTTCTCCCCATTTTGTAGCTACTGTTCTTCAAAGTATTTGGCTTGGCAGGCAGATATAAGAGAGCAGCTTTGTCCTATTCCCTATTCAGGTTAAAGCTCTCTTTATCAGATTTCCAATTCTCCAGGAAAAACTCGTTTTTTCATTAGTTACATACCCTTCCTACACAGGACCCCATTATTCCTGTATTTTAAGCCATGGTTCAGAAATCCAAATATTGCTGTGAGAAAACTACTGTGCTAAGAAGCTGTTCACTTTCCAAATTCATTTCCTCCTCCCCGACCCCTGCCACTGACCAGCACCAGCTCTCAAAAAGCATCCCCTGTGTGCCCTAAGGTCTTTGGTTTCTGGCCCAGGGTATCATAATCACTAACAATGCCTTCTAGATTTCTCTGGCAGTATCATTTAGCCCCATGTGAATCACCAGGGGAGTGGTCATCAGGTTTTACAGGTGCTGGAAAAGCTATCCGTTGCCCTAGGAAGACAGTAGAGATCACAGTGATGGCCATATGAAATAGACAAACTGGATATGGGTCCTAAGGAAACTCTTGCTCCTGTTCTTGTGCCCAATGCTAGATGACCCTGGGGAGTCACATTCATTATTCCTTGGGGTGCAAAGATCTCCTTCATCCCAAAGAGGTCTTGCTCCCCCATTTACCCAAAGGGCCTCATCACTTTTACCTGGCTCCAATGGTCCTTCCCTTCCCTCTTCTGTGTCACATTCCACCTTCCACCTTCCACCCCTACTTAGGATTCCTTTCTGTTTCATTTAGATTCTTTTTTTTCTGCCCTTTTATACCTTGAAGTCTTTCTTCTGTTAAAAAAAGGGGGGGGCACCTTTCTTTTTTCCCTGATAACCTGGAAAGTGGTGAGGTACATATATGCTCAGCCCCTTTGCCTTTCCCTTTAGTAGGGAGACATGCCTACACTTTATGCATATAGCAGTTCCTTAGCCATAGGAGAAAGATAAAAATGGAGCATCCTATGGGGAGATAGTCTTCTTGACTTCCATTCTTATTGACAATGAGATCACTACTTTTTTTGGCTGCATAATAACCTGTAGTATTCCCTCATGAAAGACCAAAATAGGCTGCCTCCATAAGCCTCTCAGCCAACTCTCAGAATAACACTACTCAAGAACTGGAAGCAACCCTCAGCAGTCAACTAGTCCAGCCTAGACCCCAAAAGAGCCCCCACTATCTATAATCAACAAGTGGCTATCCAGCTTCTGCTCGAAGACCTCCATGGAAGGGGAAACCATTACTTCTAAAGGCAGATCTTTCTCCATCTGATGCCCCCAGTCTGACCCCTAATAAATAACACTATCATTCTCAACATGGCATTATTCATAGAGACAAAAGGCACTTCAGAAGCAGATTTATCTCCACATCATTTTTGTGAAGTCACACATATAAGTCTAACGCAGAAATTCATAACCTTTTTGCATTGTGAACCCCATTGGCAATTTGGTGAGGCCTATGAGCCCATTCTCAGACTTCTTCACTGCCTACATTCAAAACTGAAGACAATATTAAATATCTTTTTCCCCAGATGAGTTCACAGACCCCCTCTGAAATCTATCCACAAACCTGTTGGAGGGTCCATGGATGCCAAGTTAAGAACCCCTGCTTTAGATGGAGAGAATACTGAGTGTGACTCCCCCACTGGGCTATAGTAGAAAGAATTCTGGACTTGGAATAAGAGACCTCTAACACTAAGTGTCCAGCTCCAGCCATTAATAGGTGTGTGACCTTAGGTGCCACAGTGGATAGAGTACTGGGCCTGGAAGACATCTTTCTGAATTCAAATCTGGTCTCAGGCACTTACTAGCTATATGACCCTGGGCAAATCACTTAACCCCTATTTGCCTCAGTTTCCTCACCTATAAAGTGGAGAAGGAAATGGACAACCAGTCCAGGATCTTTGCCAAGAAAATTCCAAATGGGGTCAAAAAGAGTCATACACGACTAAAAATGACTGAACAATGACCTCAAGCCAATCACATAATCTCTAGGTGCGTCAGTTTCCTCAGCTATAAAATGAAGATGGATATAATAACCCACCTCACAGAGTTAAGAAAGCACCATATAAACTTTAATATACTATATAAACGTAAGCTACTATTACTACAACCCTTGAAATTCAGCAGTAATTTACATGATACTGACTCAGTACTTCCTCCCTTAATCATACAGGGAACTAGTTGCTATTGTGCTAATTATCCATCCAAAGACCTTTAAAGTAGCTCAGAGTGTCTATGTATTTGAGCCAACCACAAAGTGGTGCTCAAAATCTTCCAACACCTGAGCCTCTGGAACTGCCATGCAGGTACCCCAGCTAGTTACTTTCCAACAGTCCAAAAGACTGAGCAAACTGGAGGGGTATTGCTCCACAACATGGTGGCATCACTTTTCAGTGTTTGGCTCAGAACTGGCTTTTATTGGTCCTTGATGGCCACGTTTCAGTTTGGTCTAGGTGAAATGGAATTTTATTCAAATATTAAACTATAAAATTTATTATCTTATAGCTTACTCTGGGCTCTTACCTTCTAAGGAATTCTACTCTCTCAGTTTATTCTCCCTAGTAATCAGATTCAGAAAATTGTATGACATGATCACAGAATGTATCGTATGTAGGATAATGTAAACTGGAAACTAATCCAAACACTCCTCTGGAGAGACAGTGAACGCCAAAAATGTTCTCATGGTTCCCTCTGGCAAAATCCAGACCGAAAACACCAGAGGCTCATAAGAAGGAAAAGAGTCGGGAAGAGCAAGGTGTTTACTCCCCATCCCAGGCTCAGCTAAAGCCAAGGAGAACCAAGTCATGGCAGGCCCCAACCCTCAGATGCTTCTGGGCAGCGATGTTCATGGAATCCTTTCTTCTCCATGTGGTCCCTGGGCATGGTGGCTGCTCCTATTTCTCTCTTAGAAGTTGCAATGGAAAGAGAAAAAGCAAATGTATAAGGGTGTCCTTTGTCCTCCCTGTCTCCTTAACAAAAGGTTCTTTTCTGACCTTGGTGTAACCTCACTTCCCTTGTTCTGTCTCTCTCACAGAGAAGTTAGAAGCAAACTCATTTTCCATGAAGGGCCTCGGAACCTTTTGATATGACTTTAAAATTATTTTAAATATAAATACATAGCTTTAAAATATATAATTATTTCTATATAATTGGTTTCCTTTGTAGTCCTAGGCATTTCACCTTATGCATTTTAAATCATTATTGTGAGGAAGGGTCCATAAGCTTTACCATACTGCCAAAGAGATCCATGACATGCAAAAATGGTTAAAAACCTCTGATCTAGTCCAACCCCTTCTTTTTACAAAAAGGGAAACTGAGACCTACAGAGCTTATATGACATCATCATAACTTCTGTAAGCACTCTACACAGTTTATCTCATTTGATCCCACAACAACCCTCTGAGGTTGCTACCACCAATTATCCCCAGTTTACATACAAGGAAATTGAGGCACAGGGAGGTGTAACTGCCCAAGCGAGCTACCAAGCATGCAAGTCAATAACTTACAAGGCAACTTGTAAGTCTGAGGCAGCATTCAAAATCAGGACCAACACTCTATCTACTAGGGCACTTTGCTTCCCAAATTCACACCAGTAATAAGTAACAGATTAAGAATCTAACCCCAGGTCCTCCAACTCCAAACTGAGGGACTCTTTCTATGACACCAAAATCACAAGCAGCAGGGGTCACGAATATTTGTGCTAACATTACAGATGACAAAATGAAGGTTGGAGCGTTACCAGCTGATAACAATAAGAGTTTCACATTTATATCACACTTTACCATTTACAAAGCATTTCCTCACATGCTACCTACCTTGTGGAACTATTAAGCATCACTGTCCCTATTCTACTGATAACAAAATAGGTTTGAAATGGTTGGCATGCCCAATATCACAACACTAGTGAATGTCCCAGCCAGAGTGTGAAACCAGTCTCCCCATCTTCCCTAAGCTGCAAGTTCAGCAGCCACATAGGCCTGATCCCAGCACTTATCAACACATGGGGCTGGTTCTCTCTCTCTCTCTTCAGCAGCCTGGTGCTAGACCAGTACAAACACCCTCCTTGGGTAGGACACGCTCCAGAGCTCCAGCAATGCACCAGTCTCAGCATATCTGGCAGCAGGGACTCCAGACAGGCACAACCATGCCTAACTTCTACTAAGACAGTCAGTGTCCCACTCTCTCATCTAAAAACAAACACTAATACTTTCTCCCAAATTAATTCACATGGGAAAAAATGTATTTAGTTGTAATTTGGCACATACAGAAAGATTAGTAATAATATTCCCCAAACTGTTTAATTGGAGAAAGGTTTAGATATACATCAGGATACCAAAATGTAATTTGGAAAAACAATAAACTGGGTAAAGAAATCAGCAAGTCCTCTCTAGTTGAACAAAATTCATTTGCACAATCCAGAGCTACAGAATCAGTACTTTGTCCCTTGAACACCCACCCTTCCTATTCCTACCATGGTATTTTTCTGTAGTTGCCTCTCATTGAATCAACGGCTGCTTTTTTTATTTTGTCTTGCTTTAAATAGGAAGTCTGATTCATGTAAATGGTAAAAGATTGGCCATCCATAGTGAGCAAAATCTTTTACCCAGTCTGAGACACATCAGCTAGGTTGTGCCTAATTGTCAATACAACTCAGGCACTCACTCCTACAGGCTGCAAAAAGTCAGTCACTGCTGGTCAGCCAAGCTCCATGTATATGGTAAAGAGGAAAGCACCCCATATCCAAAGAAGAATTCTCTGAATTCCTCCCTTCCCATTTTAGTGGGGGTTTTGCATTTTTCACATCTCCCCTCATTCTTTATAAAAATAACTCCTTTAACTTTCTCCTCTCCTGACCTCTTCTAACATCTCCTCTAAACATTTTCTTCTCATAAGACACCAGTCAGTCTCCCTCACATAACCCCTTCCCTCAAGTCTCCAATCGTTCATGGAGGCTCACAGGATCAGACCTCAAAATGAGCTCAGAGATCTAGCTTAACTTTCTCTGTGTCAGAGAACCCTTCTTGGAATAACTTTTTAAAAATAGATGGGGGGAAGGGAGGGCCAGCTAGGTGGTGCAGTAAATAAAGCACCAGCCCTAGAGTCAGGAAGAACTGACTTCAAATTCTGTCTCAGACACTTAAAACTTACTAGACGTGTGACCTTGGGTAAGTCACTTAAGGCCAATTGCCTTGCCTTCCTACCTCCAAAAAAAAAAAAAACAGATGAAGGAAATGCTAAATTTCATTTGGTGATTAAAGAAAATAAAAGTGCAGTTTTTTTCCCATCCAAAGTTCACAGACCCCCTGAAATCTATCCATGAATTCCTTGGACCCCAGGTCTAGTTTAACTCTTTCACTACACAGATGATAAAGGAGCTGATGCCAAGAAACGTTAAACAATTTGTTCAAGGTCATATAGCTAGTAAGTGTTTCAATTTCCCCAGAATATCCTGTGTGACCAAGGAATTCCTTCTCCAACTTTGTTAAAGGACCAAATCAGTCAGTCTTTAAACACTTCTTTTAAAAAAAAAAAAAAATTCTAAAGTTAATATTAATCAATTTAACCAATTAAGATTATTTTGTAATTATTTACATTAAAATAAATATTTCAACAAACAACAATGTAATAATAAAATTCTGTCTCTTCATTCCCATTCACTTATCTTTGGGGTCATGGAATGTGGTTCTGGTTCTGCTTTGCTAATTCTGTATTATTTCACAGAAATCTTCCCAGTTTTCTTGGTATTCCTCATACTTGTCTATCTTAATTGTATTGTTTCATAGCATTTTACCATAATTTATTTAACCATTCCCCATGGTTGAACATTTTGATTACAGAGTTTTTACTGAAATTACAACTAATACTGTGGAAATTTTTAGATAGCTCTTTTTTTCCTCTTTGATAACAATTTCAGGAAATATTTCCAACAATGGAATTTCCAGGGACGGTTATTTAAAAAAAAAAAAAAAAAGAATTTGCTGTGTACTACAAGTTGCTCCTAAAGAATTTCTACAAATTTGCAATTCCACCAACAATTACCCATTTGCTCCAAAACTCCCATCAAGACTAAATGGTTGTTACTATTAGTTATTCTTATCATTTTGATGTATATGAAATACATCCTTTAACTCTTGGGACTGAACCAAAAAGGTAACCAGAAGTCACATCACTGAAAAGGAAATATCACCTGGAAAGATCATGTAAACAGGCCAAAAAGATCATAGCAGTGTCCCAAATAGGAAAGCCACAGAAAGGAATGGAAGACTACAGCAGTGCTCTAAGCAGGGATGCAAAGGGAAAAAGAGAGCCAAGTGAGGACCAGAGAGTCTATTCTGAGTGCTCAGAATTCAGGCACAGCAGTGCATGTGGAAAACAGTCACAAGAGCCCCAAAAGTCAAGCTCAGGACAAAACCACTCTGTCCAAGAGGTTGTCGAGTTTGGCTCTAGCCAGATCAAAAACCAGGAATTCAGGCTGGAGGTTTGATTAAACAGAAGAGAGACATTGACAACTATGAATAAATATTATGTGTCAAGAGATGTCCAAAGAGCAACACCCAGGAGAATGGAGAAATTCAGCAAGAAGCAGGGGCTCAGAGAAAAAATAGGACCACAAAGAACTAAGAATACCTGGAAGAAAAAAAATCAAGAAAAATGAAAAATGTGTATACTTGTAGGAAAAATATGGAAGGAGAATATCTTGGAACAGAAAATTTAAAAAAAAAAACTTACCTAAGTAACAGACTCACTGAAAATTAGAATAGACCAAAGAGAACTCAGTAATTTCATGAGACAAAAAAAAGCTTAAAACAAATCAAAAGATTGTTTTAAAATAGGGGGAAAAAACATAACATACCTATGGTAAAGAACAACTAATCTGGAAAACTTATCAAGGAGAGTCATTTTAAAAATCACTGAACTGTCTAAAAGAACCATGAACAAAAACAGGAAAAAATGAATGCCATATTTCAAGAAATCATGAATGAAAGCTTCCCAAATTTACTAGAATCAAAGGACAAAGTGAAAAGAGAAATAATCTACTGGTCACGTGAAAGCAATTGCAAAATGGAAAATAAAAGTCAATTGAACTACAAGGATAAATAAATAACAAAAAGACCAAAGTTGGGAATCACAATGTAATCTTTTACATATAAACAAACCTAAGATAAATAAGAAATTAAGGTAGACTGATGGTGGTTATCTCTAATAATTACTGAATAGGAACAAAAAAGGAATATATAAATATATATATTTTTCCAACTGTGCATGACACCTTCAAAAAAAAAAACAACTAAGTTCTAGAGCATAAAACCTTATAATAAATGCAGAAATACATTTAACATTGTTGACCATGACGTAATAAAGATAAAAGGACTCTGAAGAAAAGACTCAAATTTAAACGAAGACTAATTTAATCCTAAAGATTAAGGAACAAATCATAGAAACAATAGATTATTTCGTGCAAAAACATAACAAAGAGACAACATCAAAACTTTCAGAATGTAGCCAAAGGGGATCAGTCATTAAGGGAAAATGTCTCTAAACACTTTCATCAACTAAAGAAAAAGTACATCAATGAATATAGGTATACAGCTAAAAAACAAAAAACTAGAAAAGCAACCAAAAATAAGAAACAAACCCACTTAAACACCAAAATAGAAAGTCTGAGAATGAAAGAACAAACTTGAAAACAAAAAAGTTATTTGATGAATAAATAAAATTAGGGCTGATTTTTAACAAGAACAAAAAGTGTTAGCTCATCTGATTCAATCAACAAAGCAAAATAACAATATAAAAAAGGGAAAAAATTCAGTTAAAAAGTAAATGAAAAACGTTTGAAAACTTTGCCCAGGCATATGCCAACGAAACCAACAATTTATATGAGTACAAACTGAAGCATTTTTTCCACTATCTTTTTCTTGAGATTTTTTTTTTTGCAACTTGGCTAATATGAATATATGTTTTGCATGACTTCACATTTATAACGTATCATATTGCCTGCCTTTTCAACGGGTGGGGAAGGGGCTGGAAGGAGGGAGAATTTTGGAATTCAAGATTTTTAAATGAATGCAGAAAAAAAATTTAAATGTAATTGAATGTAACAGTAAAAAAAAAAGCTGAAAAAAACCTATAGTTTAAATGAAATGGATTCATATTTATAAAAATATAAAATACCCAGATGAAAAATAATAAGGAAAAATAATAAATTTAACAAGCCATAAATGAATTCTCAAAAAAAAAAAAAATCCAGGAGCAGATGAACTTACAAATAAACGCTAATGTTTAAACAATTAATTCCAGTATTACATAAACTGTTTACAAAACTAGTTAAACAGGAGATGCCCAAATTATTTCTATGATATAAATGTGCCCTTGATACCTAAACCAGAGAGAGAGAGACAAAGCAAAGAAAAAAATTGTGGACTAATATCTGTAATGAATATAGACTCAAAAACATTGAATAAAATATGAGCTGAGACTATATCAACATAATTAAAAGATTAAATACTATGAACATGTTAGATTATACTAAGAATGTAGGGTTGGTTCAATATTTGGATAACTGTAAAACATCACATTAATAAAAACAAAGTCATGTGACTGTCAGTAGCCGCAGAAAAGCTTCTTACAAAATATCCATTTCAGCCTAAAAAAAATTTAAAAGTCTAGGAAAAGATACACTTATCTTGCTTATAATACCCATCTAAAAAGCAAGAGCCTACATTAGATATAATGGTGAAAACCCATAGAGGACTTTTCATTAGGATCAGGAGTAAAACAAGGATGTCCATTATCAATGCTGTCACTTGATATAGAACTAGAAATGCCAGTAATAGCAGCAAAATTCCATATAAAAATAACAGAGAGAATAACATAGGAAAAGCAGAAACAATTTACTTTTTGCAGATGATATTCTCTACTTGGAGAACCCTATAAAGTCAACAAAAAAGTTGAACAAAACTTCAGCCAAGTAGCAGGATATAAAACAATCATGATCTCTAGCATAAATCATTATAAGTCATCCACAGTGTGATAGAACACAGCATGTTTCCCCCAACCCACAACATGGGGAGGCTTTACTTAAAAGAAGACAAACCTGCCCCTAGACTTGGCTGGTATACATGAATGGTTCTGGCTTCTCTGACACAATTTCCTGGTCATCGAATGACATAAAAAGTCCCAGTCACATGAAGTCTACACCCCTGACTTGGATTTCTGAAACCCACTTGAATCACTTCACCTTGTTTTGCTGACCAAATTCATTTCATACAAAGACTCAGGGGGAAGGGAAAGAAATTGTGCCGCTGAGTCCTTGCTGCATAGCCTTGCTGTGTTAGGACAAAGTATACTTCCTTGTGTTAAATACTCAATAACTTGCAAGTGCTTCCTTACATCAAACCCAAACTAAGAAAGCACTGGCATTAGAGCCTTGCCTCTGAAACATATAAACCATAAGCATTTCTGTATATCACCATAAAAATCCAGCAGGAAGAGATTAGAAGAGAAATTTCATTCAAATAACCACAGAATGTTCAAAATATTTGGTAGTTCAGCTACCATGCCACACACACAGAGGAACAACTTACAAAACAGACCCTAAAGAAATACTGAAATCAATAACTGAAGAGCTATTAATTGCCCATTGTTGAACTGTGTCAATAAACACTAAACTACCTAAGTTAATTTAGTTACTCAGCACAACAAACCACCCAGGGGCTGGAAACAAAGTCAAGACAACAAGTACTTATCACTATCTAAATTAATTTATTCCATGCTACACCAAACTATCAAAGGGCAAATATAATCAAATATAACAACAAAATTCTTAAGGACAGACAAAGTCAACAGGCATTTATTTATCACCTGATTAAATTCAGGCATTGTGTTCAAATTTGAGGAGACAAAGAACTGAAAAAATAAACAAAAAATGAAACACCAATCCCTGATCTCAAGGAGCTCAAAGTCTAGCAGGGAGAAAACAACTATGTTTGTTGTGGTGGCGGTGTTGGTTGCTTAGTTGTGTCCAACTCTTCATGACCCCATTTAGAGTTTTATTGGAAGAGATACTGGAGTGTGGTTTGCCATTTCCTTCTCCAGATCATTTTACAGATGCGGAAACTAAAGATGACAGAGTTAAGTGACTCACCCAGGAACACTCAGCTAAGTGTGTACTCAGCTACCTGACTCTAGGCTGGGAACTCTATCCTCTGCACCACTTAACTGCCCTAACCTATATTACAAACTATTTATATGTGTGTGTGTAGATATACATACACACACATACAATAAATTAGAGATAATATCAGAAGAGTTTGGGGAGGGTCTTTTGAAGAAGGTGGGATTTTATAGATTTTAGTGGAACTTGTATTATTAGCCACGGGATCCTGACCAAGTCATTTAACCACTCTCAAGCCCCAGATTCCTCATCTGTAAAATGAAGTCTGTAACAGCACCTATTTCGCAGGGCTGATGGGAAGATCAGATGAGATGACATATGCTAGTTTATTACTATATCATTTATATAAGTTATTATATCATTTATATAATCAAGAAAGAAATACTTGACAAAAGAAGAGATAGAGACAATTACATGAGATTAAAGGGCAAGTTTTTATTATATAAAACTGAAAAGCTTCTGCACAAAGTCAGTGCAATTAGGGGCAGCTTGGTGAGACAGTGCATAGTGCACCAGCCCTGAAATCAGGAAGATTGGAATTGAAATCCAACCTCAGACCCTTACTATCTAACCCCATTGCTTCCAAAAATTGATAAATGAAGGAAGGAATAAATAATTGTTTTTTTTAAAGGCAATGCGATTAAAAACAGAAGGCATAAAGTTAACTGGGTAAACTATATTTGCAGCCCGTTTCCCTGATAAAACTCTGATATCCAAGATATACAAGTTACAGAGAACAGATTAAAATAAGTAAGAATAAGAGCACTTCCCCAAGAGATAAATGGCCAAAGGATATAAACGGGCAGCTCTCAAAAAAAATAAGCCAGAAAGAAACATGTCAACATGTGAAAAATGCTCCAAATAACTAATGATAAGAGAAACGTTAAAATAACACTACGGTTCAATTTCAAACCCTTTAGATTTGAAAAGTGACCCCAAAAAGGGAAAATGACAATTGCTGGAGGGCTCTGGGTAGATGGGAGCTGTGACTTGGCACAGACATATTGCAGAGCTGTACCTTTTGCCCCAGCATTATCACAATAAAGCACTCTCTCCAAAGAGGTAAGAGATGGGAAAAGAAACTATAAATACATTATTAATTTTGATTTAGCAAAGAACTACAGGAATTCCCATAGATTGGGAAATGGACAAATTATGATATATAAATGTAAAGAATAACTACTTTCACCACTTATTAACAAAGTACTGAAAATTCTAGTAATTTCAAAATAACAATTTTAAAAAATCACTGTTGAAACTCTAGTCTCTCCATTCCAAATCTAAGTAACATTTATTAAGCACCTATATGTGCCAGGCCCTCTGCTAAAAGGCTCTCAATACAACCAATATATAATTAAAACTCACATTTACATAGCTCTTTAAAGTTTACAAAGCATTTTCCTCCCAACAACCCAATGACTAGGAATTGTAAATATTACTACCATTTTATAGAAGGAGAAACTGAGGCTTAAAGACACAGGATGGTTTGCCCAAGGTCACATAATTAGTAACTGCTGTAGCTGGGATTCCAAAATAAAATAGTACAGGAAAATGGCAAGACTGCCCACAGCCCAATTTGTATCCAGTTCCTTCTGGTTCTGGTAGTGGCAGAAGCATACTATTATAAATTCAGGTCTAAGACATAACGAATATTGGGGCATGGGGGGTTGTGTATATTTGGATTCTGATCCCCAAAATGTCTTCTGGTATCCCCAAAGTTTGGCACAGTAGCTGGCACACAGTAGGTGTTAATAAATGCTTATTGACTGACACTAGTTTTATCAATGCTTTGTATGTCTTGTATATAGTATATAGCTAGTTATTTGTGGGTGTTTGTGTATGTCTATATGTATGTGTCTCCTCCTGTAGAATTCACTCTCCTTGAGCCCCGAGACCATCCTTGTTTTCCTTTGTACCCCAACAATAAGCCTAGAGCACAGCAGATTGCAAGTGCTTAACCAATACTTGTTGACTGAAAAGATCACCAGTAAATTACTTAATTTTACTTTTTTCTAGGCCTCAACCTCCCCAACTTTAAAATGACTTTGATGGACAAAGTGGACAAAGTGACCTCTAAGGTACCTTGCAGTCTGAATATCCTAGGACTCTTCCTCACAAAGAAATGAGGAAAAATTAGAGCAGCCTGACAACTCGTCATTTCTCAAATTTCCCAGTTGGCTTTTTATTTATCCTCACCCAGTTTCCTCCCTTAATAATCAAAAGAAAGCAGATTTTAAATCCCAGTGCAACAAAGCATAATCATAATATGGCCCATCTTTGTGGATTGTCATTAAGAAAATTCCTGAATGAATGAGGGTGGTGTGTAACACCTAGATGTATAGAGGGCACACAAGAAGCCTTAGTGACTTCACTAGACATCAATCCCATTACTTAGTCTCCTGGGTACTGGAAAGACAGACAGAGAAAGCAATAGAAAGGGTGACAAGAAAAGACTGGAAGGGGCCGGGTTATAAAAAATTTTAAATGTCAAAAAAACACAAGACTTTGTATTTGATCCTGGAAGTAATGAGGAACTCACTGAGTTGACATGGTCAGAACTGTGCTTTAGAAAAATCACTTTGGCAGCTGAATGGAGCAGGGAGCCCAGTTTAAAAAAACAACAACAAAAAAAAACAAAAACCTACTGGTACATCAAGAGAGAATGAGGAGTTGGCTAGGTGGTGCAGTGAATAGAGTACCAGCCCTAGAGTCAGGAGGACCTGAGTTAAATCCAGCCTCAAACACTTAACACCTACTAGCCATGTGACCTTGGGCAAGTCAAACTCCAATTGCCCTGCCTTCCCCCCTCCAAAAACGGAAGAAGGAAGAAGAAGAAGGAAGGAGGAGAGAGAATGAGACCTGAAACTAGTGAAGAGAAAGGAACACATACCAGAGACATTGAGAGGGAAGAAATGATAAAATATAATGGATTAGATACAGTATTTTTAAATTTACAAAGTATATATTATTTTATTTGAGTATTCCAAACAATCCCAAGGTTACGTACTACAGCTTTATCATCATCCCCATTTTACAGGTGAGGAACTTGAGGGGCAAATAAATTAATCATGGTTACATGTAAGTGTCAAAGACAGAATTCAAATCTGGGTCTTCCTGACTCCAGTCCAGCATTCTGTCTCCTCTTAAGATCCTATGCTAGCAACTGCTATTACAAGAGGTAGTTTGGTGTCATAAAACAAACCTGGATCTCGAAGTTTCAGTCTCCTCATCTATAAAGTGAATAATTTGGATCAGATAATCCCCAATGTTCCCTCAAGCTCTAAATCTATTACTATGGTTTACTGAGACTTGGAGGCAATCTGATTTGAAGATATGGATTCCAGTCCTATCTCAGTTAACTTTTTCCCCCAGCCTAGGACAAGTCAATTAAATTAATAGTATTATTATATGCCATTTTGCAGTAGGGCAGAAAGGGACCTTTACTTGCTAAATGAAAAAATGCTTGTAAAGTACTTAGCATCAAAGCCAGTTAAGAGATGTACATTAGGAACCACCACCTAGATAAAAGATGACTCCAAAAGTGTTGCTGACTGGCAGGTTCAGAAACACTCATTTGGAGAAAGGCCTCCACCTCAAATTCTTCTACACTTTTCTTCCAGCAAAAAAAAAAAAAAAAAAAAAAAAGTTTCTCAGTAACAAACAAAGCTAAACTGAAGGGCTCAGTTCAGTCCCTCTGTCTTTCCAGGTTTTCCCACACCAGTTGCTGAGGGATTAACTGTGCCCACTGATTTGCCCCTTGTGGAAGAGAATAAAAGAAAGTAAGGACCACTGTTGGGAGGGAGGGAAGGAACATGAAAGATACCCTCCCACACACAACAGAAAACTCCTCAACACAACACATGAGCTCTGATCCATCAGACAGCCCCTTCAAACATGTTTGCCATGCATTCCCTACTCCAAAGAAAAGTTTGTTGTTTACTGGAATCCAGAAGCCATGCAAGGATTGTTTGCTTGCTGCCTGCAAACATGATTTATTATGCAGTAATTTTATCGCATCCCAAGAAATGAAACATTCCCAAATCATTTCCAAATAGTCTGATATAATTTCAGTTCTGACCCTATGGTTTTTTAAAATTCTTAACAAGTGGGCAAGTATGAAATTGAACTTTTCGTGAACATCTAAAAACACACACCATCTAAGCAAATTTTACATATGTGTATATATGTATAAATATATTTTTTAAAGACATCCTAAGTAACAAGTGACACCTATTCCTCTATCCTAATGAGTGATAACACCTGATTAAATGCCAGAGGAAGCAATAAGAAGAATAATGTTTATACTGGAACTATGAATGTAATTTCTAAGCTGTGCTTAAGAAAATGTTTGGCTTTGCACTTGGACTGGTTTTTAAAATTTTTACTTTCTTATTTGAAGAATTTCTTTTCTATTCTGGTACAAAGAATAGTAGTCCTTCTGGCTCAGGCACAACCACCATCTGAGCTCATGTTTACAGTAGATATATGCAGTCTCTGAGAAAAATCAAGAAAAGTATTTTCCTCCTAAAAATACTGCCCTGTTAGTGGTACAGATTTTCCTCATGTTAGATTTATGGCTATAGGGCTAAATATAATTTGCTGATTTAATACCCCATTATTTAGTTACCTCAGTTTGTGTTATGAAGCATGAAATAAATTAGATTATCCACACCACAGTATTTTACAGAACACAGTGGAGAACTCAATCTATACAGAAAAAAAAATGTGCTCTTAAAAGTGTCAGAATACTTTAAAAGTTCTTTAAGGTGCTCCAAAATTACAACTACAACCACACATGAACGAATGAATATCTAAAACCCAAAAGTTTCACCGGTTGTTTTTTCTACCGCAAAAACCCAAACCAGCTCCCACCAAAACAAACAACAACAACAACAACAACAAAACCCACGCTCAGTCCTTAGCCCTTTCTGAAACTCATGAAAATATAACTTCCTCCTAAGAGGGAGTCTGTATGTATACAATAAGAAACAAGACTGACTTTCTCAAAAGGTAAATCGTAAATAAAACTCAGCACCTCAATACAAGAAGGAGGGTTTCTGAAGTTTTTCTTGAAGACTGTGAAAACTGATTTTTGTATTTCTTTCTTTTATACCCACTTAAAATGAGGTGTAAGAGAGCACTTATTAAAACAGGCCAAGCTACCAACAAACTTCCTTGTAAGAAACTGAAGGAAGTGCACAGGAAGGAGTCTGCTCTCCCATGCACTCGTTAAAGCGAGCCAATCAAATAAATAGACTGATGGAAAAAGTGGGGAAATGTACAGCCCTTCTGGTGTTCCCACATGATCAACTTTTCAGAAGCAACCCAGAAGAGTACCACCAACCTTAATTACACCACTACTTAGAGTGAGTGCCGTGTTTGCAAACACTCTCGGCAGCTGCATTTACAACTCAGATGGGGGTGTGGGGGTAAGGCATGGACAGAAAACAAGGAAAATTCTACAGTTAGATTTCCTGGGCGCCCTGTCAAACAGAGAAGGTCATTTTAGGTATGGCAACTTCCATAGTTCTATTTTCCTTATGCACCTACTCAACTTTCCTATGCATTGATCAGAAAATATCATTCAGCAACTTTATTCACCTTAAAAAAAAAGTCAAAAACATACATTGTGCAATGCTAAAAAAAAAAAAAAAAGCTGCCACCAGGATTCTTTTTCCAATGCCTTCAAAATTGCAGCTTTTAATTACAATCAGAAGAGAGAGAATGTGGAAAAGAAAGGATCCAACCAACATTACAGGGTGAAGAAGTTCAGGGTTTTAAAGAAAGAGAGAAAACCACCCTTCACAGAATAAAAGTTAATTCCTCCACCCCGTCCACATGTTGGGGTTACAAATACAGAGGCAGGATTTTTAAAAGCAACACTAATCACTTGGGGGTGTTTTACAGTTCAAAAAACAAGCCAGGCTTTTTTTTTCCTGACCAATTGTGACAAAGCTTTTCATTGTCAAAAAGAAAGGAGGAGGGGGAAGCAAAAACATAGGGGGAAAGGAGGAAGGGGGGGATAAACAGCAAGGTTAAATTAAAGGGTATAGACTGCAAGCTGCATCTCCTTCCCTCAAGCCCCAGAGATCGATCGGGATCCATAGAACAAACTGCAACAAACCCACTTTTAAGAAACCAGCAAATACTGATTTCCCCCTCAACCCCCCACCCCGGGGTCGAGCCAAAAGGTTTTTTAAAACATGGAGGGAGGAAGAGGAGGAGGGGGAAAAAAAAGATCTTTACCTTAATGGTACACTGAACAGGAGTCTCAGACATGTCTCACAGCAAGAGAGATCAGGAAGTTCTCAGTTTTTTTCCACTTTCCTTTCCTCTTCCCCAACCCAGAAATCCTCCAAACAGCCAGCCAGATGCGATCATTTAAGAAGTTTCTTCAACCATCTTCACCACCACCACCTTCCACCCCCCAAAAAAGACCAAACCCCGGGGATCCTGCGGCTTCTGCCCTCCAGCATAAGAGGCAGCCTTGCAGTTCTTTTCCGGGGGGCTGTGAAGAAGAGGTCGGGGTGAGGGAGGGAAGAAAGGGAAAAGAGGAGGGCTGGGGTCAGGGGACCCGGGAGGGAGGTGTATTTTGGTCGGCTTGGAGCTTGTCTGGTGGATGAGACTGTTTATCTGGGTCTCTCTGTCTCTGGCTTGTCCGTCCGTTCCCCCCTCCTCCTCCTCCTCCTCTTCCTTCTACCTCCTTCCTTCCCTCCCTCCTCCTCCTCTCTTCTCTCCCTCCTTCTCTCTTAATGTTTTCCTTCCTGGAAGAGAGAAACTGAAAGGCGAACTGAGAAACCTCTATGCTCATTGATCTTGAGAGTTTCGGTGCTGAAACTGACGTGAATTCCCAGCAAAGAGCTCTGCCTCTTAAAGGAGCCACCAGGAAATAAAAGCTCAGGTTACAGCCAGGCATCAGGGAAATAAATGCAGGGAAGGGAGGCGGGCGGGGGTAGGGGGGGATGGGGAAAGGGGTGGAGGAGGGGCTGCCATAAAACAGGTGAAAGTGTTGAAACTAAGAGGAAGGAGGGTGCCCAGCCTTTAACTTCGAAAGGCCGATGCATCCTTGGGGGGGAGGGGAAGAGGAGGAAATAAGGAAACCAGCAAAGGAAATAAAAAAATAATAATACGGATTTAGCAGCCCTTTATGTCCTAAGATTTTTTTTTAGTCTTGTGCGAATGATTGTATCACATAAGTAAAAATAAGGGGCATTTTTAAATGTTACAGTTGTTGTTTTGTTTTGGGTTTTTTTTTGCATTCGGAAGCTACAGGATTTATTAAAACACCTACACGTTACCAGCCTAGTCTCTTGTAAGCAACGTTTAAAATGCATGAGTGGCTGGGTTTTTTTTTCCCCACTAAACGCCAATGCAATGGTAAAAAGAAACCTAGGATAGTCTTTTAGGGATGAGAAATCTAAACGAGGAAATAAAACAATAGCCTTTGTTCTTCTTGACGCTGCCTCTTTAAGAGAATCTACCAGGAAATGGGAGATCAGGTTGCAAACTGAACACAGGGAAATCTGGAGAGAGCCCGGGAGGGACATTGGAGACAAAAGCATTGGAGGCTGAGCCAGAATGATGGATTAGGAAGATAAAGTGAGCTAGAAGATAAAACCAGAAAGATTTTTTTTTTCTAGGAAAATAGACGTACTGGAAAGGAAAGACGTAGGTTGTGTTGAATTCAGAGTACTGGGGGAGGGGACCACTCTAACGAAAACTGCATTCAAGAGAAGGAAAGAGTAGACAGTTATCAAAGGCAGTTTAGTTCCCGTTCCTTTTCCTCAACCTCCTCCCCCTTTCGAAATAAATTGCATTCAGTGAGCGCTGTTCCTTTTAAAGAAACAGCTACTTCCTAACAAATTTGCTGCTCGACTACAAAGTTAGCAGGATGTGTTCTTGTAGATAAGAAAGAAGGAAAAAGGAAACTCCATTCTAGAGGAACTGGTATTTAAAAAAAAAACCCTCTACCATTAGGACTTTCTTTAGTATCTTAAGGTAGGAGATTCTCTAAGGCAGATTGGGGGAGGGGAGAGGAAGAAAGGAATCTTGTGAATTATTAAGAGTATGAACTTTACAATTAACTTGTTAAACACCTTACAGTTACAAAACCTGCTCCCATACATTATATTGTCTGAGCACTTAAAAAGAGAAATGAAGATTACTCTGAGCCAATATGGTTTCAGTAATAAGTCATGTGCCCAACTAACCTTTTTTTTTACAGTATTAACAATTGAGGCACCAAGATAATTCACTAGAGACCTGCTGAAGATTTCATTTTTCCAAGTTATTAGTGACCAGACCAGAAAGCAATTCTTGAAGGTTACCACCCGATCAGGAAAAGGCCATTCACACATTTTACCTGTATTTCAACAGGCCTTTAGGATCATGAAGCTGAAAAATATGTAGAACTTCACAAAGAGGCCAAGACTTAGGGGCGGCTAGGTGGTGCAGTGAATAGAGCACTGCCCCTGGAGTCAGGAGGACCTGAGTTCAAATCTGGCCTCAGACACTTAACACAAAAAACTGGTAGTAAGTGGCTTAACCCCAATTGCCCCACCTTCCCTCCTCCAAAGAAAAGAGAAAAAAAAAGGAAACCAAGGCTTAGAGAAGTAATGGCAAAAACTAGTAGAGTTATATGAACCTAGGTCTTCTGATTTGAAAGGCAGAACTTTCAGTACCACTTCTCAGGATTGTTCTGAGGATCAAAATGATATAGTGATTGTGAAGTGCTTAACACAGTGATTGGCATATGCCAATACTGTATTATTGTTGTTATTTCTTTAATTGAATCTAGTTGTACACTACCTGATAACTCTAAAGTAGATTTAAAATGCCAAAGGTTATTAGATTGATGATTTTTATATGGGATAATTTGGAAATGCACATAACTGAATTGATGTCATCTGAAGTTTTATTTCATGTTTTAAATACATAATATTGTTTCTGTTATTATTGTACTTCTAAATTGTCTTATATTGTGAAATTTGAGAGACCATTGTAACATATGTTATATAAAATAACTTTTTAAGCTGGATGCTATTAGATTATGAATTGGTCTTTTAAAAGGATGATAAAAAAATTAAAAACTTTTAAATATTTAGTGGGGTATATTTTGTTATAAAACAGGTAATAATAACAAGTTTACTAGAATAGCAGATTTTCATTTGAAAATTTTTGGCTATTTTGAAAGTATATGGTTTAAAGATGTAGCTCCAACATATTAATGATGAGTCAACTCTTAGGTATTTGCTATATGTCTGAAGCCCTAGAATATGGGTAGTTTTAATTTCCTAGTAAAGAATAAATGAAATGTTAAGTGTTAGGGAAACATCAGGAAAGATATTCAAACCCTAAGTTGTGGCTATGAAATTTTGCTTTTTAAGGTAAAAATTCTTGGAACTGTAATTTACTATTGTTTTGAGCTTTGATTACAGGGATAGTTGTATGAATCTCACGAAGCCAATAGAAGAAAATGGCATGTGCTGCAGTCTGGGAATTGCTAAAGGTGAATGTCAGTGCCTGGGGAAACGTTTGGGGGACAACCTTGGCCTGGCCTTAGCCAGGAACCTCCTGACTATTTCCCCATTGTGCTATTTTCTTTCTGAAAAAAGGCAATTTCCCCACCTGGTTAATCCTGAGCCTTGCTTTTAACACCTTGTGACTGCATGATTGGATGTCAGATATAACCCATGCCTGGAATCAAATAGAACTGAGGGAGCTTATCCCTCTGTTATGATACTATGACACTGTTATAACTATATCCCTCTTTTTTCTTTTATAGCAAATTTCTATAATCAAGCAGTTTTGTAAATACAATACTAAATCTATTAAATAGCAGATTGGTACTGGAACATCTTTGTGTTGTTATAATAGGATACAGGTGTGAATGTCTTACAATTTTTTTTTTTTAACCTGTATTTGTGAGCAAATTATAATATAGGCATGATATCCTCCAAAGAGGGTAAGGATTAGACAAAGTAATAAGACAAATATGCAATTGTGAAAGTTTTCTAAATAAATGGAATAGTAAAATTTGAAAAAGCAACAGACTGTATTTTTCCAAGATATATGATTGACTTCCAAATTTATCTGTCATGGAAATTCAGGCTTTGAGTATGTTTTAATAATAAATTCTCAAAATTGGATTAATGATTTAAATTGTGCTGAAATTGGTAAAGAAAGTGAAATTATTTTTCCAATTCTAAAGTGTCTGTCTGATAGTTTAAAAAGGTAGAAGAGTTCATTTTACATTTGGACCTTCATAAATTTTTAAGATTCTTGTATCAGTTATAGGACTTAAGTAAGGATAGATACAGTTAATGGTATATAAACTGAGATTCTCTGAAGTTTCAAAATTGGAGAACCAAATTTAAGTGATTATACTAAATTATATTAAGTTAGAATTATCTAGGAATCTCTAGATCAGGAACCAGAGAAGTAGAGACCCCTTTAGAAGTGTTCTGAGAATAAAACCTATTGTACAAGAAAAGTTGTCTTAGGACCAGATAACTGCTTAAGACATCTGAGACTCAAAATGTGCTGGTTAAATGGAGATTGAGAATGAGTCACTAGGATACAAGGATACCTGATGTTAGTTAGTATTGGTGTTAATTATTGTATTGCTTTGGTCTTTTGTTTCATGATGTTTATGTCTAAGTTTTCTTGGTTACCTTGGTGACATATAAATCCCCTTCTCAAAACTAGTCCGTTGTGAAGTCTCTAAATAGTTTAATCTGTAACCTGACATTAATGTAACATGACAATGTAATTATGATTATGAATTTATAAAAAACCTTGTTGCATTGTTTGAAACAAGCCTTGTGTGACTAGGAAACTGGACCATCTCTGTATGGTGTTTAGAGATTCTTGACCAAGGACCTATGTTATGTTGAACAGATTCAGATTCAAAAATTGATACAAGGAGTTTTCCTACAATTATACATCTCATGCATCTTATCTGAAAACTGGCCCCATACTGATCAATCAGTCACTGTTTCTAAGAGCCCCTACAAAGTCCTATTAACTACTCCCACAGCTTCCAATTTTGGGGGTGTGGACTCCTGGATCATTTGAAGAAAGTCCCTGCTCCTCAGTGAATAACAGAACCCTCTGGGGACCTCAAGGTTTGTCTAGTATGGACCCAGAAGCAGCTAACATCCAGATGAAACAGCTGTCCTAAGATTCCGGATGAAGGCTAAGTATATTGTACTAGTTTTTTTGTACTAGTTTTTTTTTTTCCCTTTCTCTTTTGTTATGTACCCAATCATCAAGACCCTAATTCAAGTGTATGCTGGCATTTTCTCCCTTTGCATTCTTGCCTCTCCTACCTGGAACATACTTCCCTGACAGGCCTCTCTCAAGGAACTGACCTCCTGAGATAACAAATTGTTAGATTTGCTACCTTAACCCTTGAGCTCACCAACCTAAGGCTACAGCTGTGCCTCAACTCAACTTCTCATCTTGGCCCAACTAGCCTTTCATGGCATCTTAGTTAATATGTGCATCTTCCTTATTGCCAGAATGGGAAGGGTTCTTTCAGAACCTGTCCCTTTGGCCAAAAGTGGGGGGAAATGTTGGAATCTCCATGCCAAGATCACCCTTCTCTTTTTACTCTTCTCGTTTGAGTATTAGGAGACACCCTGTTTTCCAGAGCTATGACCCAGCAAGCAAGCTGTGCCCTGAGCTTGGATCCACCTGCATTCTGGTCATGAAGCCCTGCTAGGAAGCAAACTTGTCTCTTTGTTGCTGTTACCCCTCCACTATCAGGGCTACAGCTCACTGCATAGCCATTGGTATAAATATTGAGATTTGTCCACACTAAAGAACATCTACTAGAGGGGAGGGGGAGCCCCATGGCATATGTGTATCTAATTTCCTTCCTCCAGTGGAATAAAGAAAGCTTTTTGCTTAGAACAACTGTTAGCTCTTTGATTTTATTTTATTTTATTTTTTATTTTTAGAGTTAACTGTGGTTTTAATAACTTGTATGAGCTCTTTAGTTGCTCTTTCAGAATAGAAGTTGCAGGGATGCCATGACTCTTTAGTCATTTGGTCAGGGTTGATAATATCATCATAGAGAAGATGGAAGTATATGAAATGGATGTGGGATGGTAGAACATAGGTAAATTCAAAGCTGATTGAACAACTGAACCTATAGAGTATTGACAAACTCGTCGTCGTTGTTGTTGTTTCTCCTTCATTCTCAAAGAGGACCAATGACATCAGGAGGCTATTGCCTTGACTTACAAGTGAAGTGGATTTAAGTGAGGTAGGGCTGTGCAAAGGCATCAACCTCACTCTCTCCTCCAGAGTTATCAGAGTCCAATGGCAAGACACAGGTCAGGACAACTGGCAATGGCCCCTGACAGACTCATCAAGGTCACTCTGAAGAGAAGTCCTATTACATATTTACAAAGCTCTCCTCATTTCTAGCCTATTTGACATTGTTATCGGTAGTTTTTAAGAAACATTTTATGGAAAGTTGAAAGAGATAACTAATATATCAGTTGACAGAACCGGGATCTGATTAGGCTGGAATTATGGGTTAAAATGAGCCAAATGAAATTTAATAAGTATTATAATAATTAGTTCATTTTAAGGCTAAGGGCAATATAAGTAATGGCCCCTAGCACACGTGTAGTTCCCTCTTTTGCAGCTTTAGGGAGTGTATTTAAAGATTACTCATTGTGAATTCCCTCACAATTACTCCAAACTTCCAATCAGGAAAATTCCTAACATTTAGGCAAAGGTTCACTGTTTTAATTTACATTAACATATATTTGACCTTTCTGTGGTTGAGGAAAAATTCAGGTTATTGGAAACATTTAAAAAACTGCAGTTTATATTATGGTGTCTGTGGATAAAAGGGTCCCAGAAAAAAAAAGTGGGGGGAAAGAACAGATCTTTTTCCAGGATTTCCCTTGGGAATGGATGCACTGTCATCAGCCAAGCTTCCATTCTGACATGGCAGTAGGGCTGAAGACCCTCTTCTGTGTCTTTCTTTGTCACAAATCAGCCCTAATTATTTATTCTCCTTCCATTGGTTGCCCTGCAAATTCTTTTCATTTTAGCCCTGTATGAACTCTTCTCTTTCATCTGCTCTTCCAAATCTTCAAATCTTTAATCTGTTCTGAGATAGCTCATCCCTTTTATACAAGGTCCTTAGTGTATGACCAAGTCTCTTGCACAGTAACTGACTGCTTTGAGAAGGTATACAGCTAATTCACTGTTGGTGGAGTTGTAAAATGATTCAACCATTCTGGAGAGCAATTTGAAATTATGCTTTCCTTCTCAATGGGGGTGGGGTTGGAGAGAGAGAATTTAACTCAAAATTTAAAAAGAAGTTTAAAAGTCGTTTTTATGTATAATTGGGGGAAAATAAAATATTAAGAATTAGTAGAGGGAAGGCTAGGTGGCGCAGTAAGTAAGAGTGCAGGCCCCAGAGTCAGGAGAACTTGAGTTCTTATGCACAAAGGGCTGTAAAAATATGTATACTCTTCTACCCAGGAATACCACTTCTAGGGTTATAACTCAAAGAGATCATACATGTGGGAAAAAGACCAGTATGTACAAAAATATTTATAGCAGCTCTTTTTGTGGTGGCAAAAAATTGGAAATCAGGGGGATACCCATCAATTAGGGAATGGCTAAACAAGTTGTAGCATATGAATATAATGGAATACTATTGTGCTATAAGAAATGAGGAGCAGACAGATTTCATAATAACCTGGAAAGACTTATATAAACTGATGCTGAGTGAGGGGAGCAGAACCAGGAGAACATTGTACACAATTACAGACACATTCTGTCTGTGATGACTGACTTTGATAGTCTGATCTCTTCTCAGCAATGTAAGGTTATAAGACAACTCCAAAAGATTCATGATGGAAAAGTTTATCCACATCCAGAGAAAGAATTATGGAGTCAGAATGCATACTGAAGCAAACTACTTGCTCTCTCTCTCTTTTGTTTTGTTTCTTCTTTCTCATAGTTCATTCCATTGGTTATAAATTCTTCTTTACAACTTGGCTAATGTTTATAGAACCTTATCATATTGCATGCTGCCTTGGAGGGGAGGGAAGAGGAGAAAGAGGGGAAAACAATGTGGAACTTGTGGAACTAAATGTTGTAAACTAAAAATAAATAAATTTAAAAGAAAAAAATGTTTGAGTTCTAAATTCTCACCCTCTTTCTACCACCCTTCCCTTCTCACTGAGAGGTTAAGCAATATATCAACTATACATATAAAGTGTTGCAAAACAAAATTTCATATCAGCCATGTTGGGGAAAAAAAAGGCAAAAAAATAAGTGAAAAAAGTATGCTTGGATCTGTACTGAGTTCATCGGTTCTCTTTCTGAAGTGGCTAGTATATTTTATCTTGAGACCTTTGGAATTATCTTAGATCATTGTATGGATTGGAGTAATTTATATTAATTATCATTATAATATTATTGTTACTGTGTGCAATGTCATAGTTCTGCTCACTTCACTTTACACCAGCTCACATATGTCATCCCAAGTTTGCTTGTCATTTCTTACAGCACAATAATATTCCATCACAATCATATACCACACCTTGTATCCCTTCAACTTCCAGTTCTTTGCCACCACCTAAAAGAGCTGCTATAAATACTTTTTGTACATATGGGTCCTCTTCCTTTTTCTTTGATATCTTTTGGACATAGATCCAAGGATATGCACGATTTTATAGCCCTTTAGGCATAGTTCCAAATTGTTCTCCATAATGGTTAGACCAGTCCACTACTCCAGCAACAATTCATTAACATACCAATTTTTTTCATCCCCTCCAGCACCTGTCATTTCTGATAGGAATGAGGTGGTACCACAGAGTTGTTTTAATTTGATTTTCTCTAATCAATAGTAATTTAGAGAATTTATTCATATGACTATAGATAGCTTTGATTTCTTCTGAAAACTGCTTGTTCATATCCTTTGATCATTTATCAATTGGGGAATGGCTTATAAAACTAAATTTGGCTCAGTTCCCTATATATTTGAAAAATGATTCCTGCAACAGGGAAACTTGGTGTAAATTTCCCCTCTGGTTTTCTGCTTTCCTTCTAATTTTGGCTACATTGGTTTTGTTTGTGCAACCCCTTTTTAATTTCATGTAATCAAAATTATCAGTTCCTTCTCACAATATTGTATCCCTTGTTTGATTATAAACTTTTCCCTTATCCATAGATCTGATAGATAAATTTTTCCTTGCTACCTTAATTTGTTTATGATTTCCCCCTTTATGTCTAAATCATGTACCTGTTTTGACCTTGTCTTCATAGAGGGTGTGAAATCTTGGTCTATGCCTAGTTTCTGCCAAAAACTTTCCAGTAATTTTTGTCAGATGGTGAGTTCTTGCCCTAAAATCCTGCATCTTTGGGTTTATCAAACACTAGATTACTATGGTCATTTACTAATGTATTTTGTGTCCCTAATCTTCCACTTACCCATGATTCTTTTTTCTTAGCCAAAATCAGATTATTCTGATAATTGCTCCTTTATAACAGGATTTAAAATTTGATATAACTAGGCTACCTTTCTTCACATTTTTTTTTCATTGATTCCCTTGATATTCTTGACCTTTTGTTCCTCCAGGTGAATTTTGTTATTTTTTCCTAGCTCTTTAAAAGAATTCTTTAGTAATTTGATTGATATGGCACTGGATAATTTAATTTAGGTGGAATTGTCATTTTTATTATATTGGTTCAGCCTACCCATGGGCAATTAATATTTCTCTAATTGTTTGGTTCTGTTATTATTTATCAGAAAAGGATTGTGTAGTTTGTCTTGGCAAGTAGATGCCCAAGTATTTTATATTGTCTGGAGTTATTCTAAAAGGAATGTCTCTTTCTATCTCTTTCTGTTGTTATCTTGGGTAATATATCAAAGTGCTGATGAATTATGTAGTTTTATTTTATATCCTGCAACATTGTTTCAACTAGATTTTTTGTTGATTCTCTAGGGTTCTCTAAGTATACCATTTTATTATTTGCAAAGAGTGATAATTTTGTTGCCTATTCTTGTTCCTTCAATTTCTTTTTCTCATTTTGTAGTGGTACATAGCTTTTCTAGTACAATATTGAATAATAGTGGTGGTAAAGGATATCTTTGTGTCACCCCAATCTTATTAGGGATGCTTCTAGATTATCACCATGGAAGATAATGCTTACTATATGTATACACACACACACACACACACACACACACAAACACACACACAGATACATAAATATATACAATGCTTTACAATTTACAATATAATGCTTTATATGTATATAATGCTTTACAATATGCCTTATCATTTTAGGAAAAATTCTATTTATTCCTATGCTTTCCAGTGTTTTTAATAGGAATGGGTGTTTTACTTTGTCAAAAACTTTTTCTGCATCTATTGATATGATCTTATGATCTTTGTTGCTTTTTAATTTACATAATCAGTTATGCTTATGGTTTTCCTAATATTGAACCAAACCTTTATTCCTTGGATAAATCCCAGTTGGTCGTAGTATATGGTCTTTGTGATACCTTGCTCTGGTCTCCTTGTTAGTATTTCACTTAAAATTTTTGCATCAATATTCATTTAGGAAATTGTTCTGTAGTTTTCTTTCACTGTTTTTGCTCTCCCCAGCTTAGGTATCAAAATCATATTTGTATCATAAAAGGAATTTGGTAGAATTCCTTTATAAATATTTTAAATAATTTATATAATAATATAATTAAGTATTCTTTAGATGTTTGGTAGAATTCATTTGTGAATCCATCTGGTCCTGGGGATTTTTCCTTAGAAAGCTCATTGATGGCTTGTTCAAGTTTTGGTTTTGTTTGTTTTTTTGGGGGGGGGGTTCCCCCAAGATAGGCTTATTTAAGTATTCTTTCTCCTTTTCTGTTAATTTGGGGAATTTATAATTTTTGTAAGTATCCATTTCACTTAGATTGTCAGTTTTATTGGTATATAATTGGGCAAAATAGTTCCTAATAATTGCTTGAATTTTTTCTTTATTAGAGGTGCATTTGCCCTTTTCACTTTTGATACTGGTAATTTGGTCTTCTTCTGTCTTTTTAAAATAAAATTAGCCAATGGTTTATCTATTTTAGTGGGGGTTTTTTTCATAAAACAAGCTTTTATTTTATGAGTTCAATATCTTTTTTTTTTTTTTGCTTTCAATTTTATTATTCTCTTTTGATTTTCAGGGTTTATGCTTTGGTGTTTAATTGGGGATTTAAAATTTCTTTTTCCCCCTAGATTTTTTTTCAGTTGCATGCCCAATTCATTGAAATGCTCTTTGTCATTTTTTTTTAATGTAGGCATTTAAAGATATAATTTTCCCCCTAAGTGCTGCTTTGACTGCATCCCACAAATTTTGGTATGTTGTCTCATTGTTGTTGTTCTTTTTAGTGATAATATTTATCATTTCTGTGCTTTGTTCTCTGACCCACTCATGCTTTAGGATTAGATTATTTTGTTGTTGTTCTTGTTATCCAGTCATGCCTGACTCTTCAAGCATCTATTGATATCATCCTCTGGGGGAGGGGGAGCAGGAGCAATACAGGACAGGAGGCATCTCAAGCCAGCAGCAAGTCCCTCCTCAGGGGGAGATCCTGAGCCCCAGGGTGGTAGAACAGGCAAGCACTAATACCAGGACCCCCAAAGGCCTCAACACAGGCAGAGTAACTGGTAGACACCAGCTCTGAAAACCAGGATGGTGAGGAAGTGTTCTCCAGAAGCCAAACCCTCATGGTGCTTCAGCACAAATTTCAGGAAGCACAACTCCAGGAGGCACAGCTACAGGCTGGCAGACATCCTCCAGCAGCCAAACCTTCTAGTACTTTAAAGAAGCCCAGATGTCTCCTAGAGGTTAGACTCCTCACTCCCACCCTGAGAGCTCCAATGTTGTCAATCCCAGCTTAGCACCAGGTAAGCTGCCAGAACCCTACAGTCTTCAGCTGCCAGCACCTGAAACCCCAGCACACAAAGCCAGTGACCAGATCCCAGGCTTTCAACACAAGAAGCTTGGTCAGTGCCCCCTGTGCTCCAGCAGGAGAGCTCAACTTCGAAAGCTAGGAAATAGATAAACACCATGAGCAAGAAGCAGAAATGGATGGTGACAGGGAAGATCAAGGCACAAATTCAGAAGATGACAACATTGTCAATCTACCAACATCTGAAACCTCAAAGGGGAATATGAACTGGTCTCAAATCCAAAAAACCTTCTTAAAAGAGCTCAAGAAAGACTTTAAAAGCCAAATTAGAGAGGCAGAAGAAAAATTAGGGAAGGAAATAAGAGGTATGCACAAGAGATTCAATAGTTTGGGACAGGAAGGACAAAAATTATCTGTAGAAAACAGGTCCTTAAAAAAATAAAATTGACCAAATGGAAAAAAGTACATGGAAGAAAACAAATCCTTAAAAAGTACAACTGAGCAAATGGAAAAAAAAGTCATTGAAGAAAACAATTTCTTAAAAAATAGAATGGGCCCAAATGGAAAAGGAAGTACAAAATCTAATTAAAGAAAACAATATGTTAAAAAATAGAATTGGGCAAGTGGAAGCTAAAGATTCTATGAGATATCAAGAATCAGTCAAACAAAAATAAAAGAATGAAAAAATATAAAAAAATGTAAAATACCTCTTTGGTAAAATAACTGACCTGGAAAACAGATCCAGGAGAGACAACTTAAAAATCATTGGTCTACCTGAAAGCCATGATGAATAAAAGATCTTGGAGAGCAACTTTCAAGAAATAATCAAGGAATACTGCCCTGAGGTCCTAAAACCAGAGGGTAAAATAATCATTGAAAGAATTCACTGATCACCTCCTGAAAGAGATCCCAAATTTTAAAAGCCAAGGAATATTGTAGTCAAATTCCAAAATTACCAGGTCAAAGAGAAAATACTGCAAGCAGCAAGAAAGAAACAACTTAAATATCATGGTACCACAGTCAGAATTATGAAGGACCTTTCGGCTTCTACATTAAAAGATCAGAGGACATGGAATATAATATTCCATAAAGCAAAGGAGCTTGAATTACAACCAAGGATCAACTACCCAGCGAAACTGATTATAATCTTTCAGGGAAGGAGATGGACAGTCAACTAAATAGGGTTTTCCAAACCTTCCTGATGAAAAGACCAGAGCTCAAAAGAAAATTTAATCTACAAATACAAGACTTAAGAGAGGAATAAAAAGGTAAACAGGAAAGATTTTAAAAACCAGTATGTTATTAATAATCTTTACCTCACCACAAGGGAAGAAAACACTTTGTAACTCTTTTTTTTTTTTTTTTAAAGCAATTGGGGTTAAGTAACTTGCATTTTCTGAGGCCAGTTTCAATCCTGGGTCATCCCAACTCGGAGGCTGGTGCTCTTACTCACTGTGCCACCTAGCCACCCCCACTTTGTAACTCTTGAGAATTGTTTTGTCATTATGACATTTAAGAGGGGTATATGTAGACAGAGGGTGTAGGGATTGATTTGACTTTGATGTGATAATAAAAAATCTAATTAAGTGGTGAAAATGGATTATATTAAAAGAGGAAAGAAGGAAGGAGGGTAAATTACATCACAAGAAAAGTCACAGAGATCTATTACAATAGAGGGGAAAAAAAGAGGGAAATGAGCAGTTGTTTGAACCTTAATCTCATCAGATTTGACTCAAAGAATGAATAACATAATCAGTTAGGTATAGAAATCTAACTTACCCTATAGGAAGTAGGGGGGGAAAGGGGAAAGAAAAGGGAGGGGCTGATAGAAGGGAGGATAGACTGAGGGAGGCAGTGGTCAAAAGTAAAACCAGTGAAGAGGGAAAGGGAGAAAAGAGGGAGAAAATCATAAACGTAAGGGGGGAATAGGATGGAGAGAAAGACACAGATAGTAATCATAGCTGTGAATGTGAATGGAATGAACTCTCTTATAAAATGGAGGCAGATAGCCGAATGGATTAAAAACCATAATCCTACAATATGTTGTTTACAAGAAACATATTTGAAGCAGAGGAATACACACAGAGTAAAGGTAAAAGGCTGGAACAGAATGTTTTGCTTCATCTGAAAAAAAAAAAAGCAGGGATAGCTATCCTGATCTCAGACAAAGTAAAAACAAAAATAGATTTAATTAAAAGCAATAAGGAAGGAAATTACATCCTGCTAAAATGCACCATAGACAATGAATTAATAGCATTAATAAATGTATATGCACCAAGTGGAATAGCATCCAAATTCTTAGAGGAGAAATTAAGGGAGTTACAGGAAGAAATAGACAACAAAACTACACTAGTGGGGGACTGCAATCTCCCCCTCTTAGAATTAGATAAACCTAAGCATAAAATAAACAAGAAAGAAGGTAAGGAGAGGAATAGAATTTTAGAAAAGTTAGATACGGTTGACCTCTAGAGAAAACTGAATGGAGATAGGAAGGGAATATATCTTTTTCTTGATAGTACATGTCACCTATATGAAAACTGACTACATATTAGGGCATAAAAACCTACAATTGAAAACAGAAAGGCAAAAATTTAAAATGTATCCCTTTCAGATCATGATGCAATAAAAATTACATGTAATAAAGGCCATGGAAAAGTACAAATTAATTGGAAACCAAATAATCTTTAAAAAAAATTTTTTTTTTTGCTTTTTGGAAGGGCAGTTGGAGTTAAGTGACTTGCCCAAGGTCAGATGGCTAGTAAGTGTTAAGTGTCTGAGGTTGGATTTAAACTCAGGTCCTCCTGACTCCAGGGCCAGTACTCTATTCACTGCACCACCTAGTTACCCCTAGTATTGCTTTTCCATAAGAAATAAATAATCTAATCCTAAAGAATGACAAAGTTAAACAATAAATCATAAAAACAATCAATAAATTCTTATTTTTAAACTTAAACTTATTTATTCATTTTTCTTTACAACATTCAGTTCCACAATCCCGTGAGTTTCAAATTTTCTCCTCCTTCCTCTCCTTCCCCTTTCCCCCCATGGTGGCATGCAATCAAATATAGGATCTAAAAATACCTTGACATTAAAGATTAGTCAAGTTGTAAAGAAGGATTATAACCAATGAACAGTGAGAAAGAGGAAACAAAACAAAACAAAAAAGAGAGAAGTAGTTTGCTTCCATTTGTGTTCAGACTCTGTAGTTCTTTCTCTGGATGTGTATATCCCTTTCCATCATGAGTATTTTGGAGTTGTCTTATAACTTTGCATTGCTGAGAGAAGCCCAGTCTATCAAAGTAAGTCATCACACATACGTTGTGTCTGTAATTGGGTACAAATTTCTTCTGGTTCTGCTCTTCTCGCTTAGCATCAGTTTATATAAGTCTCTCCAAGCTGATGTGAAGTCTGTCTGCTCCTCATTTCTTATAGCACAACAGTATTCCATTCCATTCATATACCACCATTATCACTACTGTTATTCAATATTATACTAAAAATGTCAACTTCAGCAGTAAGAGAAGAAAAAGAAATCAAAGGAATTAGAATAGGCAAAGAAGGGAGTTCTGGGGGGTGGAGTCAAGATGGCAGAGTAGAAACAGGACTTCCTCACAGCTATGGCTCCCACCTTCCCCAATTTATGTAAAAGGGAACTCTGAACAAACTTTGGAGATACAGAACCCACAAAATGACACAGAGAAGCTAACCTCCTGCTGAGGACAGCCCGGCAGCCTGGCAGGAATTGGCCAGAGCAGCACTCTGGGAGCCAACCCCAGGCCCCTTTGAGCCAGAGGTTTTATCCCCAGGGTGGGCCAGACCAGCTGGAAGAGCTCCAGAACACCAGCAGCTGTGGCTGTTTCCAGAATTACCAACACATAGATGCCAAGGACAAAGTGAGAGGTCAGTTCAGTATGGACTTTGGAACCAATTAGTTGGGAGTGCGTCAGCCTCTTCCCCCTGGGAAAAGAAGCCACTGAGATGCCTTGGCACAGCCGGCGCCATGTTGCAGCTTCAGCTCCTGGCCTGCAGACTGTAGGGGGACCAAGTGACCAGTCTGAAGGGTAATCTATGAGTGGTAATCGCTCTTACTTTAACCTGCTTGGATATGGATTGCAGTTTAGTGTGGAGGTCCTGGGGTATGTGACCAGCTTGCCAGAGCATGTGGAGACTTCAGAGAGGGCACCCAACTAATACCTCCAGCAGCTGAGAAAACCTCAGCATTTGGGATAGAAGCTCCCCTGGCTGGTGGCAGAGTCCTACTGTGTCAAAAAGCCCAAAAGTCAAGTAATTGAGTGGCAACCTGATCAGGCAAAGGAAGCAAAACAAACAGATGAATCCAATATTAGACTCCTATTTTGGTGACAAAAAGGATGAAAGCATGGAACAGGAGGAAGACAGTGAAGTCAGAACTCCTGCACCAAAAGCTTCAAAGGAAAGTACAAGCTGGTTACAGTCCATAGAGGACCTTAAGAAGCAGGTAAGAGAAGTGGAGGAAAAATTGGGAAGAGAAATGAGAATGATGCAAGAAAATTATGAAAGGAGAATCAACAGCCTGACTGAGAAAAGTAACACCTTAAAAAATAGACTAACTCAAATGGCAAAAGAGGCTCAAAAAGGCAATGAAGAGAAGAATGCCTTAAAAAGCTGAATTTGCCAGATGGAAAAAGAATCTCAAAAGCTCACTGAGGAGATTCATTCCTTCAGAGTTAGACTGGAGTAAATGGAAACTAGTGACTTTATGAGAAATCAAGATGCTGTTAAACAGATCCAAACAAATGAAAGAATAGAAGGCAATGTGAAATATCTCATGGGAAAAGCCACTGACCTGGAAAATAGGTCCAGGAAAGATAATTTTAAAATTATTGGACTACCTGAAAGCCATGATCAAAGAAAGAACCTAGAAATCATTCTCCAAGAAATTCTAAAGGAATATTGCCCTGATGTTTTAGAACCAGAGGGCAAAATAGAATTTGAAAGAATCCACCAGTCACCTCCTGAAAAAGATCCCAAAAAGAAAACTCCTAGGAATATTATAGTTAGGTTCCAAAATTCCCAGATCAAGGAGAGAATATTACAAGCAGCCAGGAAGAAAGAATTTGAATATTGTGGAAACACAATCAGGATAACACAGGATCTGGCAGCTTCTACACTGAGGGATCAAAGGGCCTGGAATATGATATTCCACAGGTCAAAGGAGCTGGGAGTAAAACCAAGAATCACCTACCCAGCAAAATTTTGTTTCAGGGGAAAATATGGTCATTCAGTGGAATAGAGGACTTTCAAGTATTCTTGAAGAAAAAAACAGTTGAATAGAAACTTTGACATTCAGATACAAGAAGCAAGAGAAGCATGAGAAGGTAAATAGGGAAAAGAAATCATAGGAATTCATCAAAGTTGAACTATTTACATTACTACATGGAAAAATGATAATTATAACTTATGAAACTTTTCTCAGTATGAAAATAGTTGAAGGGAATAGAAAGCATATGAATACATATGTGAATGTGTGTTTATATGTTGACAGGTATACATAGATAGAGAGCACAGGACCAATTTAATAAGAAGGGATGATACTTAAAAGGTGAAATTAAGAGGTAAGAGAGGAATATAATGAGAGGAGATGGGGAGACACAAAATGGATTTAACTATCTCAAATAAAAGAGGCAAGGGAAAATGGGTACAATGGAGGGGAAGAATGGGAAGGCAAAAGGGAATGGGTCAACCTTATTCACATTGAATTTGGCTCAGGGAGGGAATGATATACACACATGAAATAGGGTATCTCACCTAAAGGAGAGTATGGGGGCAAGGGGATGAGAGGGGGGATGATGGAAGGGAGGGCAGGCTGGGGGGAGGAAAGTTGGAAGCACCCACTTTTGAAAAGGGACAGGACAAAAGTAGAGAATAGAACAAGTGGGAGGTGGGATAGGAGGAAGGGAAATATAATCAGTCTTTTATAATATATCTACTATGGTAATGTTTTGCATTAGCTACACACATACAACCTATATTTAATTGCTTATCTTCCAGGCAAGGCTGGGTGACAAGGGAGGAAGGGAATGAATCTGGAATTTGAAAAAATTTATCTATCTATATATACTATTATTAATACTATTTTACTTGTAATTGGGAAATAAGATGTACAGGCACTGGGGCATAGAGATCCACCATGCCCTATTGGAAAAGTCGAAGTGGGTATGGGGGAAGATATGGGAGAGAGCAGATTGGAGGAGGGGATATCCTGTGGGACCACTATTTTGGGGACATGAGTAGGGGGAAAATGGGGTGAAAATTTGTAACTCAAAATTCTGGTAGAAATGAATGATGTAAAACAGAAGTTAATAAAGCATTAAAAAAAGAATAGGCAAAGAAGTACAAGGACAAGAATCAACTGAAAAAACTACTTGAAATAATTAACAACTTTAGCAAAGCTGCAGGATATAAAATAAACCCTCATAAATCATCAGCATTTCTACATATTACTAACAAAGATCAATATAAAGAGATAGGAAGAGAAATTCCATTTCAAGTTACTGTAGACATTATAAAATATTTGGAAGTTTACCTGCTAAAACAAACCCAGAAACTATATGAACACAATTACAAAAACTTTTCACACAAATTAAGTCACATTTAAATAACTGGAAAAATATCAGTTGCTCATGGATATGCCAAACTAATAAAAATAATAATTCTCCCTAAATTAATTTACTTATTCATGCCATACCAATCAAATTACCAAAAAAAAAATATTTCATAGAGCAAGAAAAAACAATAGCAAAGTTCGTCTGGAAGAACCAAAGGTCCAGAATATCAAGTGCATTAATGAAAAGGAATGCAAGGGAAGGTGGCCTAGCTGTACCAGATCTTAAATTGTGTTATAAAGCAGCAATCATCAAATCTCCTTAGTACTGGCTGATAAATAGAGTGGTGGATCAGTGGAATAGGTTAGAAAGGCAAGACACAATAGTCAATGACTATTGTGATCTACTATTTGATAAATCCAAAGACTCTAGCTTCTGGGATAAGAACTCACTATTTAACAAAAATTGCTGGCAAAACTGGAAAAGAGTGTGGCAGAAACTAGGCATAGACCAGCATCTCCCACCATATACCAAGATAAAGTAAAAATGGCTACATGATTTAGATATAAAGACAGATATTATAAGCAAACTAAGAGAGCAAGGAATAGTTTACCTGTCAGATTTATGGAACAGGGAGGAATTTATCACCAAACAAGAGATAGAGGACATTATGAAATGCAAAATGGATGATTTTTATTACATTAAATTGAAAAAAAATCTTTAACAAAGCCAATGCAACCAAGATTAGAAGGGAAATAAAAAGCTGGGGGGAAAATTTTATAGCCAGTGTCTCTGATTAAGGCCTCATTTCTAAGATATATAAAGAACTGAGTCAAATTTATAAGAATGCAAGTCATTCCCCAATTGATAAATGGTCAAAGGCTATGAACAGGCAGTTTTCAGAGGAAGAAACTAAAGCTATCTAGAGTCATATGAAAAAATGCTCTAAATCACTATTGATTAGAGAAATGTAAATCAAAACAACTCTTAGGTACCACATCACACCTATCAGATTAGCTAACAATAACAGGAAAATTATAAATATTGGAGAAGATATAGGAAAACTGGAACGCTAATGCATTGCTGGTGGGGTTATGAGCTGCTCCAACCACTCTGGAGAACAATTTGGAACTATGCCCAAAGGGGTATAAAAATATGAATACCTTTTGACCCAGCAGTACCATTTCTAGGGCTATCCCAAAGAGATCATAAAAATGGGAAAAGGAGCCACATGTACAAAAATATTTTTAATGAGTCTTTGTGGTGACAAAGAATTGGAAATTGAAGGGATGTTTTTCAATTTATAAAGTTTGAACAAATTGTGGTATATGAATGTAATGGATTATTATTATGCTATAAGAAATGATGAGCAGCCAGATTTCAGAAAAACCTGGGAAGACTTACATGAACTGATGCTGAGTGAAATGAGCAGAACCAGAACATTATATATAGTAACAACCACACTGTGTGATGGCTGACTGCATGACTGCAATATGACTGTAATATCTTCCCATATAAAATAAGAATAGTTTAACCATATTAAATTTACCCTTATGACTTCTCTTTCATGGTTACCTTTTTGATGCTTCTCTTGATTCTTGTGTTTGAATTCAGATTTTGTATTCAGCTCTGGTCATTAGGAATGCTTGAAAGTCCTTTATTTCGTTAAATATAATTTTTCTCGGGGTGGCTAGGTGGCGCAGTGAATAGAGCGCTGGCCCTGGAATCAGAAGGACCTGAGTTCGGAGCCGGCCTCCGACACTTAATCCGCACAAACAAAAACCTAGCCGTGTGACCTTGGGCAAGTTACTTAACCCCAATTGCCCTAAAGGGGCGGCTAGGTGGCGCAGTGAGTAAGAGCACCGGCCTTGGAGTTTGGATGACCCGAGATCAGATCCGGCCCCACGCATAAATCAAATGACTAGCCGTGTAACCTTGAGCAAGTTACTTAACCCCAATTGCTTTAAAAAAAAAAAAAAAGAAAGAAAAAAAAATATAATTTTTCTCCCTGAAAGATTATACTCAGTTTTGCTGGATGGGTGATTCTTGATCACAATCCTAACTGCTTTGCATTTTACAATATTGTGTTCTAAGCCTTCCATTCCTTAAACCCAGTAAAAAGTAAAATCCTGACTGTGGCTCTATGATATTTGAATTATTTTCTTCTGCTTGTTTTCAGTATTCTCTCCTCGACCTGATAGCCCTAATTTAGCTAAAATATTCCTACAAGTATTCATTTTGGAATCTCTATCAGGAGTTGATTGATAAATTCTTTCAATTTCTGCTTTGCCCTCTAGTTCTAAGCTATTGTGGATGTTTTCCTTGATATGTTCTTGAAAGATGATGTCTAGGCTCTTTTTTTTGATCATGGCTTTCAGGTAGTTCATTAATTCTTAAATTATCTCTCTTCAATCTATTTTCCAGGTCAGTTGTTTTTCTGATGGGATATTTCCCATTTTTCTATATTTTTATTCCTTTGATTTTAGTTATAAATTATTTATAATAACTTTAGTTATTATATCATGATGTCTCATGATATCATTAGCTTCCACTTGCCCAATTTAAATTTTTAAAGAATTATTTTCTTCAGTGAGTTTCCATACCTCTTTTTCCACTTGGCCATTTCTGCTTTTAAGGAGCTGTTTTCATCAATGTCATTTTGTACCTCTTTTACCATTTAATTAATTCTGCTTTTTAAGAAGTTATTTTCTTCAATGACTTTTTGTATCTTTTTTACATTTTAATAGATTCTGTTTTTAAGTTATTTCAGCATATTTTTATGTCTCTTTTACCAAGCTATTAATTCTCTTTTCATAATTTTCTATGTTGCTTTCCTTTCTTTTCCCAATTTTTCTTCCACCACTCTTATTTGATTTTTAATTTTTGTTTTTCCAAGAATACTTCCTGGGTTTGTGTACAATCTTCTTTTTTCTTTGAGGCTTTGCTTTTAGCTGTCTTCACATTGTCTTCTCCTGAGTATATATCTTGATCTTCCTTGTCACCATAGTAGCTTTTTATGGTCAGGTTCTTTTTGATAGTTTGTTCATTTTTCTAGCCTATTTCTTGATTTTGAACTTCATGTAAAAGTTGGGCTCTTCTCACCTGGAAGTAGGTAGTAGGGAACACTGTCCCAAGGTTCAGGCCTTTTCACTCTGCTGTTTTTACAGCTGGTTCAGGAGGTTCTATAAACTTTTGGTGCTTCCAAAGTGGTGTGATCCAGGGAGAGGTGTGGTTACAGCTTTCCTTGTCTTTGTTCTTGTCCTTACCCAGAAAGGCCCCTTGCTCTCTTGTGACTGCAAGCACTCCTCTCTGCCTTGAAACAACAACCTAAAACTGCAAATTGGCAGTGGAGTTGCCAAACAGTGCCCAGTCCTTCACCCAGTGCTATCACAGTGCTATCCCTTGTCATCTCTTTCTGAGCAGTTGTCTGATCCTTTGTGGCCCCTGGGCTGAGAGTTTCTGAAGCTGCTGCTGCTGCTTCCTCCTCCAAGGCCATGCTGTGGCATGTACTCTGAGCCAGGCCCCTCCCCAGTGTCACAGACTTCTCCTTCTGACCTCCTAAATCATCTTGAGCTGAAAAAAAAATTACTATTGTAATTATACACAAACACTTAATCTTGGAAATAAGGATAATGCATTGTTTCATTAATTCATTTTTCCAATCTTTATAGCTCTTCCAGACAGTTTTACATTATAATGTCTCAGAAATTGGGACTGTATCTCTCATTTTACTTTGAGTACTATATTACATTTAAATTGATGTTTAATTTACTAGATTTTAGAAAGTCATCATCTATCTTTCCATTGCCTAGTACCCTCCTGGGTCATCAATTCTCCCTACCAAATCAACAGTTGCTGAAGGAATAAAAACCAGTGTTAATAATAGTAAGTCTATGGGGAACAAAGCAGAGACTGTAGAGATCATTGTCATGATCTTTCATTGGCTGTGCCTCTCCGGAACTGAATTTCAGTTGTTAACTTAGACTTGTTTGGAGGGAAATGATAGGAGACCTGTGTTCTAGTGCCTCTACTCTGTCATCTTGGCTTTGCCTCTTTCTTCCCTAGCTTTTAATTGAAGTAGGATGATAAATGGAATCCTGCCTTTATATCAGGATAAATGTAAAGTTCTCAACTTGAGTTTTTAAAAATTGACCTAAGTATAAGATATAAAATGTCTTACTAGATAGAAGTTGTAACAGGAATACAAATAAACTTAGAGGCTTTAATTGACTCTAAACCCAATATAAGTCAATAGTATCATTTTGGCTACCTGAAAACTAATACGATCTTAAGTAGTACCCAGTACGAATGAGTCTGATAGTCCTACTCTAATCTGTATCAGTTAGATGACAAATTGAGTATTATGTTCTATTGTAGACAATACAATTTATGAAAAGCATTGGCAAACTGGAGTCTCTCCAGAGGAGGGCAGCCAAAATAATAACGAGACTAGAAATATTCTGCTTGAATTTGGCATGCCTAATAGTCAGAATTTATAGGGAGGCAGATTCGAACATAAGGAATTTTCTAAAAGAGCTATCCCAGAGTGGACTAAGTTGCCTCATAAGATAATGAATTCACTAATTAACACACCAATGCATTATTCTTATATCCAATGTTAAGTGCTTACCCGTAATATTTTGTGGTATGGGATGAGGGGAAGTTAATGGAACAACATGAATTGACTGTCTCTTCTAGCTTTAGGTCAGAGAATCACAGTTACATGATCTGATCATCTTATAAACTTTTACAGTTATAGTAATGAGAAAAGAATTTATGGAGGGAAATGAGATTTCAGATGCTTTAAGAAGGAAAGTTAATGACTTAACATCACTACACTGAAAAGGTTAAAATAAAGGTTAGATGACCATTTGTCAGGGATACTGTTGAGGAGAGGCATGATTTGGGTAGGGGTTGTCTTAGGTGATGTCTCAAGTCCTTCCTAACCTTTAGGTTGCGTGATTTATAAATGTACCGTGTACCCTTTGTTGAGTCTTCACACTCCAATATTCAAGTCTCCCCAGGAAGCAAATGCATCTTGGCTTGAGTACTAATGCCACAAATAAACAAAATGATAGCTTCACTATATATTCAGACTATGTTTGGAATACTATATTCATTTATGAAAGCCACATGTAAGACTGCTAGAGAAAAATGGCAGAAATAAAAAAAGAAGGGTCATGAACATGGTGAGTAGACTTGCAAATATGTCATATGATGATTACTTGAAGAATTTTGAATACTTAACCCAGATCAGAGATACAAAGGGAAAATTAATTAGTGCCTTTAAACAATTGAAAAGATGTTTTGTGAAAGAGGAAATAGAATTATTCTGACAGGAAAGAACCTTTCAACTGAAGAAATTGGAAGAAGTTACTAGCATTTAGAGTTATGTGAAAACAGATTAAGCTATCTGATGAAGTAGTGAGTTCCCCATCTCAGGAGGTATTCAATCTTTGAGAGTTCAGGATTCAGATAAAGGTGTATGCTATACTTGGAGCATCCTATGCCCACTTAAAAATTTACTAACTCATTGCCTTTGCTTCTTTTAAATAATATCTGCAATCCTAGCTTTTTCCATTTTATTATATTTTTATTCTTTTCATAAGAAACATCCAATAAAATTAACATTTCCACATGCATTGTGGAGTATAGGAGATTACACATGAAACTGAAAATCTCCGTGATATAGAACTTGCCTTCCTTTTAAGGTATATAATAAATTCAACAAGTAACTTTCAAAGCTATCCTGATTGTGATTTCTTCTAGCCATCCTTCTGTTCTTTTGATTTGTTTTTGGTTTTAGTTGTTGTTGGAGTTTTGTTTTGTTTTTTTTGGGGGGGGGGGGGAGTGGAGAGAACCTTGTCTTTAATTCCCTTCTTCTTCCTACTTTCCTCCCATTGGAAAAAACCAAAACAAAACTTTTGTAATAAATATGCACAATTAAGCAAAACAAATTCCTACATTGGCCATGTCCAAAGATATATATATATATGTATATATATATATATATATATATATCATATATATCATATGTGTGTGTGTGTGTATATATATATAATTTTTTTTTTTTGCTTTTTGGAGGGCAATTGGGGTTAAGTGACCTACCCAAGGACACATAGCTAGTTTTTGTGTTAAGTGTCTGAGGCCGGATTTGAAATCAGATCCTCCTGACTTCAGGGCTGGTGCTCTATTCACTGGGCCACCTAACCTCCCCTATACATTTCTTTCTAACCTCTTGAATCCATTACCTTTCTGTCAGTGGGTGGATAGCATGATCCATCATTGGTCCTCAAATTGATCAGACTTCTTAAGTCTTTGCAAGTTATTTGTTTTCAGAATGTTTTTGTTACTATATAATTTGTTCTACTAGTGAAATCCTATCTTTTTCCATCACTCCTCTCACTATTGTAATAATGCCCCAGTGCCACAGATTTCTCCTTCTGACCTCCTAAATCATCTTGAGCTAGAAAAAAAAAATTATTATTGTAATTATGCACAAACACTTAATCTTGGAAATAAGGATAATGCATTGTTTCATTAATTCATTTTTCCAATCTTTATAGCTCTCCCAGATAGTTTTACATTATAGTGTCTCAGAAATTTGGACTGTATCTCTCATTTTACTTTGAGTACTATATTACATTTAAATTGATGCTTAATTTACTGGGTGATTTTAGAAAGTCATCATCTTTCTTTCCATTGCCCAGTACCCTCCTGGGTCACCAACTTTCCCTACCAAACCAACAGTTGCTGAAGGAATAAAAACCAATTTTAATAATAGTAAGTCTATGGGGAACAAAGCAGAGACTGTATAGTCTGTTGCTAAATATAGGTTAATTCCAAAGGCATTTCTCCCCCCCAAAAAACGGGAAAAGGTCCTAGATGTAAAAACTATTTGTAATTCTTTGTAGTGGCAGAAAACTAGAAACTAAGGAGGTACCCCTCAGTTGGGGAATGACCAGACAAAGTGTGGCATATGAAGATAATGGGATACTCTTATGATGTAAGAAATAATGAAAGCTCTTTTTGTGGTGGCAAAGAACTGGAAATTAAATGGATACCTATCAATTGTGCAATGGCTAAACAAGCTGTGGTATACTGTGATATGTTCCAATGTGATAAAATATTATTGTGCTTTAGGAAATGAGGAGGAGGATGCTTTTAGAAAAAGTTGGGAAGACTTACATGAACTGATGCAGAATGAAATGAGTAGAACTAGGAGAACATTGTACACAGTAGTAGCAATATTGTAATGATTGTCATCGGTGACTTAGCTATTCTAATCAATACAATAAGCTAAGACATTTCCAAAGGACTCACAATTAAAAAAAAAAGCCATATACCTCCAGAGAGAGAACTGATGAACTCTGAGTGCAGATTGAAGCACACTGTTTTTCACTTTATTTTTCTTGCCTTTTAATTTTATATTTTTGTAGCATGATTGACATAGAAATATATTTTGCATTCTTACCTTCTCAGTGGGTGGGAGAGGGGCTGAAGGGAGGAAAAGAATTTGGAACTCAAAATTTCAAAAATGAATGTTAAAAATTTTTTAAATTATGAAAGAGTTGCTTTCTGAGACACCTGGAAAAATGCATATGAACTGATGCAGAGTAAGGTGAACAGAACTAGAGCAATTTATACTATAAAAACATAAAAATGAACAGTTTTGAAAGACAATAATTCTTATCAACACAAAGATAAGCTATGATTTCAGAGAACTGATTATGAATGTTGCCCACATCCTGACAGAGAAGTATTGGACTAAATGTGCAGAATGAGAGACTCATTTTTGGACATGGCTTACATGGGTATTTGCTTTGTCTCACTCTGCATATTTGGTACTAGAGTTTTGTTTTTCTTCTTTCTCCTCCTCCTCTTCCTCCTCCATGGTGATAGTGGGGATGGAGAAAAGTGGGAGGAAGAAAAATATTTGATAATTGAGGCAATTTTTAGATTTACTGTTATTTACTGTATTCCTTACATTTATGTAGAAAATTGAATGAACAATAATCTGATAATGATGGTGATTGCTAAGGCCCTTCTAGCTATACATCTAGGATCCTATGGTATCTCAGGCATAGTCTTTGATATGACATCTGCATCTCATGGGATGACTCACTTACCCCCAACCTGTCCTCATACTGGCAAGAGTGTGGTTGGGCTGACTATAGGCAACAGCTACAGCTCAACCCCTCTTTTGAGGTCCTATGGGTACCTGGCATAGGGAAGTACACTTCTAATACTCACCATTGTATTTCCTGAGCCCCTACCAGTGTGCTTTCTATTTATTGAAATCAATTGCCATGACACTGTCATCTTAAAATATTTACTAAACAATAAGAACAAAAACAATAGTAATAACAATAGTAATAGAAACCAAAAGGAAGAATAATTATATTTTACTCAATAGATAACTAGAGAAGAATTCATGAGAATATGAGTTCGCCTATAAACCTAGATCACACTGGCCCACCAATGTGTACAGTGTCCATGATGGAGAATGGATACACACAGAAACCTAACAGGAATGCACACGAGTGGGGCTCCCTATGTGCCTGGGGCTATTCATAACTATGGATTTCAGGCCTCATTGTCCTCGGACCCTTCAGAAACAATCTGCACCAAGAAAAATAACTTTTCTTCTCTCTGTTCCCCTTCTGGTCCTCATAGAGTCATAGACTTAGAGCTGGAAGGAATCTGAGAGTTTAACTCCTTCATTTTATGGATGAGGAAAATGAGGCAAACCGAAGTTAAGTGACTTGCCCAGGGTCACAGAGCTAGTAAGTGCCTGAGACAAGATTTGAACTCAAAGCTTCCTAACTCAAAGCCCAACACTATCTGCTCTGCACCTAGCTGCTTCTAGGGTGCCTGGGCTGCCCTTTTACTTCCCTGTCTGATTTGAGGAAGAAGGAGGAGGAACAGGTTTTGCATCTGTTTTGCTATCAGCTGTACTTTGCTATGAAAGGAGCTTGGAGCTGGTTGGACAGAGAAGACTCCCCTACTATTTGCATGCAGGAGGAATTTGACAGTTTTCTGGCTTTAGGAAGTACTTGGCACTAAAAAAAGGTAACAATTTTTCTCAGCACCTTGCTAAGTGTGGCTATTTGTGAAAAGAGCTTGTCACTTCTTCAGCTCAGTAGAAGATGAACAGTAGGAGAATGGTAAGATTTCCCCTCTCCCAGGCTTTGGATGGAAGTAGAGAGCAATAAGCCCCTTAGTTCTTCACGTAGCAATAATATTCAACTCTCAGCAGCTGCTTCAGCCTTGCTCCAGTCAATCAGCAAAGCAATGCCTTTCTTCCAATAAGCAATTTCCCAGTCTTTGCTAGAAGCTTTCTTTCTGCCTCTGGCTTCTTGTGACTCCTGTACTGTTCGCTTTCCTCCTGTTTATGTTACTGTAGCTTCCTAACACTTCTTTGAATTCTTGTTCTTGTCTCTTCCTATGCCTCAAATCAAAGCTTCCTGATGATCAGTAACTCATCTTTAAATTAATGATGTAAAACTCAAGAAACCCAGCTTTTGTGACAGGAATGAGCCCAAAAGTCTATGTATAATATTTTTATAGTCCCTAAAAAAAGAAGTCACAAACTTCAAAATTCTTAAAACAGCCACAAAGAAATGAGTTGACAGGCCATAATGCCCTTCAGTCATCATTACCTTAGTTATTGCTATGACTTCAAACACAACCTCTTCATACTTTCATCTGGGGGTAGCTTTCTAATTGGTCCTTCAGAATACTCGTTTCTCTTTTCAACCTGTTATCTGAGAAACTATGTTTCTGAACAAGTTGATTTTATCATTTTCCTTATGTGAATTCTTTTATGGTTCTGTTTTAGAGACAAACTGTTCTCATACAAAAGAGGAAGTACCTTACACTATGATCATATGAGGATAAAGACAAAAACATGACTGAAGAGGTCATAGCGTCTGTGGTGTGGGTCACAAAGATTAGAGAGTCTGTGGGGGCCAAGTGAGAGTTTTAGGGTCAATCTAATTGGGAAGGAAGTTTATACTTAGTTTCGTAAGTTTGTTTTTAATTGAGGAGGTCAATATTATTCTTTGTTTGGAACTGGAGCGCCAATTCAATTAGTAATTTAGTCTAGAGGGTGTTTACTTGTGTGATATCTAGGGAATATACCACAAATCCTGTGAAGAGCCTGGGGAGCCCTGGGTAATATGGCTGCTCGCTTAGGACGTAGTAGATAGACTTTGGAGGCCAAGCCTACTCAGGATTGTGGCTAATGAGTCCTAGATAGAGTGGTGGTTGGGAGGGACCCTGAGTCATAGCCCACAAATCCTTTGACAGAACAAATTCCTTGAAGACACTAAATGTTTTCCCTCTGACTTTATACTCACAAGCAGAGTTCCTGACATGGAGTGGATGCTTAGCTAATGTTTGTTAATTAAGTTTGGATATCTGTCTATCACATATATTTGAATTTGTGAATTTTTTTAAAAACCCAGAAGTCTATACCTTATAAGGGATTGATCTAGCAACTTCATCCCATCCTTGGTTTGGAATGCTTCATTTTTGACACTCATCCATTTACTAATCTTTCCCTCCATGCCTCCACCAACCCTCCCCCCGCAAAAAAAAACCCCAGAAAAACAAAAAACAAAACCCAAATCCATAAACCAAACAAAATCCAAAACATCCACTACAAATCCTCTTTTGCATCTTTGGCTAGGAAACAATGAAACATTGTATCACAATCACAGATTCTCAGGGCTGGAGGACTTCAGAGGCCATTAGGTCCAAATAATACCAGAACAGGAATACATTACATTACTTATACAAAAATTTGCTATCCAGATTTTGCTTAAGGGCCTTGACTGAGGCAGAGTCCACTAACTTCTGAGGGAACTGACTGCCTTATCTTTCCATATACAGAGAAAGTCTAGGCATGCTTTTCACTGTATCTATGGCAGCAGGGAGCAGCTAGCCCATGACCATCTGGTCACCTGATTTGGCCTAGGCCCAGAATCTCTGTACCCCCTAGGACAAAGCTCCCCTTATTACTTGGAAGAGTGTGACAACCTCCTATCTTAGACTAAGCAAACTCTTTCCTCTCTCCAGATCCCTAGTATTCCAAGTTAAAGACCACTCAGGCTACTTTCTTTCTTTACTCCCTACTCCTTCGTCATTCATTTTAATTCCATTACTCCTGTGCTCCTATCCTGCTCTGACCTCTCTTCCCATTATACCCAATGGTATTATTAACAGACTTCCTTTCTTATTAGATGTCTTCCCCTTACATCCCTCCCATATTCTAGCAATCACAGAAAATTGTCTCCCCTGTGAAAAAGATACTACTATTTACCCTTTCTGTATTAAATGCACCTTCTTTCATTTCCTTAGCATGCTGGAACTTACGAATGCTCTGTCTCCATTAGCCATTTCTCCTCTAATATTCACATGGTTCAGGTTTACCAGCCTTTAGGACCCTAGTAACCATTATCTCCAAGCCTCAGGTCATCTTCTTTCCTTTTTGAGTTCAGTAACTGGCTCAAAATCTTCTCTCCGCCTCAAACCTTTGCCTTGAAAACTTCAATATCCATATTGATGTCACCCCCAAACACTTTCACTTCCTAGTTCATCAAATCACATCCACCTCAGTCACACTCAGAGATGGCTATATCCTCGATTTCATACCCTCTTGAATGTGTTCTACCTCTACGATCCAGAATTCCAAAATTCCTCTGACTATGATTGCCAGTCCTTCCATCTTTCCCTATATCTCATTCCTCCTAAGGTCTAGTCTTTGCCCTCACCACAACCTCTGTTCACTCTCTACTTCCTGACTTCTCAGTCTAAAACTTAGCATTGGCCTCACTTTTCTCCCTTCCAAACTTTAACACTGCAGTCAAAAAGTTCAGCCTTATTCTGTCCTCTTATGAAATCCAAGAAAATTTATATTAATTCATAAAAGATTTACCAGCTTGTAAGATTGAAATGAGCAGAACCAGAATTTACCCAGTGTCACACTTATGCTATAGGTCAGGACAGGGGTTAATAATAGTAATGCTTCTCCCCCATCTACTAACACACACAAAAAAGATTCAAATGAAACTTTTTTTTAATGCTCAGAAGACAACAGAAGGAAGCACAGAGAAGTAGAATGGTTTTAAAACTAATGTGAAATTTAGTAAATACTAAAGAAAAAAAAACAAAGTAGTATGAAATGGAGATTCAGAGTTTTATATAAATTCTACTTTTTGTGTAACTAGTTACTAAAAAAAGACTGCTCCTGCATTAATGTAGAAAAGAAAATAACTAGGCAGAATCTGTTTCATATGCTAGTCTAGAATACCTTCAGTGAGTGATGTCTCCAACTTCCTAAAATGAGTGATATTTTAGGGGTGTAAGTGTTTTACCATAATCTCCCCATTATTAATGTTTTCTTATATCTAGACAGTTGACAAAACAAGAAATTAAGCTGTGATTTGTAGTGTCTGCTGATTTCTGAGGTACAAATCCTCATACAGAAAAAATAACAATAGGCTCTCCCAAAAGCTGGACCACTTGGTATACCCCTGTATGTGACCCTTTCCTTCTCTGTTGGGGAGATAGTCAATAAATATTTTTAAGTACTTATTGCTTTCCAGGCACTGTGCTAAACTGTTGGAAAAAAAAACACATTTCCTCCCCTCTTTTGAAAGAATTCACATTCTAATAGGAGATACATGTAAAAAGCATACATCCAGATACATACAATAAAAATTCTAGATAGTCTTCTAGATGCCTGGGAGGGAGGATTTGAGAGAGTCAGGGGAAGGGGCAAATGGAAAACCTCCTGAGGAAGATTGGATGTAAGCTAAGTCTGCAGGAAAATGGGAGAAGAGGCAGAGAGAGGAAGCATGCCAGGCATGGTGAACATAATAGGGCACAGTGTCTAGGGAAGCAATATCATGCTCACCTTAAAAAACAAAATTGACATAATGGTAAAAGAGGCACAATAATTAACTGAAGAAAAAGTTTTTAAAAGCAGAGTAGGCCAAATGGAAAAGGAAGCACAAAAATTCACTGAAGAAAAAAAATTCTTAAAAAGCAGAATTGGCTAAATGGGAAAAGAGATACAAAAGCTTATTGAAGAAAATAATTCTTTAAAAGTTAGAATTGGGCAATTAAAAGCTAATGACTCCATGAGACATGAAGAAACAATAAATAAAAAAATCAAAAGAATGAAAAGAAAAATAGAAGAAAATGTGAAATATTTCATTGGAAATATAACTGACCTGGAAAATAGATGGAGTAGAGATACTATAAGAATTATTAGACTACCTGAAAACTATGATAAAAAAAAGAGTCTACATATCATCTTTCAAGAATTTATCATGGAAAATTGCCCTGATATATTAGATCCAGAGGTTAAAATAGACATTGAAGGGATTCACCAATCTTCCCCTGAAAGAGAAAAATCCTAAGAATATTATAATCAGAAAGAAAGAATTCAAATATCATGGAGTCACAAGCATGATCACACAAGATTCAGCAGCTTCCATGTTAAAGGAATGTAAAGCTTGGAATATATTCTGGAAAGCAAATTACAACCAATTCTAGAATTATAACCAAAAATAACTTACCTAGCAAAACTGGATATAATCCTTCAGGGGGAAAATGAATATTTAATAAAATAGAGGACTTTCAAGAATTCTTAAAGAAAAGACTGGGGCTAAATAGAAATTTTGACATTCAAACAGAAAGGTAAACATGAAAGCATAATCATAAGAGACTCAAAGTTAAATTATTTACATTCCTGTATGGGAAGATGATACATGTAACTCCTTAGAACCTTATTATTATTAAGGCAGTTAGAAGGAATCTATATAGATAAAGGGCATATGTGTGAGTTACTTATGTTGGAATGATCTACTAAAAAATGTAATGAGAAGGAAGGATGCGCTGGGAGAAGGGGGAAGGGAGAGGTAGAATGAGTAAGTGGTTCTCACATAAAAGAGGTATGTAAGGAAGAGCTTTTATTGGGAGGGGGAATATGGTAGAGGTAGGTAATGCTTGAACCTCACTCTCACTGGAATTGGTTTAAAGACGGAAGAATATATATATATATATATATATATATATGTATATATATATATATATATATATATATGCACTCAATTGGGTATACAAATCTATCTTACTGGGTGGCTAGGTGGCATAGTGAATAGAGCACTGGCCTTGGAGTCTGGAGGACCTGAGTTCAAATCTGGCCTCAGACACTTAACACTTACTAGCTGTTTGACCTTGGTCAAGTCACTTAACCCCATTTGCCCTGCCTTCCCCCTTCCAAAAAGAAAAAAAAAAGTGTAAGAAATCTATCATACCCAGTTGGGAGATATGAGCAGAAAAGGATAAGAGATTCCAGTGTAGAGTATATGATAAAAGGGAGAGTAAATTAAAGGAGTCAGTGGTCAGGAGGAGGGACAGCATAAAAAGAGAGAGAAGGATAAACAGAAGATAATAGGATGGGGGGAAATACACAGTTAGTAATCATAACTGTGAATGTGAATGGGATGAGCTCACCCATAAATGGAAGCAGATAGTAGAATGGATTAGAAATTAGAATCCAAAAATATGCTGTGTACAAGAGACACACTTGAAATAGAAAGACACACACAGAGTTGAAATGACGGTCTAGAGCAGAATCTATTATGCTTAAGCTGAAGTGTAAAAAAAAAAAAAAAAAGCCAGGGGTAGCAATCATGATCTCAGACAAAGCAAAGAAAAAAATAAAACCAGTTAAAAGAGATAATCAGAGACTACATTTTACTAAAAGGTAGCATAGGAAATGAAGTAATATCAAAAAAATTTGTAGCAAATTTGTCTAACAAAAGTCTTATTTCTCAAACATAAAGGTAACTGAGTCAAAGTTATATAAAATAAGAGCCATTCCCCTATTGATAAATGGTCAAGGACTATGAACAGGCTGTTTTCAGGAAAAAGAAATGAAAATGTTCTATAGTTATATGAAATTATGTTCTAAATCGCTATCTAGAGAAAGATAAAAACAACTCTGAGATACACCTCATACCTATCAGAAATGATAAATGCTGTAGGGGATGAGGGAAAATAGGCACATTAATGAATTGTTGGTGGAGTAGTGAACTGGTCCAATCCTTCAGGAGAACAAACTGGAACTATCTCCTAAGGACTATAAAACTGGGCATACCCTTTGGTCCAATAATACCATTACTAGATCTGTATCCCATAAACATCAAAGGAACTGAGCTAAGTTGTTAGCACCTCAGAGCCTGAGTTTGGTGTGTGAGGATGAATTATGCCCAAGGGGAATTGGAAGAAATGTTTGTATTTGTTCTTGCTTTATCTTTGAAGTGAATATCCCTTTGTAAAAGCTAACCAGATGATAGGTGGTTAAATAAATAAAACAGAGGGAAGGGACTATCTACTGGCCCCTTAAAAAGGGCCACAATCAGTGGCTTAAGACAAAGCAGGAGAACAGAGATTTCACAACCCTGTTAGGGTATTGGAGAACCCTGGGTGAGGGGCTAAAGTATAACAGATCTGGTCCTCAAACAGCAGGGCTAGAGGCCACCATGTAACACATGTAAAAACCACACAACGATTGTAAAGGAAGTCTTTGACAAAGTACAAAATTCTTTATGCTAAAAACTATACAAACTTTACTCAAAGAGTAGGGGCTAAAACATGGGATCTGTGAATATTTTTTTTAAATTATGAGTGTATTTAAAATAATTAGTTTTTGTAATCCTATGTATTTTATTATACGCATTTAAAAAGCATTATTCTGAGAAAAAGTCCATAATCCACCAGATTGTGAAAAGGGTCCAAGACATACAAGAAGCTTAAGAATCCTTCAAAAGGGAGATTTTAAGATTTGCAAAAAGGAGACAGAACTATCCCTATTTGCTGATGACATGATGATTTTCTAGGGCATCAGTGAAGAAACTAATTGAGACAATTGATAGTAATAGCTTCAGCAAAGTTACAGGCTACACAGTTCACCCACAAAAATTAACAGCATTTCTATATAATCATGACAAAAATCAGGAGGCAATAAGAGGAAGGGATGTTTCATTCACTATAACTATAAAATGCATAAAATATATGGAAGTCCATCTGCCAAAGCAAGCTTAATATTCATATAGATTCTATTTTTAATACAGGGCTATTTAAAGAAATTTCGAATTTAAGTAGCTGGAGGAATATTTAGTGCTCATGGTTGGGCTATGTCAATATAATAAACATGACAATTCTACCAAAGTTCATCTATGAACTTCATGCTATGTCAATCAAATTACCAAAAGGATACTTTATAGAGCTAGGAGAAAAGGAAAAAAAAACATATGTAGGAACAAAAGAGCTAGAATATGAAAGGAAATAATGAAAAAAAAAGAAGGAACAAAGGGAAAATAGCACTTCCAGACATCAAATACATTAAAAAGTAGCACTCATCAAAAACCATTTGATGCTAGTTAAAAAGTAGAAACATAGATCAGTGAAAAAACTAGATAAGGAAGTCATTAGGAAAAAATAGAACTCAATAATTCATCATTTGACAAAACTGGGGATATAAGCTACAAAAGACCCCTCTTTATTTAATAAGAATTGCTGGGAAAATTGGAAAGCAGTCTGGCAGAAATTAGGCTCAGACAGGTAGGTACATGACCTTTCACATCTTTAGGAAGAAATAACTAAGTAAGGGAGAAGGGCAAACATAAAAGATAAAATAGATAATTCTAATTGCATGAAATTGAAAAACTTTTGCATAAGCAAAATTAATGCATCTAGGATAAGAAGGAAAGCTGTTGATTGGGCACAAAAAGCTTTATTTAACATAAAATACATTTGAAAAAGTTTTGATATCCAAGATATATAGACAACTAACAGAAATTTATAGCACCAAAAGTTATTCTCAAAGAGAGGCGTAGTCAAAGAATATGAACTAACAGTTCTCAAAAGGAGAATCACAAAGTACTAACAACCAAGTCACTAAGAATGTTCCATGTCATTAATCAAAAGAGAAAAGTAAATAAAAACGTTTCTAGGATTTTACCTTATAGCCAGCAAATTGGCTGAGATGAGAAAAGATGGGAATAGTCAATGATGAAGAGGTTGTGAAAAAAATAGACACAGCAATGCATTGTTGAAGGAACTGTGAATTGACAAAAACCCATTTTGGAAATCAATTTGGAATTGTGCGAATAAAGTGATGAATATGTCCATAACCTTTAATCTAGAGATTCCATTGCTAAGCAATATCCCAAGGAAGTCATTGATAAAATGAAGGCTCAATGTATCAAAATATTCACAGCTGAATTTTTGCAGTAGCAAATAACTGGAAACAAAGTAGATGCTTATCAACTGGGGAATGGCTAAACAAATTATGGCGCTTGAATGCAATAGAATATTACTGTGTTATAAGAAATGATGAATATGATGAATACAGAGCAGCAGGAAAAGATATATATGCTGATGCAAACTGAAATAAGCAGAGAAGAAAAACAATATACACAGTGACTCCAACAATGTAAATGGAAAGAACAATCACAAAATAATAAACTACTATGAAATGAATTCTGTGAAGCTATAAATATAAGGTGTGTATTGCCCAAGTCAGGTATGACATCCACAGGGGTCATCTAAATGCAGATTATGGAAGACATAGATATAATCTGAGGTCTGTACTTCTTCCAAGTATAGTAAGTCAATAAATATTTATTAAGTACCTACTATGTGCCAGGTATTTTGACAAGGGCAGAAGATACAGAGAAAGACAAAAGACAGACCCTGCTCTTGAGGAGCTCACAATCTAATGGGGGAGACAATGGCAAACAATTATGGACCATTTATATACATGACAAATAGAAAATAATCCACAGAAGGAAAGTACTAGAGTTTAAAGTGACTGAGAAAAATTATAGAAGGTAGGATTTTAGGTGAGACTTTAGGAAAGTCAGGGGGTGAAGATGAGGAAGAAGAGCATTCCATATATAAGGGATATCCAGTGAAAATGTCTAGAGTTAGTAGATACAGTGTCTTATTCAGGTAGATGGAATGTCTTGTTTAAGGAATATCAAGAAGGTCCATGTGACTGGGTCAAAACATTTGTAAGAAGACAGAAAAAGTGGAGGAAGGGATTAAGTTATGAATTTATTGAGTAGGAGGGTGACATGGTCAGATCTATGCTATAGAAAAACACTTTGGCAGCTAAGTGGAGAAGGGACAAGAATGAGAAGAGATTTGTGGCAAGTAGACCAACCAGAAGGTTATTGAAATAGTTGAGGTGCCCTTTTGGCTTCCAGCTCGTGGTGGTGAAGGTGCAACTTCTTTCGGTTGTCCCGAATCCGGGTTCATCTGACACCAGCAGCCACTCCACAGTGTCCAGGCCAAGTCTTCACCTTCGTCGCTGCCATGCTGCCCAAGTTTGACCCAAATGAAATTAAAGTCATGTTTTTAAGGTGCACTGGTGGTGAAATTGGTGCCACATCAGCTCTGGCCCCCAAAATTGGTCCCTTGGGTTTGTCTCCCAAAAAGGTTGGTGATGACATTGCCAAGGCAACCGGTGACTGGAAAGGGTTAAGGATCACAGTGAAGCTTACCATTCAGACAGACAGACTCAGATAGAGGTTGTACCTTCTGCCTCAGCCTTGATCATTAAAGCCCTAAAGGAATCTCCACGGGACAGAAAGAAGCAGAAAAATATTAAACACAATGGAAACATCAGTCTTGATGAGATTGTCAGCATTGCTCAGCATTTGAGGCACTGATCCTTGGCAAGAGATCTCTCTGGAACCATTAAAGAGATACTTGGGACAGCCCAGTCTGTGGGCTGCAACACTGATGGCTGACATCTTCATGATGTCATTGATGACATCAATAGTGGTGCTGTTGAATGCCCTGCAAGTTAAAAGCTACAAAAGAGACTTCAATAAATTTAACATTTCACAAAAAAAAAAAAAAAAGAAATAGTTCAGGTGTGAGTAGATTAGGTCCTATAGCCGGGTGGCAGCATTATCAGATGAGAGAAGGGGGCATATTCAAGAGATGTCATGCAGGTAAAGTCTTCAAACCTTAGCATCATATCGAATATGTGGTGTGAAAGAGAGGAAGGAGTCGAAGATAACACTGAGGATATGAACCTGGGGGTTGGAAGAATAGTGGTACTCTCAACAGTAATAAGGAACTTTGGAAAGAGGAAATTTTAGGAGGAAAGATAATGAATTCAGTTTTGGACATGGTAAGTTTAAGATGTCTTCAAGATCTCCAGTTAGAGATGTCAAATAGGCAGTTGGAAATTTCAGACTACAGATCAACAGAGAAGTTAAAACAGGATAAAGTAGATTTAAGAATCGTCAGCATAGAGATGATCACTGAATTCACGGGATCTAACTAGATCACCAAGTGAAATGGAAGGAGAAGAGAAGAGGGCTCAGGACAGAGCCCTGTGGGACATCCATGGTTAGTGATCATGACCTGGATAAAGATCCTGCAAAGAAGACTGAGAAGGAAAGGTCTGATAAGTAAGAGAACCAGGGTCACAAAAATAGGGTCACAAAAGCCTAGAGAGAAGATAATAGCAAGGAGAAGAGGGTGAATGGCAATATCAAAGACTAGTGAAATTTTTAAAAAAGGATAAGGATTGAGAAAAGGCAACTAGATTTGGCAACTAGGAAATCATAGATAACTTTGGAAAGAGCAGTTTTCACTGAATGACAAGGGCAGAAACTATACAGCAGAGTTAAGAAGAGCGTGAGAGGAGAGGAAGTGGAAGCACTTTTTGTGGATGACCTCAAAGGGCAGGAGATATAGAATGAATGACAGCGGGGATGGATGGGTTGAGGGAAATTTTTTGGAGGATGAGGGAGACAGAGGCATATTTATAGTCAGTAATGAAGCAGCCAGTAGGCAAGAAGAGAATGAAGGTAAGTGAGAGAGTGGTAATGAGAGAATGTAGTGGGGTTGGCTTGGGCAAGGACAAGGGCCACCTCATCATCTGAGACAAAAGTGAAAGAGGAGACGGTGAGATAGTGGTAGAAAGTGTCCACGTGATATAAGAGGAGGAGGGGAGAAGATAATGCTCTTGGAGAATAGCATAAATTTTTCAATAAAGTATAAAGGAAGGTTCTCAACTGGGAGGGGAAAAGAGGAGGAACTATGGGAAATTTGAGAAGGGATGAAAAGGTTTTAAGAGCCTCTGTGGTGAATGCCTAGCAGCTGTAAGGGTGCAGTTGAAGTTATGCAATGTAAATGTCTAGTGGATCCAGTCAGAATGGTTTCATTATTTTCTCTACCCTTGTACAGCATCACATGGGAAGTTTAGCAGGACACAATTAGTGATATGAATAGAGGAGAAGATGATGGAGAGTTGGTCTGGTTCACCAAGGGTCAGGATGAGGAAAGGAGGAGAGCGTAGCCAGTGCAGGGGTGACAGCCTGGTAAAGAACTGTGGGGTAGAGGGACAAAAGGTCACAGTGGAAATGAACAGAATTTGGGGTTGCAAGTATAAAGCCAATCACAAGCTGCTCTCCTAAGGACTGCTGCTATGAATAACTTTAAGGATTTAATTGCATAGTATAGTGAACTCTCTATTTATTCAGCAATAAACTTAAGCAAAATATTCAAGAAGCTAAAGCACAACATTCATAACAATATAACATAACAACTTATTACTAAGGTGGCCACATAGTCTTAGACAAAGCATATCATTTGGTATATCACTATCTCCTCAATCAATATAGAGTACCCAAGTCAAGTCTTCTTTCATCTTGACTCCAGGCTGACTTCCAATCTTCCTTAAGCCAATCATCCTTAAGGGGTAGTAGAAAGTACAAAAACCATCCACCCCTAAGTCACATTAAGTTATAATCCCATCAATCACTACTGAATACCCAAGTAAAGTTCTCTTTCATTTTGATTCTAGGCTGACTTCCAATAATCCTTAAGGGGTATTGGAAAGTACAAAAACCTTCCACTCCTAAGGCATATTAAGTCACAATCCCATCAGTCACTACTGAGTACCCAAGTAAAGGTCTCTTTCATCTTGACTTGAGGTTGGCTTTCAAACCCCACAGCTCCTCCTTCATGGACTGACTGCTCCCAGCTCTTGCCTGGATTCACACATAAGCAGCCCTCCATTCTTGTTTCATATGGACTGCTCCACTCCAAGCCCTTCACAGTTTCCATTTCTAGGAAGACAAAACTTAACAGAACTACAATATTTACACACATTGCTGGCACTATCATCTCAATTCAACTTTCTTTCTGATAAAGTAACACAAACAGCAGACAAAGCTACTGTCTGAGAAATAAACAGTAAAGTCCCAGGACTTCTGTAAACAGCAGTAAAGTCCTCTTTCAGGACTTCTGTCTAAGAACAACAGACAAGGTACTTCTGTCTGACAAGCTAACATCAACACAGAATAACAAACAGAGGGCTGACACAAGCACAAGCATTCTCCCCTTCAGTTCTGCTTGGTTCCAGGTCATGCTCGAGCTTTTATCTGCTCTGCTCCTTCCTATTCCACCCTTCCTGTACTGCCCTTCTTGTTCCATTCTTTCAGCAAGCTCCTCCCACTATGTGCCCCGTGTGATGATGTTAGGCCTATTAAGGGCAGGGAAGGTCTCCAAACTCCCTTCAGCCTACTAAGGGCAACACAATGTATACTGTTTCCAACAAAGACTTGATACAATCAAAGGTGAGGCTCAAACTCACTTGAATAGCTGAAACAAGCAGCAAAGTATGACTTTGCTTGCCAATATAACAGGGCAGAAAAAGAAGCAGAATGCTGATAGATTGTGATCAGATAATGGAATTACAGAATTCATGAAGGAAGAGGTACATTTGTTGGTGATGGCACAACCAGCTTTACATGTAACTGAGGTAGAGTGGAGGACTAGATTTGGGAAATGAATAAGTTGAGGAACTGGGAGGTTAGGGTATTTGAGGGCATATCAATATGTATGCTGAAGTCCCTAAGAATGAGAGAAAGATCCTGGTCCTGAAAAGACAAACAATTCCTGAAAGAGTTTATGGCTACAAAGATTTTATTTGGGTGGTAGATATCATTTGTATGAACAGACAGACAGTTCCTGGAGTTTATGGCTACAAGGATTTTATTTGGGTGGTAGATATCATTTGTATGAACCTCAAAGAGGGTAGAGGTTACTGAGTAATAATGGTAGGGAGATGATATGGGGAACAAGGAGTATTCCAAATTTTCCTTCTTGACCAATGATTTGGGATGAAATGGGGGGAATGAGTGAAAGTGTAGCCAGTTATAGAAAAAACAGCCACGAATGCTGTGACCTATCAGCCAGATCTCAGTAAGAGACAAACAATGGAAGGAATGGGAAAGGCTTAGCAGACAGAATGAAAGGAGAATGTCTCTCTTCTCTCAAACTTTTTCACCAATTCCTTCCCTCACATAGTCATATGGATAGTATAACCTTCTTTCTACCAGTTAAGAGAGTCTTCAGAAAAATACCCCAGGCTTGACTAGACACTTGGGTTATAGTTACCAAAAAAAAAAGAATGAAAGAAAAAAGACTGACCTTTAAGAGGAGATATATGAGGAGACACCTCCCTCTGATTTTTTTGCAGAGGCCAGGGACAATGGCTACTAATTTTAAAATATATCACATTTTTTCAATGTGTGATTGTTTCATTTTCCTTAAAACAACTATGTTCCAAGGGATGAGGGAGAGGGGAGAGGAAAGGGAAAGATTACAGGAGGAAACCTAGACAATATAAAAACAAAATACATCAATAAAAGCCTATGTTGAAAAGATGGAGTATTTTTAACTGCAAAGAACAGTTTCAGTTGAGCAATGAGATCAGAAGCCAGATTGCAAAGGATTGAGGAGTGAATGAAAGAAGAAACAGAGACAGGAAGTTGAAATAATTTTTTTTCAAGGAGTTTGATTGAGAAAGATATTGGATGATAGCTTGAGGGGATGTGATGTACCTATCAGATATGTGACAACCTTTTTTCTACAGAAGTGTACCAAAAAATGTAAAAAATACACAAAGAATCCACAATGATCATAATTCTGCTCCTTTTCCATCAAGTTCCTCTTCCCAGACTCATTGAGTTACATTGTGAATTGGATTTCCTTTAGAAAATAAACAAACCTGAGGTTGTTAGACAGGCAACACTCCAACATTTTGGTAAATTTCATTTTCTACAGGAATTTATGTAGATCACCTCCCCAGACTCATAGTGGGAAGGGAAGGGAAATGAGCTTGGAGCTGCTGGATAAACTACTCTTTTCCATCTATAATAAGAGCAATAAGCTAGGCAAGGATAATAATAATATTTATTAACTAATGACAATTAATAAGTAACAATAATTACAGTTAAGATTTCTGTAGCATCTACTATATACCAGGTACTGTATTATATACATTATAATGATTGTCTCATTTGATCCTTGCAACAACCCTGGGAGGCAGATGCTATTATTATCCCCACTTTATAGATGAGGAAACTGAGGTAATCTGAGGTTAAGTGACTTGCCCACGGTTACACAGTAATATTTGTACTCAGATCTTAACTCTAAGCCAGCACTATCTTTATATTGCTATCTCACTGCTAATATTTCTTTAAAAGGTGAGAAAATCTTAGGGGCAGTGAGGTGGCACAGTGAATAGAGCATGGGCCCTGGAGTCAGGAGGACCTGAGTTCAAATCCAGCCTCAGACACTTAACACAAATACTAGCCATGTGACCTTGGGCAAATCACTTAACCACAATTGCCCTCCAAAAAGAAAAAAAAAGATAGCTCTGAATCTCTGTTCCTATGACTAGGTCTCAAGCCACCCACTTGGCTTCCAGTAGTCTAAGTACAAAGGCCAATGAGGCAGTATTTGGTCCTCCCTTGTGCTCCTTAGACCACCAGAAAGGCAGGAGAACTACATCCAACAGAATCAATGCCCTATCCTTCCTGAATATCCTTTCCCTGCTATGGCTAAGTAAACCTAGCTTTGTGAACTGTTAGGTATTCTTGGCCTTTCTAAATTAAGACCAGGATTAGTGAAAGATAGAGAAAGGAGTCTTAAGGGGCCACAGCTACCCTCTCTTAATACACTCCATGGTCACTATCATTGGTCCTCTTGGAAAAGAAGGATGAACAACAACAAATGGTCTATGTATCTAATTTTTTCTACTTCTGAACTGAAGGATAGAGACATGACTGACATCTTTAATAGCCTTGTGGTTATTCTTTCTGCCTCTATAATCTGTCCAATACACAGCTACCAAAGTGATCTTCCTAAAGGTCTGATCCTGTTATACCATATTTCTTCCCACTCCCCACCCCCAATTCAGTGACTTCCTATTCCCTACAGAATCAAATCCTCTAAAAATAAAATCCTCTGTTTGGCTTCTAAAGCACTTCCCAACCTGGCCTTTCCTACTGTTCTGGTATTTTTACACTTTATGTCCTTTCTCAGACCTTATGATAGAGCAACACCTGCCTTCTTGATATTCTTTGTTTGTTATACTCTGTCCTCCCTCCCACCCTCCTCACCTTTGCTTCTTGACATTGAACCAGCTGTCCTCCGTGCCTTGAGGCTCTCTCTCTTCTAACCTCCATCTCCTGGTTTCTTTTGAAACTCAGTTCAAGCTCCACCTTCTACAAGAACCTTTCTTTTCTCCTCTACCCCCTGCAAGTGCCTTCCATCTAAGGTCACCTCCTATTTACATATATAGTGTGTATAGTTGTTTGCATGTTGTTTCCCTCATAAAAATGTGAATGCCCTAAGAATAGGAAGAGTATTTTTGCTTTCTTTGTGTCCCCAGCTGACTGTTTGACTAGTTTTATCTGGGTCAGGTGACTTGAATTTATCAAAGGCAATTCATTCCTTGTCCAATATGTCCTAATCATACATTTTTGCCTCCTCCAGTCATGTTTCCATGCACATATAAAAAGAGGATAGTAGTCACCTATTTTGATCATTCTTAGAAAATTTTCTATTATCTGTTGGGTACATTCAGGGGTGTGTTGGTATATGTTTAGCAACTGGCTTTCCAGGGGAAAAAAAGTATAGACAGCACATTTTTAAGTTAATTAATTAATATTTCTTCATCGTTTTCTTAAGTCTAGATGGTCAACAAATTTGATTTGTAGTATTTGCCAATTTCTGAAGTATAAATGTTTGTGAAATTTTATTTATTTATTTTTTTATTTTCAAATTTCCTTTACTACCCTCCCCCCACAACAGCATATAGTCCAGTATAGGATCTGCAAATACATTCATATTAGACATTAGTCCAATTACAAAGGCGTATTGTATTAGGTGGGATGTTTGTGAAAATTTAACAGTTAGTTGATTAGGAACTAGCTCCAGTATAGCCTTGGGTATGTGCCTCAGGAAGGAAAATAACTTTCTAATGTTATCAGGTCAGTAAATGGTTGGCTGAAATATGGTGTGATGATCACCTACAAATGACTTAGCTCTTTTCAGCAACACAATGATCCAAGACAAGTACAAAGGACTCATGATGGAAAATGTTACTCACATCCAGACAAAGAACTATGATGGACTCTGAGTGAAGATTGCAGCATACTTTTTCACTTACTTTATTTTTGTGTGTGTGTTTCTTTTTCTTTTTGATCAGTTTCTTCTTTCTCTACTGTGACTAATATGGAAATATATTTTACATAATTGCACATATATAACATGTCAAATTGCCTACCATTTTAGGAAGAGGGGAAAGAAAGAAGGGAGGGAGAAAAATTGGAACTCAAATTCTTATAAAAATGAATGCTAAAAATTATCTTGACATATAATTGGGGGAAAAATTAAATACTATTTTAAAAAAATGACTGGCTGACTACAGCCATGCAGAACAGCAACAACCACCATTACCCTTTCATTCTGATTCTGAGCTTTAACTGTGTGATCTGTATTCCATATTCAAAATAAATAGAGAAAAGGAAAAGCATTATCTCATAAAGATCTCTTCCTGTTCCTAGTGTCTCAGTAAGCAGATCGTTAGAGGATTTAGCATCAGATACATTGAGGTTCTCTCAGGAGATGCTACTTACTTTCCCAATCCTCCTCCCCCCGCAAACTTGTACATACAGTTATTTGTAGTTTCTGCCTTCTGCTCTTTCTGGGTTCCACAGGGCATGCTTACCACCCAGATAATTGCAGAATATAGCTTGACGGATTCTAGGTCTGATACATGGATGCCCAGGAGTAGAGGGTAGGGAGCTGGTCCCTTGTGTCACCTTCACTTGCTACCATATGGCAGGCACACCATTCATGTTGTGTCTCTATCTAGGATATCTGGTTTGGTTGCCATGACAGGCAACTGCATTTGTTTTTTTAAATCCAGGCTATAGTGTGTTATTTCAAAGCAATAGTTGCATATGAAAAAAATACAGATTTTTATGGATTCACATTATGCCTGCTACTTTGCTTAAGTATTTTATCTCAATTACTTCATTTTTTGAGCCTCTCTGATATACTAAATGTACAATCATTCATTTGCAAATGAAGACATTTTAAATTCTTCATTAATAAAATTTATTCCCTTTATTTCTTTTTTCATGCTTTATAGGTATAGAGATAGCTTTTCTAAAACTATGCTAGACAATGTGGTCAAAGGGGACAGTTCTGCTTAACTCCTGTATTTTGTGGGAAATTTTTTATATAGTGCCCTATAGCATCTTCTAATCCAGAGAAAGTTCTTCAGGACAACCTGAGATTCCATGTGGGATGTAAGGTGTGTTCAGGGAAAACTAGTACCTCTGGTGTGAGGGCTGCCCACCCATCTTTGGTTTCTATATGATCCATCTAACTCTTACCTGTGGCACCAAGAAGCAGTAGCATGTGCAGTAACCACACCCCAGTAAACCAACTTGCAGATGGGCTAAACCAGGTTGAGGGTAACCAAGGTGTCTCAAACTGGTTGGTACCCCAAGCATGTGAAGACTTCCCCTGGTGGAATGGGCAGATGAGAACAATTTGTTCCAATGGCCATGAAGGCAGTTGAAGTATGTCTATTGAAGTAGACCACTGAGGAGTACACAGAGCTTGGTCAGACACTGAAGAAGCTGAGGTCATCCACAGCATCCTGGGCCATCACTGATCATATTAACTCTATCCTGTCACTGGACTCTGACAACTCTGAAAGAGAAAGTGAGGTCAAAGACTTCATGCAACTCTGCCTCACTTTAATCCGATTTATGCATAAATTAAAAGACATCACTCACATCACTTTACCATTTTTATCTATCTCAAAGTCCTGTGGCAACAGGCAAGTGACAAAGCAACAGGTGTGGATACAATGGGAGCTGTAGTGTAGCCCTGTATAGCCCTGCACACAGGCGGCCCAGGCCATAGGGTCATTTCTCACTGGAAGCAGCAGTGGGTTTGGCAGCCCTCTGAGTGTCTGAGCAGCCTTTTAAGGATCACACTGCTCACCTCCTGGTGTGAGTAAGGGGCTAGAAAAGGTGCCCTAAAAATTGTCGATTTACCCAATCGTGGCCTTCTTACTGTGCAGTTGGGGATCTCACCCTGTGGTTGAAACACAAAGAAAGTGTACAAAAACTTCTGCAAAGATGATTCCACTCACCATCAGTACATGGGATATGCGGACACTCATAAACACCACAAAATCCAGTAGACCTGAAAGACAAACAGCTCTTGTAGCACCAGAACTCAGAAGGCATTGCATTCAAATAGCAACTCTGAGTGAAACAAAGTTGAAGACCAGCTTACTAAAGTTGGAGCTAGATATACACTTTTAAAAAGTGTTCTCAGTGAAAGGGAGCACTGTGAAGCTGGTGTAGGTTTTACAAGCAAAACTGATCTAGTCAGCAAGCTTGTATGCCTACCAAAAGGAGTGAATGACAGACTGTGACAATATGATTGCCATTTGTAGGAAAATACCACACTACAATCATTAGGGCCTATGCTTCTACCATGGCAAACCCTAATGAAGTCAAAGAAAAATTTTATGAAAACCTGGAGATTCTCAATATCAATGTGCCAAAAGAGGAAAAACTTATAATTCTGGGTGATTTTAATGCTAGATTAGGCTCACACTACCAGATATGGCAGGCTTTTTTTTGGGAGGAATGGAGTTGGAAACAGCAAAGCAATGGTAAAGACTTGTGCATATCATGACCTTCTCATTATCAACACTGTCTTTCATTTACCTAGACACAATAAAACTTTGTGGATGTACCCTGGCAGCAAACACGATGGCATTTAATAGAATATGTAATTCTAAGGAGAAGAGACAGACAGGATGTGAGAGTGGTGAAAAAATGTGTGGCTCAGAGTGCTGGACTGATCATAGACTTATCCTCTCCAAATTAAATATTTGCGTTCAACAAAAGCTGTAACCTCAAGGCAAGATAACTACCAGAAGAATTAATGTCAATATATTGGAGCTCTTCTCTGAAAGGGAACAGTTTGTTGCTAACTTGGAAGGAAAGTTAAGGCAACATATAGTTGGCAACAGTGGAGCAGAAAAGGAGTGGGCAGCTTTCAGATTTGGTGTATAGCATGGTTATTTATTCATCTGGGTCAGAACACTCATAAACATCAAAACTGGTTTAATGAAAATGATGGGGAAATTCAGAAGTTAACTAAATGAAAAATGAGAACTCCATATGGTTTATTAGCAGTATAGTTCATCCAGTTCTAAGAGGGCAGTATTTAACTCCATTAAAAATAAAGTACAGGTGGGTGGAGCCAAGATGGCGGAGTAGAAACAGCTCATCCAAGCCACTCTGCCCCCAGATTCCCCCCAAACTATGTAAAAGGGGACTCTGAACAACTTCTGGAGGCCCAACACCCACAGAACGACACAGAGAAGCTAACCTCCCGCTGAGGACAGCCCAGCAGTCCTGCAGGAAGGACCAGCACAGCAGGTCTGGGAGCCGGCAGCGTGCAGAGGGCGGGAAGCAGAGCCAAGCCAGAGCCGAGGTCTGTGTGAGCAGAGGTTTTAGCCCCCAGGGTGGCAGGGCCAACAGCCGGCTGGAGGAACCCCAGAACACCAGCAGCTGTGGCGACTCCAGAATTATCAACATAGACATGCCTAGGACAAAGTAAGAGGTTAGTGTCCTATGGACTTTGGGACCTGTATTTGGGGGAATGCATTGGCTCCCTCCCCTGGGGGCTAGAAGCAGCTGAGGAGACATGCCATTTTATAGTTTTCAGAGGCAGCTCCAGCTCCTGGCCTGCAATTAATTGTAGGGAGATCCAGCGATCAGTCTTGGGGGGTAATCGCTCTTGCTTTAACCTCCCTGGATCTGGATTGTGATCTAGGGTGGAAGTTGTGGGTGGGTTTACAGCTTGCCAGAAACGGAAGTTGCCCCCCACACGTTCGGGACGAAAATTCCTCTAGCTGGCCTTAAAGCCATAGTGTGGCAACAAGCCCAAAAGTCAAGCAATTAAGTGGCAACATGCCAAGGCAAAGGAAACAGAAAAATGCAACCCTAGACTCCTATTTTGGGGGCATAGAGAGGGAAAAGGACTGTGAGGTCAGAAGTCCTGCTCCAAAAGCCCCAGGGGAAAACATGAGAGTGTTGCAGGCCATAGAGGACCTTAAGAAGGACTTTAAAAATCAAATAAGAGAAGTGGAGGAAAAATTGGAAAGAGAAATGAGAAGGATGCAGGAAAAGTATGAAATGAGGGTCAACAGCCTGACTGAGGAAAACAACACCTTAAAAAATAGACTAACTCAAATGGCAAAGGAGGCCCAAAAGGGCAATGAGGAGAAGAATGCCTTAAAAAGTCGAATTTGCCAGATGGAAAAAGAATCTCAAAAGTTCACTGAGGAGATTCATTCCTTCAGAGTTAGACTGGAGCAAATGGAAGCTAATGACTTTATGAGAAATCAAGATGCTGTTAAGCAGATCCAAACAAATGAAAGATTAGAAGGCAATGTGAAATATCTCATGGGAAAAACCACTGACCTGGAAAATAGATCCAGGAGAGACAATTTAAAATTATTGGACTACCTGAAAGCCATGATCAAAGAAAGAACCTAGAAATCACCCTTCAAGAAATTCTCAAGGAAAATTGCCCTGATGTTTTAGATCCAGAGGGCAAAATAGAGGTTGAAAGAATCCACCGATCACCTCCTGAAAAAGATCCCAAAAAGAAAACTCCCAGGAATATTATAGCCAGGTTCCAGAATCCCCAGATCAAGGAGAAAATACTCCAAGCAGCCAGGAAGAAACAATTTCAATATTGTGGAAACACAATCAGAATAGCCCAGGACCTGGCAGCTTCTACACTGAGGGATAGAAGGGCATGGAATATGATATTCCAGAGGGCAAAAGAGATGGGAATGAACCCAGGGTCACCTACCCAGCAAAACTGAGTATTTTGTTTCAGGGGAAAATATGGTCATTCAGTGGAATAGAGGACTTTCAAGCATTCTTGAGGAAAAAACCAGAATTGAATAGAAAATTTGACATCCAGACACAAGAAGGAAGAGATGCCTGAGAAGGTAATCAGGGAAAAGAAACCAAAAGGAACTTATCAAAGTTGAACTATTTACATTCCTATATGGAAAAGCAATAACTGTGACTGATGAAATCTTCCTCACTATGAAAATAATGGAAGAAGGGGGTGTGGTCATATGAATACATATGTGAATGTGTGTGTAGATGGTTACAGTTATATATGGATAGAGGGCATAAGTTGAATTTGTTGGGAAGGGAGAATACTCAAGGGATAAAATTATGAGGTGAGAGAGGAAAGTGGCAAGAGGAGATGGGGAGAGACAGAGTAGGGTAAACTACCTCATGTAGAAGAAGCAAGGGGAAGTGGTTGTAAGGGAGGGGGAGAATAAGAAGGCAAAAAAGGCAAAACCACATTCTCATTGAATTTGGTTCAGGGAGAGAATGACATACATACTAAATGGGATATCTCAACCTGCAGCAGGATAGGGGGAAGGGGGATGAGCGGAGGGATGATGGATGGGAGGGCATCCTTGGGGGGAGGGGAGGTTGGAAGTACCCATTATAGAAGAGGGACAGGATCATGTAGGGAATGGACCAGGTGGGGGGTGGGATGAGTGGGAGGGAATTATAAGCAGCCTTGTACAGTATATCTACTATGATAATGTTTTGCATAGCTAGACATGTACAACATATACTGAATTACTTATCTCCCCAGAGGGAATGGGTGACAAGGGAGGAAGAAAATGGATCTGAAATCTGAGGTCTTAACATTAAATGTTTCAAATATATATAAATACTATTATTAATACTCTTTTGCTTATAATTGGGAGACAAGATGTGCAGGCATTGGGACACAAAGATTCACCTTCCTCTAATGGAAAAGTCGAAGAGGGTATGGGAGAGAGCAGATTGGAGGAAGCGATATCTTGTGGGACTGCTATTCTGGGAGGTTGGGTAGGGGAATAACGGGGGGAATATGATTGTAACTCAAATTCTGGCAGAAATGAATGATGTAAAACAGAAGTTAATAAAGCATTTGTTAAAAAAAAATAAAGTACAAATGAAGCTCAGAGAGATGCAGGATTCTTGGCTCAGTAAGAAGGCAGAAGAAATTCAGTTTTATGCTGATAGTAACGTTCCAAAGCATGTTTATGATGCTCTGAAGGCTATTTATGAGCCAAAGACCTCTGGTACATCTCAACTACTCAGTGCTGATAAAGCCACATTGATCAGTGATAAGGAGATGATTCTAGAGAGATGGACTGAACACTTCTATAGTGTTCTCAACAGATCATCATTAATCAATGCTGAGGCCATTGACAGTTTACCTCAGGTTGAAGTCAATCCTTCTCTAGTCAAATTTTCAACTGAAGAAGAGGTTTTGAATGCCATTATCCTCCTTTCCTGTGGTAAAACACCTGGTGTTGTTTCTATTCTAGCTCAGATTTACAAATTGGAGGGGGTTGTCTATTGCTCATATAAAAGCTGACTGAAGTTTTCTGAGTTATTATAAGACAAGAGGAGGTTATCCCTAGAAGTTCACAGAAACTTCCATTGCCCATCTCTATAAAGGTAAAGGAAATAGATTGTGGCAATCACAGAGGGGTCTCTCTCTTAATCATTGCTGACAAGATTCTTGCCAGAGTCCTACTTAATAGGCTGATCCTTCATTTGGAAGATGGTTCTGTACCTGAGAGACAATGTGGCTTCAGAAAGGGCCAAGGAACAGTCAATATGGTGTTTGTTGCCTGACAACTCCAGCAGAACAGAGGTCTCTGCATAACTTATGTAGCTTTGACCAAGGCCTTTGATTCTGTCAGTTCTGAAGGCTTATGGAAAATTATGTCAAAATTTGGTTGCCTGGAGTTCATCACTATTTTACATCAATTGCATGACAGCATGTTTGCACAGATTCCAGATAATGGATAATGCTTGCATGCTTTCCCAATCACCAATGGAGTGAAACAAAGCTGTGTACTTGCTCCCAAGCTTTTTAGCATATTGTTTTCAGTGATGTTGTCAAATGCTTTTGATGAGGGTGAACACAGTATAAAGGTCAGCTACTGCACTGATGGAAAATTATTTAACTTGAAAAGATTACCTGCCAAGACTAAAGTGGAGGGAGAGTAGGTGCATGATTTTTTTGTTTGAAGTTGATTGTGGATTCAATGCAGTCTCTGAAGCTGAGATACATCAAAGTATGGATCAATTCTCTGCTTACTTGGCCTATCAATTAACACCAAGAACACATAGGTATTTCACCAGCCAGTACTACACCATCCATACATAGAACTATTAGTTATGGCAAATGGAAAAGTTTTGAATACTGTGGATAAATTCATTTACCTTGGGAGAATACTTTCTAGGGATGCACACATTGACAATGATGTTGATGCACACATTGCCAGAGCTAACTCAGTGTTTGGGAGGCCCTGAAGGAAAATGAAGGAGAAAAGAGGTATTAGACTGACTACCACATTGAAGGTCTACAGAGCCATTGTGCTGAATTAATTGTTGTATGCCTGTGAAAACTGGGCAGTATAACAGCAGCATGCCGGGAAACCGAATCATTTCCATTTGAATTATCTTAGGAAGATTCTGAAGATTACCTGGCAGGATAAGGTACCAGACACTGTGGGTCAAGCATTCAAACTCTACTACAGAGTAGCAGCCCCTCTCTGATGGGCTGGCCACACCGTTAGAATGCCAAACAATATGCTTGCCTAAAAGACTGTTTTATGGAGAACTCACACAGGGCAAGTGCTTATATGGTGGTCAGAAGAAATAATACAAGGACACTCTCGAGGTCTCCCTTAAGAACTTTGGGATTGATTCCATGACATGGGACACACTGGCTCAGGACTGCCCAGCATGGTGAGCCCTCATCAGAGAATATGCTGTGCTCTATGAGCAAAGCAGAATTGAAGCAGCTCAAAAGAAACACAAAGATACACAAATTTAAAGAACCCAACCCCCAAATGTTCACATAGACTACTTGTGCCCAACCTGTGGCAGAGCATTCCGAGGTCTGATCAGCCATAATTGGACACACTATAACTTGACTTTTAACATAGTGATGTCATTTTAGAGAACAAAGGACAGCGACTGATGTGAACCAAACTGAACTGAGGTTCTAGGTACTCTGTGCATCTACTTACCCTAAAAATATAGCTCAAATATCTGCACCATTGTGTTTACCTTACAATAATAAGCCAAAGAACACAACTGGTTCAAAGCAAGGCATTTAATGCAATGGCCTATCTAAGAAGAGGCAACTAGGTGGCACAGTGGATAGAGTGCCAGGTTTGGAGTCAGGAAAACTCATATTCCTTTGTTCAAATCTGTCCTCAAACACTTACTAGCTGTGTGTCCCTGGGCAAGTCACTTAATTCTGTTTGCCTCAATGTCCTCCTCTGTAAATTGAACTGGAGAAGGAAAGGGCAAACCACTCTAGTATCTTTACCAAGAAAACCCCAAATGAGGTAATGAAGAGTCCGACAGAACCGAAACAAGTGAATACCAACAAATATCTAAGAAGGTAACCACAAGAAATTTCCCCCATTAGTCTGGGCATTCTCATTCACAAATGCACACAGAAGCAGCAGGAAGAGTGGAAACACTTAAGAGAACACTGTGACTGAGGCAGTCATGAACATGTAGAGCCCAGGCATACATGTGGAGAGGCAGCACCTTACACCTCAAACCTCAGGGTTGTTTTCGTCTGCTGTCCCCAGCTAGTCTCACCATCTGCTGGACTGGTCTGCCCTTTGCCGGTCACGTGATCTCTGTTTGAGTGCTACTTGCCCAGATGCATAGTTTTAGCCAGACATAACTTGCCTATAGTATCCACTCTCTACAACTTCTAGCTGAATTGAAATCCTTTGTTTTTGCTTCCTTGGTGAAGAGTGGACACTGCCATGCCTTCTTACCATAAAGCCTATAGTTTTTTCTTTAGCTCTTAAAAAAAGTGAGGAGTATGAAATAGAGATTCATGGTTTCACATAGAATGCTATTTTTGTGTTCTAATGGGCATACGGACATAATTTTTTTAGTATTTAAGTTTAGAAAACTGTGTAAACACACACAGACAGACATATAAAGCAGAAACTCTTACCTAGAAATTAGCGTAAAGCCACTATTTGTGCTCAGTTTTCCTTTCTTGTTTCCTCAGAGTCTGGGCACTGAAGTCTTTTATTTTCCCAGTTAGAAATGTTCAGTCCTAGAACCAAGATCTTTAAAAATAATAATAATAATTTTTTCAATTAACCAACATTTATTTTTCTTTCCTTCCTACCTCTCTCTCCATTAAAAGATGAAAGAAAGAAAACTAAAACCCTTATAATAAATATTCATTGTCAAACAAAATCCTATATTTATTGTATACAAAAATGTATATGTTTTATTCCACATTTAAAGAGATGACTTCTCTGTCCGGAGGTGAGCATCATCCTTCATCACCAGTCCTTTGAGTCATGGTTGGTCATCACATTTATCCGTAAGTCTTTCAAAATTGTTTGTCTTTCATGATGTTGTTGTTACTGTATAAATTTTTATCCTGGTTCTGGTCATTTCACTGCATCAGTTCAAACAAATCTTCCCTGATCTTGAAACCATCCCTTTCATCATTTCTTACAATATAATAATATTCCTTTTTGTTTGGTTTGCTTTTGTTTTTGAACCTCTATTGAGGAAAAAATTTATAACAGCAAACCTAATGTCTTACAGGGCTCTGTGTGGTCTGTGTACTTCAGTTGGGTGGGAAAAACATCTACACAAGAGAGAGTCAAGTTGAACAGACACAAAAGGGATGTAGGGAAAAACATTGAGGTTTAGGATGTAGTCTCCTTATTATGCAGCAGTATGTTGGGGATCTCTTGGCTTATGGGGAACAGGTATGTAGATTCTGGTCACTTTAGGATGCCCTCTCCAAAGTCCACCTCTAGCAATCCATAGTGCCCCTTCCTCAGGAATTTTTCTACCTTCTGTCTCCTTCAGCCAGTTGTCTGGGCACTTCTGATAAGTATCTCAGGCTCTAATACTTCTTCACTAGTGACAATCACTCTCTCATCAGGATTGTGAACTTTGTGAAATATGGGTTTGAAGCCCACAGGACACATGCAGAACTCAGGGGCCTGAAAGTCAACAGGAAGGGCCCCAACTTTGGGAGTTCCAAAGATCAGTGGTCTGCAACTTCATTTCACCCTGTGTACCACACTCACACTAGAATTGAATGGGCCGGGACAATAGTATTCAATTACACTTATATGACATATTTTGTTCAGCTGTTCCTCAATTGACAGTCTCTTAATTTACAATTATTTGTCATAACAAAAAAAGCTACTATAAATATTTTTGTACACATGGGTTCTTCTCCTCTTTCTTTGATCTCTTTGGAGCATAGAGCTAGTATAGATATTGATGGATAGGTCACGCACAGTTTAGCGACTTCAGGGGCATTGTTTCAAATTGCTTTCCATGTTGGCTAGACTAATTCACAGTTCCACCATTACTGCATTTATGTGCCTATTTTTCCACATCTTCCCCAACATTTGTAATTTTCCTTTTTTCTCAACTTTGCCTGTCCTTGTCTCTGCCTCCTGGCTTCTCCAGTTTCCTTCAAATATCAGCTGAAGTCTCACATTCTGCAAGAAATTTTTCCCAGTTCTCCTTACTCTTACAGAGATTACTTCAAATTTGTCTGGTAAATATCTTGTGTGTACATATACATATATATATATGTATATGTGCACATGCAAATATGTATACATATATATTACATATCTTTGTGCATAATTGTTTGTGTCCCTCAATTAGACTGTGAATTCCTTGAGATCCTTGAGATCAATGATTGTTCTTTCTTTGTATCACCAGTATTTGCTGCACACACATACACACAATTTATAGTTGTATTAATGTAGCTCTTGTCTGTCTTGGTAGATCCAGATATTTTATATATTCTATAGTTATATTAGATGAAATTTGTGCTTCTCTTTATTTCTGTTGGGGTTTGTTGGCAATATACTAATCTTTCTGAATTCAAATCTGAACTTAAACATTTACTAACTGGGTGACCCTGGACAAGTCACTTAACCTTGCTTGCCTCAGTTTCCTCATCTGTAAAATAAACTGGAGAAGGAAATGGCAAATCACCCCGGTATCTTTGCCAAGTAAAAACCAAATGGTCATAAAAAGTTGGATACGACTGAAAAATAGTTCAAAGCTTATATCCTACAATATTGTCAAAACTGTTGTTTGAATTAATTTGTAGCTGACTCCCTAGAGTTCTTTAAATAAACCAGCATACAATCTTTAAAAAGTGATCATTTTGTTTCTGATTTGCTAGTTATTCCCTCAACTTCTTATTCTCAACGTATTGCTATAACTAGCATTTCTAGCACTATATCAAAGAATGGTGGTAATGATTATCTTTGCTTAACTCCTGCTCCTTCCTCATCTTTCTCCTCACAACAACCTTGGATCATTGATTGAACTGCAGTTTTTAGTCTGCTTCTGTAGGATTAATCCACAACTTCTCTCTAGTGTCTGACAAATGGCTGTTGCCCACTTGTGTTTCCTTGCTTGGTACATGGTGTCAGGCCCAGTCATCTCTGGATCCATGACTACTTCATGCAAAACAGGCCCCAGTTCAGTACTGTGGTGTAAGGTTTTGGGAGGTCTTCCTAAGTGGAGCCCCTTGCCAATGAGCACACAATGAGAAGAAACTCTATCTCCCTATGTTAACTTGAGCAGGAAAAATGACTCACTATGATTTCTCCTTGGATTTCCTGATCACTACTTTTTCTGATTCTTATCCTAGATATTTGTCAGTATAGTTGTCAAGGAAAGTTGTTGTTTCCTCCTGCTCTGCCTTGTCAAATTCTTTTTTTTTAATGATTTAAATTAATTAATTTATTTTTAGTTTTCAACATTCATTTCCACAAGATTTTGAATTTCAAATTCTCTCCCCATCTCTCCCTTCCCTCCCACCCCAGGATGGTATGTATTCTGATGACCCCTTCCCCCAGTCTGCCCTCCCTTTTGTCCCCTTCTGTAATGTTAATGGAATCTTAAGATCTCCCATGCCCCTTTGTATTGGCAAGTAAGCAGGTACTTGGCACCTTGTTTCAAGTTAACACTTTGTCTAAGCTATTTAATTAACACAGAAGTAGTTAATACCTGGGGAGGAAGTTGCTGATGTAGTAGGATGGGGCAGAACAGGGAGGAGCTATGCTGTATATAGGGAAGAGCACCAGCAGGACAGTCAGAATTTTCTCTCAGTGAACATCTTGAGGCTGCAACTTCTGCTGAGACCTTTCTTCTGTGAATTTCTGCTAAGAACTTCCAAGAACCAGGCTGAGGAGCTACCATGAGTGAGATAGGAGGATCCCTGCTTAAGGGAGACTGTTCCGTTGTGAAGGCTTGGGAATGCAGGTGTTCACTACATTAACCATGTGTATCAACTTTGTGGCTACTGTAATGACTTTGGTTTTCTGGTTCTTGGACTTGGTTTTTTGGTATTTGAATAAAGGCTTTGGTTCTGCCTTCTATGTGGAGAGTCTGCTACATTTAGTGATTTACAACTATACCAGCATATTCATAACCACCATGAGTGTTGTAAATATTGCATTATTGTTACACCTTCCCCTTATTTTCTTGTAGGACAAGAGAGATTTCTCTCTTTGCCTGTATATCATATTTCCCAGTTGCATGTAAAAACAATTTTTAACATTTGTTTTTAAAACTTTGAGTTTCAAATTCCCTCCCTTCTTTCCTTCCCACCCACCCTCATTGAGAAGGTAAGCAATTCAATATAGGTTATACATGTATAATTATGCAAAATACTTCCATAATAGTCATGTTGTGAAAGACTAATTATATTGCACTCCATCCTATCTCACCCCCCCCCACTTACTCTATTTTCCCCTTTGACCCTATCCCTTTTCAAATATGTTTACTTCTGACTATTCCCTCCCTCAGTCTGCCCTCCCTTCTATCATTCCTCCCCCTCTTATCTTCTTCCTCCCTTACTTTCCTATAGGGTACCCAGTTGAATGTGTCTGGTATTCCCTCCTTAAGTCAAATCTGATGAGAGTAAGGTTCACTCATTCCCTCTTACCTCCTCCTTTTTACCCTCCATTGTGAAACTTTTTCTTTCCTCTTTTATGGGAGATAATTTACCCCATTCAATCTCTCCCTTTCTCCTTCTCCCAATATATTCATCTTTTGCCCCCTAATTTTATTTTTAGATATCATCCCTTCATATTCAACTCACCCTGTGCCATCTATCTATCTATCTATCTATCTATCTATCTATCTATCTATCTATCTATCTATCTATCTCCTCCAACTACTATAATACTGAGAAGTCTCATGAGTTATGAATATCATCTTTCCATGTAGAAATGTAAACAGTTCAACTTCAATAAGACCTTTATGATTTCTCTTTCCTGTTTACTTTTTCATGCTTCTCTTGAGTCTTGCATTTGAAAGTTAGATTTTCCATTCAGCTCTGGTCTTTTCATCAAGAATGCTTGAAAGTCCTCTATTTCACTGAATGTCAATTTTTTCTCCTGAAGCATTATATTCAGTTTTGCTGGGTAGGCAATTCTTGGTTTTAATTCTAGCTCCTTTGACCTCCAGAATATCATGTTCCAAGTCCTCCGATCCATTAATGTAGGAGCTGCTAGGTCTTGTGTTATACTGATTGTATTTCCACAATAGAGCGTTGGCCCTGGAGTCAGAAGGACTGTATTGTATTTCAAATTGTTTCTTTCTGGCTGCTTATAATATTTTCTTCTTGACTTGGGAACTCTGGAATTTGGCCACAATATTCCTAGGACTTTTCCTTTTGGGATCTCTTTCAAGATATGATTGGTGGATTCTTACAATTTCTGTTTTACCTTCTGGTTCTAAAATATCAGGGCAAGTTTTCCTTGATAATTTCTTGAAAGATGAAGTCTAGGCTCTTTTTTTTTTATCACGGCTTTCAGGTAGTTGAATAATTTTTAAATTATCTCTTCTGGATCTATTTTCCAGGTCAGTGTATTTTACAATGAGATATTTCACATTGTCTTCTATTTTTTCATTCTTTTGGTTCTGTTTTATAATATCTTAATTTCTCATAAAGTTGTTAACTTTCATTTGCTCCATTCTAATTTTTTTTTTTTTTTTGCTTTTTGGAAGGCAATTGGGGTTAAGTAACTTGCCCAAGGTCACACGGCTAGGTTTTTGTTTGTGTGTGCATTAAGTGTCTGAGGCCGGATCCGAACTCAGGTCCTTCTGACTCCAGGGCCGATGCTCTACTCACTGCGCCACCTAGCTGCCCCTCCATTCTAATTTTAAAGGAATTATTTTCTTCAGTGGGCTTTTGGACTTCCTTTTCCATTTGACCAGTTATGCTTTTTAAGGCATTCTTGTCCTCATTGGCTTTTTGGATGTCTTTTGCCCGTTGGGTTAGTCTATTTTTTAAGGTGTTATTTTCTTCAGTATTTTGGGGGGGGTCTCATTTAGCAAGCTGTTGATTCATTTTTCATTATTTTCTTGTATCACCCTCATTTCTCTTCCCAACTTTTCCTCTACTTCTTTTAGTTGATTTTCTTTTTTTTTCTTTAGAACACATTTTATTGCAATAGAGATATCTATTCATACCACTTACAACTGCTTTGTTTTTAAAGCAAAATCTGTAATTACTTTTAATTTGAAAATAAATTTTCCCTCTTGAAAGAAAATACTTAACCTTAGTTATGTTGGAAAGCCAAGTAACATAAAAACTGGCCACATACATATTTAAAATAGTAGGCATAAAAATACTAATTAAGATAAAACATTATACCACAGTACCTATAATAAACACAAATTAATAAACTAATCAGGAATGTGAGCACCTTCTGAAAATTATGACATACATCCTATAATCTCATATATTCACACACAAAAAAATAACAGGAATACTGGAGTGGATTTTGTTTAATGACATAGTTAATTTTTGGCTCTGGGAACTTTTTGTTGTTGACTTAGTTGATTTTCAAAATCCTTTTTGAGCTCTTCCATAGACTATGACAAATTCATATTTTTTGGAGGCTTTGGATGTAGGAGCTTTGACTTTGTTGTCTTCTTCTGATTGTATGTTTTGATGATCTTTGTCACCAAAGTAAGAGTCTATAGTCTGACTCTTTTTACACTGTTTACTCATCTTTCCAGCCAAATACTTGACTTTCTGACTGCCTGTCAAGACAGGACTCTGCTTCCAGTGAGGGTGGGAGTGAGGGTGGGAGTGGGTATACTGTCCCAGGCTTCTGGGGTTTTGTATCAGCCTCTGGATCCCTCACCATCTGTGGGCCCAGAGCACTGGAAGCAGCAGTTGCCACACTGCTGCTGCAGCCTCTGCTGCCCTGGGGCAGGGGCCAGATCATGCATTCCTCTTTCACCCAGGTCTCACAGAGCTCCCTCACTGACCTGCCACACTGTTCTTGGCCTTTGTGGATTAAGAAGTCTGAAAATTGCCACAGCTGCCAGTGATTCAGCCCCCTGAGGCCTGTTCTGGCCTCATTGTGGCCGGCACACCCCATGCCAGACTATGCTCCCCTCTCAACCCAGAGTAATATACCTTTCCTGTTGGTCTTCCAGGCTGTTGACTGGAGATGTGTTTCATTCTGTCATTTTGTGGAATTGGATTAGATCCATTTTATTAGAGGTATTTGGAGGGGTTTGGGGGTGAGCTCAAGCGAGTCCCTGCTTTTACTCTGCCATCTTGCCTCTGTCCCCTGCCTTGCCAAATTCTTTATCTAGTTAATGCTTCAGGTGTAGTTTCTTCTTTGGATTTCTCTTCCTGGTCCTCTGGAGACTTGGGTCACCCTGTAAAAGACTTCATTTTGTTTTTTTGATGAATATTCCACATACCTCTATAATCTGTGAAGTGATGGTTATTTGCCCGATAGTTTGCTGGACAGTCAACAAGTATTTATTAAGTGTCTTTTATGTGCCAGGCACTGTGTTAAGTGTTGGGGATGCAAAATGAAGCAAAAGACAATCCCAGCTCTCAAGGAACTCACAATTTGCATCACAAAGCTCTAAGTTTTGAGTTCCCCATTTTTCAAATCCTAATTTTTTTCTGTTGTTCCATAGAGATGGAAGGGTGTAGATACTAAGTCATAAAGAGGAGCTAAGCCCAGGGTGAAAGTCATGACTTCTCCTGTAAGCCTAACCACAATTCTGGTCTTTTCATATGTAGATACAGCTGATCCATTACTCTGAGGACTCTGGGGACAATCCCTAATTAATGCTAGCTCTTAGCTTCTAATCAATATTTTTTTTACCATGTTAGAGGAAAAAACTCTTTAGTTCCTATGTTTTTCAAAGTTTTAAAAGTAAATGGATGTATTTTCTTAAAAAGTATTTCCTAGGGGCGGCTAGGTGGCACAGTGAATAGAGTGCCAGCCCTGGAGTCAGGAGGACCTGGGTTTGGATCTGGCCTCAAATACTTGACACACACACACAGACAAAAACTAGCCATGTGACCTTGGGCAAGTCACTTAACCCCAGTTGCCATAAAAAAAAGCAAAAAACCAAAAAAAAAGTATTTTCTAAATCTACTAATATAAACATATGATATTCTTGAAATAATTCATTTTTCTGATTCTTTCTCCTCTGGTTTTATAAACCTTAAAAGACTTAGCACATTATTATTACTATGCTTATATTCTTGATATAAATCCCATTATGTTATAATACATTAAAAATTTTTTTGCTACATTCTATTTGGCGATATTTTATATAATATTTTACAGTGATATGTTTTAATAACAATAGCCTTTAGTTTACTTTTTCTATGTCATCTTTATCAGGTTTGGGGATCAAAATTACATTTACCACATGAAAAGAATTGGTTCAAATACTATCATTCTATAGGTATAATTTAAAAAAAATCTAGGAAATATGAAGATTAACTATTTTTAACAGTCTAAATACCTTTTTATATAGTTCATTAATGGCCTATATGATTTCTTTTTCTGAGTTTAATTAAGTTATCCATTTCCTTTTTAAGTTTTTGAACCTGAGATTTTATATTTCTGGAGGCATTCATCTATTTAATTTAACTTACTTAGAGGTAGCTAAGTGGGTAGAGCACTGGATCAAGAGTTAGGCAGACCTGAGGTCAAATCTTATCTGGCTGTATGACCTTGGGCAAGTCACTTAACTTCTGTTTGCTTCAGTTTCCTCATATGTAGTATAAAATGGAGATAAGAATAGCACCTACCTTCCAGGATTGTAGTGGGCTTCAAATGAGATGATAAAGCACTTAGCATAGTACCTGGTACATAGCAAGTATTATATAAATGTTAGGTATCTTTATTTAAATTTTGTTACTGAAGGGGAGTTGTTAATCAATTGAGTCCTCCCATGCCACTTCATGAAATTACAGCATGAAAGGGAAAGGTAAAAGAAAATAGCAAGATATAAAGACACTTCCCTTTCAAACTTTGAGGGACTAAATTTAAAACATGTAAAGGGCAGGTAACAGAGACAATGAGATGGAAGGGTGAGTCACTTTCAGGCTTAGATGGGCATATTTGCATATGAATGGCCAGGAAACTCAGCTGGGTAGGGCTAGTTCTGGAATCTCAATTTGCAGAGTCAGTTGAGAAGGCAGTAAGCTCTGGCAGTTATAAATGTGGGTCATCTATAGAGAACCTGAATCCCAAGGTCACTCTTCACCTCTCCCCTCTGAACTCTTACATATTGAAGCAAGGCAGTGGAGAAGATTGCTCTTTGTTTCCTCCTTCCCCCCTATCAAATAGCAGTGTGTACTAGAAACACATGACAGAATCTAGTTATGAGATTGGATATGAACCAATGAAAGGAGTTGAGAGTTTGGCACCTGGGACTATGACCCTGCTCAGAAGATGCTGTGAAACAGAGCTGAGACTCTGAAAGAAAGGATTCTGTTGGTCCTAGGGTAGAGGCTCTAGTTCTTTCTGAAACAGGATAGCAATATTTTAGCTCTGATCTTCAGCTAAGCCAGAAACTGGAGGCAATGATGGTCAAAGCAACATCCACAGGGCAGCATCTGGTGGAGACATGGAGAACAAGCTCAGTGGGAGGAGTGCCACTGGAGGTGAAAGTGAGGCTGGTGACTTTGCACAGCTCTGCCTCACTTAAATCCAATCATTTGTATGTCATGGTCCTCTTCAAGAACAAATGATAAAACATTTGGTCCTCACAAACTTGTGAGGTAGGTGCTGTGATTTATTTTCATTTTCCAGATGAAGAAACTGAGGCAGAGAGAGGTCAAGTGAATGAGAGGTCAAGCTTTCATGATTCATTGATATCAATTTAATGCAAGGAGATCTAGAAGGTATCAGAATCCCTTGTAAAGGATTTGTAGGAGGACATAAACAAGAGCTACACAAAATGAGAAGGGGTGGATGAGTTGTGATATGAGTTATTGGAGGAAATATACATGTATATATGTATATGTAAATATGTATGTGTGTGTATATATATATATATATATATATATACATATGAGAAATCACTGGCCCATCTATTAGTGTGATTATGTTAAGATAATAATAATGATTAATTACAACTGAAGATATCTTGTTCTAAATATTTAATTTTTCAGGATATTTTTTCTAAGGAACCTCCAAGATCATTTATTTTTCCCTCTCCATGAATTCACTAAGTTCTTGTCGATTTTTCATGTTGTTTGTCTTTTTCATTTTCTGCTTGCTGTTTCTCCAGGTTAACAATGACAATAACAACAGCCACCACCAAAACCAACAACACAACAACAACCACAACAACAAAAGTTCCTGATTAAAAAAAAATTATTCATACTTTTTCTTTTCCCATCACTCTCATTTCTGAATATACTCTTCTCCCCTCCCCGCTCCAGAGAGCCATTCCTTGAAACAAAGAATTAAAAAGAAAGAGAAAAAAGAAAATAAAAGGGAAAATTTAACCAACACATCAGTCAAGTCTGACATCACATGCAATGTTTCATACCCATAGTCTTCCACATCTGTGAAGAAGGGAGAGAAGTACATTTTCTCATTTCTCCTTCAGGACTGAACTTCATAATTATAATTTCATAGCATTCATGTTCCTTTCCACCCCTCACCCCCACCCCGTTTACATTGTTGTACTTCCTATGTATGTTATTTTCCCGGTTCTTTACTCTGTATCACTTCATATCAAGGCTATTGAGTCTAATGCCCTCATTTTACACATTAGGAAACTGAGACAAAGAGAGGTTAAGGACTTGGCCAGGGTCACACAGCAAGTATCTTCACAATGCTTTTCTGAATTCTTCACATTCATTATTTCTTACAGCACGGCCATATTTCATTTCATTCACATGCCACAGTTTGTGTGTGCACTCCATAGCTGATGGACATCTAGTTTGTTCAGTTTTTTGTTATCACAAAAAGTGCTATTGTAAATATTTTAGTATATATGGGACCTTCTTTTCTGTCTTTGAGCTCCTTAGAGTATATGCCCAGCAGTGGGATCTCTGGTTCCAAAAGTCTGGAAATTTTAGTCACTTTCTTAGCATAATTTCAGCTTACTATCCAGAATGTTGGGACCAATTCACATTTCCACCAACAGCATATTCATGTATTGATTTTTGTGCAGCTCTATCCAATACTGACAATTCCAATTTTTTGTTATCTTTGTCAACCTGTTTGGTATAATGTGAAACTTGAGCTGTCTTTGGTTCTCTCATAAATAATTTGAAGCAATTTTTCATTTGGTCATTAGCATTTTATAAGTCTTCTTTTAAGAAATTTTGTTCATATCCTTTGAATGCTTATCTAATCAGAGGAATAGTCCTTGATCTTATGTATTTTTATTAGTTCCCCCTACAATTTAGGTATCAGACTTTTACCAGAGATATTTGACAATTTTCCCAATCAACAGTTTTCCTTCTTATCCTGATTGGATGACTTTTTTAAGTCTAAAAGTTTTTTAGTTTCATAGAACTGAATGACATGTTCTAACTTTTGTGATCTCTCATTTGGTTAATATCTCTTTCTCTAGCTGTAGCTATGAAAGGTGTCTATTTTTACTGTTGTATTTACTCATTGAGAAGCAAGGTGGTATAGTAAATAGAGTATATTAACAAAGTCCTGGGTTCAAGTTCTGATTCTAGCCTCTCAGTATCTCTAAGGTGATAAGTTGAAGAGCAGAAGCAGATTTACATTGATAGAGAAAGTTCTTTACATCAATGGAAATTGTAGTTCTGGTCTCAGAACAAAACAAAACAAAAACAAACAACAAACACTGAGTAGAACAGGTTTGTCTTTATTTTATGGCCAAATGATTGTCATCATTGCTCAAAGGTTGGTCTCTCAGTAGAGCTTCCAGAAGAGACTCAAGGAATGGCTCTTCCTTCTCCAGTTGATTAGGGGTAGAATGCGGGATAAATGACCACTTTGAGGAGGAGGGACATCCTGTATCTTGCTTGATCTGAATTCTTTGATCCCAAGTGTGAATTTTAGATATCTCATTCACCTTTATCAGCAATGTAGTTATACTCTCTTGCTGTCACTACTCAAATGACATGTATCATGAATTCATTCATCAACATACCTCTATAGTTCAATCCTTTTCACTGGAGACATAATTTCACTCAAGTATTCTTTTATATTCTATAATTTTCAGACACAGGGAACTGAGGGAGTCCCGAACCACGAGGCTGCCTGAAGGAAGATCCACTGTGGAAGAAAAAGATTTTTAGTACTTATGGAATGCATGAGCTACAAAATCTGATAAAGTTTTTCTTCAACTCTGATTTTTCTGCAATATTCAATACATGTTGGATGTGCAGGACTCTGGATGTTCTCTCCTCCTTGACTTCCATGGCACTACTATTACTTGGTTAACTTCTTCCTTATTTGACTACTCCTTCCTGTGCTCCTTATATAGTTTACCTATCATCCTTGGTTTTGGTTTTCTTTTGGAGGGAGGAAGGCAAGGCAGTTGGGGTTAAGTGACTTGTCTGAGGTCACACAATTAGTGAGTATGTCAAGTGTCTGAGGCCAGATTAGAACTCAGGTCCTCCTGACTCCAGCTTGGGTGCTCTATTCACCGCCTCACCTTGCTGCCCCGACCTATCATCCTTGATGTCCCCCGCTGTTGCACATGGCTATGGTTAGACAAGGCAATAAATGTGGGGTGAAGGGCCTTGTTTTATTTTTTTTATGGTCTTTAAAAAAAATAAATTATATATGTCTGAGAAGCAAACAATGGACTTAAAAATCCAAGGAGCCAAAAGCTGTAAAGGGAAAAATCAGGAGAGTAAGAGGAATTTACATATTTTATGGATAAAACTATCTCACTCCATCATTAGTAAGTAAATATTAATAGTGGTGGGATATAACAAAAGAGAAATTCCTCCCAGACTGGGAAAGGAGAGGTGGAACAGGATTGCCCAAGAGAAAACTATATCTTTGCTCTGGAGGTGAATAAGAGACTTTCAATTTCTCCTCCTCCCTTTAGAATAGTGCAAGAGTAAGGATAGAATATCAGGCAAGTCACTTCTTTAACTTCTCTGTACCCCAGTTTTTTTCATATATAAAATGAGGATAATTGTACCCCTACAATCTATTCAGGTTGTCATGAAGTTCAAATGATAGAACATATGTAAGGCATTTTGCAAATGTCAAACTGCTACATAAACGTCCATTGTTATTACTATGTGAATGTAACAGAGTATTGTGCTCTGAGGAACAATTAATGTGAAGAATTGGGAGAAATGCTGGGATCTTGCATCAAAGTGTGTGAAAAGCACAGAGTACAATAATGGTTTTTTCTCTTTTGCTTTTTGGAGGGCAGTTGGGGTTAAGTAACTTGCCCAAGGTCACACGGCTAGGTTTTTGTTTGTGTGCGTTGTCTGAGACCAGATCCGAACTCAGGTCCTTCTGACTCCAGGGCTGACGCTCTACTCACTGTGCCACCCCAGAGTACAATAATGTTCATGAAGGGAGAGCAAAAAGGCAACAAACTTTGCTTGAAATACATGGGGAAATGTTGGTACCAAATTATTAAAATTAAAGTACATTTCTGTTCTCTCCCAAACACCCACTCTGGGATACTTTCCCAAGTTAGTTTGTCCTTAGCACTCAGAGGCTGGGTCTCTAGAGAATGGCTGCTATTTTGGGTCCTAGAGGTAACTTCAGATGTGGTGGGTCTAGTATTTACCAGAGTTTCCCTGATTCAGATTCTTTTCCTTTATCTTACCCCTTTAACATGGGGTAGGATCAGGTCCCTCCTCCTGCCCTCCTTAGATAGAAGACAAAGCTGTCCTCAGGACCTTATTGGCCCTGGCTTCCCCAACATACTTCCTAGTCCCTTAAAAAAGGCTTATAAAAAGGCCCATTCAATTTTATGGAGACCAGCAAGTCATCATGTCTTTCTCCATATTCTGCCCTGATAACTAGACTCTTTTTGTATGAATAATGAGAGAGAAGTAGAGGTATACTCAGGGAAGAGAAGTACCACTTCATATATGTTAATCTGTGCTTTATCAGGGCAGAGTAATCCATTTTAAATTAACTGTTCAATTAAGGAAGTATTGGCATTAGAGTTGCCCCCAGGCACTGTGGGACTGCATTCCTAACAGTATAGATCAGTATGAAGTCGCCACCTGTTTTTTTCCCTTCAATAATCAGCCCATAGATTCAAGGAGCTCTTAGCAGAGGTAAATAAAGACTCAGAGGTTATAGCAAGAACAATTACCAGACATTCCCCTTCATAAACCTGGAGCCTGTTTCTCCATAAATACATATAACATTTATGGGAAGAGTAGACTCAATAGTACAATAGTAGTGAGGTACACATTGGGGATGCACAAGTAGCAAAGGCAACTCTAACTCCTGGCTCTACAAAGTTCAGCAGCGCTGCTTGGGTGTAGTACCTTGCCTGGATGTGTTGCTCAGCTAGGTCCCTGGTCAGGCTTTCTTTTCTACTGCCAGTGGGTCACCTGCCTCCAAGTTGCTTCTTCCCTCAAGTTGTTATCCTCCTATATCTGTGTCTGTCTGAAGTTTTTCTCTGTTCCTCACTGGAAGTAGCATCTCCTGCTGCTCCAGCAAGTCTCCTTCGAGGCTACATGGCCAATGTGGGGGGCAGAGGAAGACAGAAGAATTTCCTTCCTCCCACTTCCCCTTGCAGGTGTTTTCTTACTGATTGCAATCTCTTCCATACTCAATCTCTGAAATTCATCCATGAATTTCATTTAAAGCTCCCCAGGATGGGTCTAACTTGTTTTTCCCTTCTTGATTCAATGAGAAAGACGTTCACACCTCCAAAGAAATCAAAGGGTGTTACATTTTGTTAACACATTAAAATGACTTTGTGTGTAATGACATTGTGACTCCATCATCTGAGTTGGAGGTGGGTGGGTAGGGCTAGAATAATTTTCTCTCTCATCCAGTAAATGCCAGTATTAGCAAATGACATGTAATTACTCTTGAAGGTAGTTTAAATTGTTTTGTGAGCATGTACTTGGGGGCATGTATTTTGGGGGCTGCAAATTATGCTAAAACAAAATGTTTAACCATTAGGTGGTACTGCTAAATTTTCTCCCGATTATACTGAATGGGAAGAATCTCAGTGTTGCTACCTTTACCCTTGTGGTTTCACACTGTTGAACATAAGTGCTGAGGAGATCATAGCTTTGTTATTCCGCTTGATTTACCCAATCAGAAAGAAATCAACTAGGAAGTTCCCACCTGAAGATGAACCTCACTTCCTCCTTGATCTCTATTTCTTTTAATAAGTTTAGATGACCATGGCATGACAGAATTGCTTCACACAGAAATAAACACACTTACCTGCATATGGTGTTTATATTTGTGATAGAATCAAATAAAACAATAAACAAATACATAATAGCACTAAAGCAATGAATAATAAAACGTTTACCTCTTGGCTGCAAAGCAGCAGTCTATTCCAAAACCTAACAGTGTTCAGACAGTAAATAACCCTCTTCTAACCTAGGAATCCTAGGAAATTTGAGTTTTCGTTTCCTCCCGGAAAGAAAGCAAGACAGTGGGGACAATACAGCCCCAGTTCCCCTTAATGTTGGGCTTAAGGTTCCAGTAGGACTAATCTTGAGCCTTGGGATCTCAGAAGGAGCTCTGGACCTGGTTCTTCCTTGGGCACAGGAGCAAGGATTTGGGTTGCAGAGGTCTGAGGAAAAAGCCAGAAGCTCCTAGAATTGGGCCTTTTCTTGGTCTTGGCTGTCCTGTTGCTAGCAATATCTTTCCACTTCTTTCCATAGGTGCTAGTTCATTATTTATGGTGCTGGATGAATGGATGGTAAGGCAAAAAGATGCCTGCTGCCATCATGCCAAGCTCACATCTTTCTGACTTTGTCTTTTGTCTCTACCTCCACCCCTTTCCCATGCTGTAGCTATGTTGTTATTAATTCCTGTGACAAACTTCCTCTCTTAATCCTCTTTCTTGCAACTACAGGGCTGCCCCCTTAGGATCAAGGGAAGAGGCAGAGGGCATGAGAGGGATGTTACTAGTGTATCAATGATATATTTTTTAAAAAACCAGAAAGCTTCATGAAGAGGCAGCATCAATGCTGGGTGTTACATCATGTTTTCCCTTGCTTCAGATTAGAACTTTCCAGAGGGTAGGGACTTTGTCATCTTCATCCAGCTTTTATAAGCCCATATGGGACTGAGTAACTTAATTAGTGGTGTTCAAATCCTATTACTTCCCTAAATAGATCTAAAATTACTCCAGCTTCTACAAACCATTGTTTTCTCTTAGGATTTTCTACCCTAGAGGGGTAATGGCTAAAAGGCCTGTGACAAAGGCAGCACAGGTCTTCAATTATCTGTGGGCAAAATCTCAAATTACCAATTTTTCTCTCTTCCCCATACAGAGTAGGCAAACATTTTGTTCCTTGTGTGTATTTAAAATTTTTCATTACTCTTTGTCAGTCATCTCTCTTTTTTTTAACTCACTCTCAGTCCTCATTCCTCCTCAGACCCAACTTAAAAAATTAATATTAGGGATGCTTTAGCTGCTTTGATTCAATTGAAAATTGTCTAGAGTTCAAAATAAAATTTAATTTGGTTATCAGAGTTTAAACATTGAAAAATGGATGAGTAGCAGAAAACTATTCATGGTTTGAACTGGGGAAGGAGACTAGATATTATCAGTTGTTCCACTTTAATGTCATAAAAATGACATGACTCAAACTGCTTTGGGTGTAGTTTCCACAGGAGAGGAGCTGCTGAGTTGACAAAAGAGTTCCGAAGAAAAGCTGACTTGAGTTTGTGTGGTATAACTACACCCAGGCCATAGCCCATATTTTGATTGTCTTTTGGTCCCAGAGGGAGAAGCGTCCTCCCCCAGTTTTGCTTATTCCCCTCAGGTGGAGTTATCTTACTCACCAAGTTTACTTATGGTACAGGCTCAAAATGAAATGTCACTGCTCCTTGAAGAGAGCACCTTTGGGGATCGACAAGACACCCGGAGTACAACATGCAAGGGACAGGATTAAGATAAGAGACACTTTAAAAATATTTGATCCTATAAAGATCTTGTGAGTCTCTGACTCAGATAGCAGCACCTTTATACGTTAGCAGATGATCTTTATGAGTTACTGTGGTTAAAAAATTTGCTATCTGCTCCCTCCCACTGCCCCCCCACAAAGCCAACATGATGAGGAGCCCCATTACACTTAGGGAGAATGGTCTTGGATAACAGACACATAGTATGTTTCAAGGGTCCTACTTGCCAATTTATGAATGAAGAGGGGTTAGCCTTAGCAAGGAAAAGGGCCGCCTCTTCATATGAAAAGGAGGGGATAGCAGCAGAAGGCATCAGAGTGATATGAGATGAGGAGGAGGAAAGAAGAAGAGGGGGCTCTTGGCTGATGGCCTCACTTTTTTCAGTGAAATTGAAGAAGAGATTATCAGGTGACAGGGTAAGGAAAGGGGAAGCCATGGGAAGTTTAATGAGGGATGAAAAGATTTGGAAAGGGGTGATTAAATATGTTCACAGACAAAACAGTGTCTTGTATATAGTATATATAGTATAACGCTTGTCTAATTAAATACATATTGATAAATAACCTATCTTCATGGCCATTGGAACAATTTGTTCTCATCCACTCATTCCCCTGGAGGAAGTCTTCACATGTTTGGGGTAGACATCCCCCTAACTCACTGATGGGTTTGAGGCCTATTGGTTACCTTCAACCTGGTTTAGCTTGTCTGTCAGGATGGTGGATGTGGCCTCTATGCCTGCTAGGGCTTCTTGGAACCACAGGTGACAGTTGGGTGAAAGATGGACACCAAAAGCAGAAGGGAAGCACTTGAAAAGGACTTAGTAAGCCCTTACACCAAAGGTACTAGTCCTTTCTGAACACCTCATACATCCTGCAAGTTCTATATAGAATTTATACAGAAGAATGATTGATTCCCTGTCGATGGCCATCATTTGTAACTGATGCCATATTAATGATGAACTATAGCAGAGTGGAAAGAGAGCTAGCCTTGAAGCCAGTGTTGTCTAGAAGAGGTTTTTGTGGCTGATTCAGAGCACAGTCTTTTCATGAGGTCTCTACTTCCCCTCCCCCTCTCCAGGGGATGGAGAAAAAACAAACAAAAAACCCCCAGAGGCCGGAGAAGCAAAGTGAACAGTGAACAGTCTCAGGGAGGTAATGAGATTAGCTCTTGAGGGATTTAATCTAGAGATAAGGTCCCAGTTCCAAGACTTCCTTTCTCTGCAAAACTGAAAAAGCTTAAAAATACAAATAGGCAAATAGAATTCAGGCAGCTAGGTGTTGCAGTGGACTGAATGCCGGACCTGGAGTCAGGAAGGCTCATTTTCCTGAGTTCCAATCTGGCCTCAGACACAGACAAGCTGGATGGGCAAGTTACTTAACCCTATTTGTCTCAGTTTTCTCATTTGTAAAATGAGCTGGAGAAGGAAATGGCAAAACACTTCGATGTCTTTGCCAAGAAAACCCCAAGTGGGGTCATAAAAAGTTGGACATGACTGAAATAACCGAACAACAGAAAACAGAATTCAGAAAATCCACCAAGATCCCAGTCAATTTGGTGATTGCCAGACCAGGATAGTGATTTTCCAGCTAGTTCAATTTAGACCATTCCAATAGCCACAGGTTATTCCTTCCCTCTCTCATATTCTTTACACAAAATATCTTAGGATGAAATTAAATTATCTTTACCAAACCATTCTTTAAAATAATGATAATAAAAATAGCCAGCAGGCAGTATGTTTAAATAGCAAAGGAACCTCCGGTAATTAATGAAGTGGGTACCCATAAAGGGGGTTAGGGTTGCTCTGGAGACCCCAAAATACCAACACGTTGGTTCCTGCCAAATGAATTCGAGTCTTTTCAGCCAAAGAAAAGCAAAATTTATTAAAAGTTTGTTTGCATTAGACACAAAGTAAGTAACTCACATGCTGTGAGATAGGGTCTTATATACAGAAGGTTGTGGGAGGAATCTAGGGGTGGTCTAGATGAGGAGTTTGGGGAGGGGTTTTCTGGAGGAGTTAATGAGGTCAATGAGTGATTAAGGGTGGGAGGTAGCTGGAGGCTACAGACAGTGGTGGGCTAGGCCAGTTCAAGGGTGGATTGATATTTTGATAGGCTCAAAGGTGGGAAGTCTAGTAACAGAGGTTTGAGCCCAGCTGCAATGTAAGGCTTAAGGCCTCTTGCAAATATGCCTCATCAAATGGGATGATTTAATCAGAGTTCAAGGTGGGTTCCCAGAGCCCATACTTCATCAATTAACTTGGCTACCTTTTCCTGGAGCAACGAAACAAAAGAGGGAAATGGAAATGGTTTAGATTCACCCATGTTTTAGTCCCTCTCTGCTGGATTGTCTTCACAAAGTCATCTTTGAACAAGGGAAAGGAAAAGTTTCCAGTTAATTTGAGGATTCTAAGTCTGTCTTTAAGTCTTCTGGGAACATCTCTCTCTCTCTCTTCCTCTCTCTTCCTCTCCTCTCTCTCTCTTCCTTCCCTCCCCCCTTTCCTTCCCCTTTTTATCCCTCCTTTCTCTCTTCCTCCCTCCTGTTTTATCTTGTCCCTCTCCAGAAGTTTTTCAAACTCAGAAACTCAGCTCTGCCCTCCTTTCTGGATCCCACTATAAGAGTCCTCTCTTACACTTGGAAGGAAACAACTTCAGTCTCAAAAGCCAGTCCTCCTAGAGGCAGTCAGACCAGACTTGCTGGAAGGATCTTGCCTCTGACCCAGCGCTGTTTGACTCTGGCCAAGTCACTCAACCTTTTAGAGCTCTTCTCACCTCTCCAAAAAGTTAACAGAGGGTGATAAACTGGGAATTCCAATATCACAGGTCTAGTCCTTATCCTATTACATAACTATATCTCTTAACACTACAACATTGACTCAGTTTGCTTCAAAATTATTTGAAAGAGGTCAGTTTAACGGTAGAACTTAGAGGTCTTTGAGCAGAAACTGATTGATGAGGTACAGGCTCTGGGAAACCCCCCTTGAACTCTGATTAAATCATCCCATTTGACGAGGCATTTACATGAGGCCATAAGCCTTACATTGTGGCTGGTCTCAAACCTCTGTTACTAGACTTCCCAACCTTGAGCCTATCAAAATAGGCTTGAACTGGCCTAGACCACCATTGTCGGTCAGCTCCAGGTGGCCTCCAGCAGCTTCCCACCCTTAATCACTCATTGACCTCATTGACTCCTCCTGAAGGCCCTCCCCAAACTCTTCCTCTAGACCACCCCTAGATTCCTCCCACAACTTTCTGTATATAAGATCCCATCTTCCCTCTATGTGATACGAGAGCGTCATTAGAATGACCTAGCACAGACTTACTCTGTGTCCAGTACAAGTGAACTTTTAATAAACTTTGCTTTTCTTTGGCTGAGAGAAGACTTTAAGTTGAATTCATTCGGCAGAATCCAGCATGTTGGTATTTTGGGGTCCCCAGAGCAACCCTAACCCTCTTTATGGGTAACCTTTTCACTGATGACAATTTGTTGGGTACATAGGTGGGATTCCTAACTATAATTCTCAAAGTCTGTGATCCTGTTATGCTAGAAACCTGAGAGTGGAAAAATAGTGGTGCCTTCAACCATCAGTCAATAAACGTTTCTTAAGCACCTATCTGCCAGGTTCTGTGCTGGGAATATAATGATTTTTCTTTTGGATGTGTTGAGTTTGAGATGTCTTTAGGATATCCATTTTGAAATGATCAATAGGCAGCTGTGATGCAGGACTGGTATTCAAGAGATAGATTGGGACTGGATATGTCTACCTGTAAATCATCTGCCTAGAGATGATCATTAAATCCATGGGGACTGCTGACACCAAGAAAGAAAGTATAGAGAGCAGAGGAGAGTGCCCAGTACACAGTTGGGAAATATTTACAGTTAGAGGTTGTGATATGAATAGTGAGCTAGCAAAGGAGATTGAGAGGTGGCAGGAGAAGCAGGAGAGTAGTCATGAAAATTTAGAGAGAAGAGAATATCTAGGAAGAGAGGTCAAGAAGAATGAGAAACAAGAAAAGAGGATTCTATACAACGCTTGGTGGACTGTATTCCTCACTAGAGGTCTTCAAATGAGGACTGAATGATCCCTCACGGACGTTGTAGAGGATTTTCCTAGTCAGATATGGGTTGGATTAGCTGGCCTCTGAGGTCCCTTTGAATCCTGAGATTGGGAAGGAAAGACTAGAAAGGAAGGATGAAGGCTCTCCCATCCTTTTAGAGGGCCTTGAATGTCAAGCAAAGTAGTTTGAACTTTATTTACTAGGCAATAGCCAACGACAAAACATTTTTTAACAAAGAAGTATTGGTTAGATCTAGAAAGGTTATTCTGGCAGTAGTAGAAAGGATTGAGGAGAGAGTGGAGGTGGAAAGGCTTTTAGAAATCTAAGGCAGCAATTCAGGCAGATATTACAGGGGTACTAGTACTTACTATATGCAGAGTACTGGGCTAAAAATTGGAGTTAGAAATAGAAAAGCAAGACAGTAAAAGCATTCAAAGGGCAGCTAGGTGGTGCAGTGGACAGAGCTCTGGGTCAGAATTCAGATTCAGTCTCAGACACTAGTAGCTGTGTTGTTGGGATTTGGGTTTTAGGGGTGCTCAAGACCCCAAAATACTGACATGCTGGGTCCTACCAAATGAATTTGACTGGAGCCTTCTCTCAGCCAAAGTAAAACAAAGTTTATTAAAGATTTGCCATAATGGGTAGACTCTTAGGGAGCCTAAGTATTTGTGCCACTTGTATTGACAAACAGGTCAGAATAATCTGACACAGACAGAGTCTGCTCTAGATTGAGTCTCTGCTCCTTCATGGAGGCAAGATGGATCTTATATACAGAAAGACTGTGGGAGGATTTAGGGGTGGTCTAGAGGAGGGGTTTAGGGAGGGTCTTGAGGAGGAGTCTAAGGAGGATCTTCGATAGAATGAAGGTCAGACTCCAGGAATGGGATTAAGGATGTGAAACAGCTGAAGGCTATCTACCTGGAGATGGCAATGGAGGGCTAGGCTAGGTTCAGGAACAGAGGTTTGGGCCTAGTGATAAAGAAAGCTTATGGCCTCAGGCAAATGGGTCATCAATTGGGACTATTCAAGGGGGTTCCCAGAGCCTGTACCCTATCATTGTGACCCTGAACAAGTCTCTTAACCCTTTTTGCCTCAACTTCCCATCTGTAAAATGAGCTGGAGTAGGAAATGGTAAACCAGTTCACTATTTCTGCTAAGAAAACCCCAAAGAGAATGATGAAGAATCAGATAGGACTGAAAGGATTGAATAACATTGAAATTCTAATGGGGGTGATAAAATTTGGGAGATTTTAGTTTCTTGTCAGATGGAAAGGTCCAGTGCTCCAGAGGGTGCATTAGCAAAGCAGATGGTAATGAATCTTTTTTTAAAAAATTGTCTTTAATATGTATACTTTTATTTGAATTTGTTATAAATCAGTTTATAGGTAAAGCTCATTCTCTCCCCTTGGTACTAGCACTAATCTCATTGAACTCCCCAGGGAAGTAATAAAAAGCCTTTATTCACATCTATGTTGGAAGGATAAGGAGGGAGCCACAACTCTGATCATTAAAAACAAGGAGCAAGTATTAAAGTGGAGATGCAAAAACTGTTTTTTAAAATGATTACATAATTTCCACGTAAACAATAAAATGATCTCCCTTCCCCGTCTCCTCCCCCAGTTTATATAATTAGCTCCTTTTGTTAAGGAGGGCAACTATTATAGAAGTAAGTATCTCCATATAGCAATGCATTAAACAATATGGAATGACTGTTCAAAATAACAACAAGAAGAAATGTACACTTTGAGACCTGAAGACCTACTGTAGAACTTCAGAATTGTTTGCTTCCAACGTACTTAGACTGCCTGACACCTTCACTATTATTGTTTTAAAATCTTGAGTCAAGGACCAAGCCCCCCCAGATAAAGCCATGCTAATCTCATTTCTTTTTTGGTCAATTATCATGGCATAGCCTTTAACAAAAAACAAACAAAACAATAACCCATTTAGAAGCATTTATAGTATGTAGTGGAGGGTCCAGATTGTCATTTTCCTCCTTGCTGATCCACATCAGCTAGAAGGTGGATGGGGCCCGTTCTGGGTCCTCTCAATTTGGGCTTGTTTCATAGTATGGGGACTAGGGCTGTAAGGTCCTTTTGCCAGCAATGAATGCCTGGGGACATGGTGTTGATGAGGTATGGGCTCTGGGAGCCTCCTTGAGCTCTCCTTGAGTCCTTGAGGTGCAGGCTCTGGGGACTCCCTTGAACTCTGATTAAATCATCTCATTTGATGAGGCAGTAAGCCTTACATTGTGGCTGAGCCCAAGCCTCTGTTACTAGACTTCCCACCTTTGAGCCTGTTGCCCTTGAACCGGCCTAGCCCAAACTTGTTTCTGGTCTCCAGGTGGCCTCCCACCCTTAATCACTCATTGACCTCATTAACTCCTCCTGAAGACCCTCCCCAAATTCCTCCCCTAGACCACCCCTAGATTCCTCCCACAATCTTCTGTATGTAAGACCCCATCCTGTCTTCATGTTTGTGAGTGCACCACTTAATAGTGAGAGAGCCATTGAATAGTGAGAGCCATAGAATAATGAGAGAGCCATAGAATGACCTAGTACAGACTTACTGTGTCTAATAGAAGTGAACTTTTAATGAACTTTACTTTTCTTTGGCTGAAAGAAGACTTGAGTCATATTCATTTGGCATGATCCAGCATGTTGGTATTTTGGGGTCTCCAGAGCAACCCTAGCCCTCTTAGTGGGTAACCTCTTCAGTGTTATCACCAGACTATATAGTATGGGCATATAGATTCTTACACTAAAACTGCCAAGCATTCAAACTCTGCTGCAGAGAGCTAACTCCAATGGGTCTGGCCATTGTTGGAATGCCAGATAATACACTTGCCTATAAGACTATTTTATGGAGATCTTAGAAAGGGCAAATGCTCACATGGTGATCAGAAGAAATGATACAAGGACACATTCAAGGCCCCTTAAAAGAACTTTGGAATTGATTCCATGACACGGGAGACACTGGTATAGGACCACTCAGTGTGGCATGCCCTTATCAAAGAAGATGCTGTGCTCTATAAGCAAAGGAGAATAGGAGTAGCAAATTTAAAAAATTGTCTTTAATATGTATACTTTTATTATGCAAATTTAAAGGATCTACCCCGAATATTCATATGGATTATTTGTGCCCATCAGTGGTAGAGCATTCTGATCAGCCACAGTCAAACATACTGTAACTCCACTCTAACATAGTGATGACATTTGGTCCTCTTCCAGAACGTAGGACAACAAACAACTTTTTGGAGATCAACTTCACCCTTCATAATTGAATTGAAAGTAATTTCATGAATACCACAAGGTTCCATAACTAAGAAATATGGTTGAAAAAGAGCTTCTGGGTACTTAAAAATCTCATTGCCACTGGTGACAATGTGACTCTGGGGGAGTTTGTAGTGATTTTTCAGAGAAGAACTAGACACAACATTGGCTGCAAGTCTAGGGCAATATAACACACGTTGTTGATGTCACATGCTTTTTCCATATCAACTGTAGCCTCTCTGCCAGGATCTTCATGAAATTGTCTTGTCAACTCATAGTGAGCCAGATAAAGAGAAAGGATTGCACAGGAGCATGACCATCATGGATGCCAGATCCCTAGTTTCAGAATACAGATTGACTCTAAGGGAGTTGGAGGGCAGATTTACATCTTCCATCTCACATTTTATCCAGAGAATTAGCTCCTTGAGTGGAATGGCAGATAAAATTCTAGCACTCTTTAACTCTCTCTCTTCCCCTTTTCTCTCCTTGTCTTTTTCCTTCTCTCTTTCTCCCCCCCATCTCTAATTAAATCTCTAATATAAATTAATGTGCATATGATATGATTGCATCATCACATGAAGACAACTATCACATTCCCCCCCCCCACCCCAACCCCCGGAGTGTTCTCCAACGTAAACATCCTAATTCCTTCAACTAACCCTCTTATAGTATGACCTTGAGTCCCTTCACCTTGGTTATATTTCTGTAGGCTAGTGTATAGAGCTCTGACCCTGCAGTCAGAAAGACTTGAGTTCTGAACTCAGATACTTACTAACTGTGTGACCCTGGGCAAGTCACTTACCCTCTGTCCTCAGTTTCCTAAACTACAAAATGTGGATAATAACAGCACCTACCCCACAAAGTTATTGGGACAATCAAATGAGATAATATTTGTAGTGCTTAGTGCAGTGCCTGGCACTTAGTTGGCTTATATAAATGTTACCTGTTATTATAATACTTATTTTTACCTTATCAATGTCCTTCCTAAAATGTAGTGTCCCAAACTGGACATTAGACCCTCTGAGATGGTATAAATAAGGTCAGGGGACAATGATCTTATCACCTTTCTAGATTATGGTAGTTTTCTTAGTCGCCATAGTGCTGAATCATGTTGAAGTCAAAGTTTACTAAGACCTTTAGATCTTTTCCAGATTCAATGCTATCTAGCTACACCTCTTTTATACTATGATGTTGATCCTTTGAACCCAAGTGGAAGATTTTGCTTTGTACAGAGATAACTGAAGCCTTTGGAATGAATGAAATTATTTAGGAAAGAGAAGCCCAAGAACTGACAATTAGAGGAGTGGAAAGAAGATGAGGATACAGTAAAGGAGGAATAAAAGAAGTGATTGGAGAGAGAGGAGGAAAACCAAGAGAATGTGGTGATTCTGAAGCTGAGAGAAAAGTATCCAAGGAGAAGGATTGGTTGGTTATTAGTATTAATGAAGAGATTACCCATAAAGAGGATTAAGATTGCTCTGGAGACCCCAAAATACCAACGCACTGGGTCCTGCCTAATGAATTCGACTCAAGTCTTCTCAGCCAAAGAAAAGCAAAGTTTATTAAAAATTCACTTGTATTGGAGGAAGAGTTTGGGGAGGGTCTCCAGGAGAAGTCAGATGAGGTCAATGAGTGATTAAGGATGGGAAGTTGCTGGAGGCTACCTGGAGCTAACAAGACAGTGGTGGCCAGTTCAAAGGTGGGTTGATATTTTGATAGGCTCAAGTGTGGGAAATAGATGGACAATGGAGGGCTAGGCTAGGTCTGGGCCCAGCCACAATGTAAGGCTTATGGCCTCATGCAAATCTTATGATTTTATCAGAGTTCAAGGCAGGTTCCCAGAGCCTACACCTCAAAAATTCAAGGAGAGCTCAAGGGGATTCCCAGAGCCTGCACCTCATTATTAAGAACTGCAGAAAGACCAAGTATATTCAAGACTGGAAAAACAGTATTGGATTTGGAGATTAGAACTTCAATGGTACCTTTTTTTTTTTAAACTAGATCTCCCCATCTGTAATGGGAATGGGAATTTGAAGATCTTCCCTGCACCTTAATAGACCTAGGAGGAAACTTGAAGACCTTTTCTGCTTTGAAAGTAAATTGTGTCCCCTAATAGGCTGAATGTAATCACATGGAACCTGTGGTGGGAGGAATTTGCTGAAGGGTGGAGCAGAGCCACAGGAAGCTGGGAGTCAGAGTCAGAGAAACAGTGGGAGAGAGAGGAGGTTCAGGCAAGGAGACAGATAGGCTCATGAGTAGATATTGATCTAATATTGATTTGTGGGAAGGCTAAAGGATGCTGTGGCTCTCAGTGTTATTATGGCTTCTTAATATCTTTGGTACTATGATGGAAGTGGTTTACTGGTTTTGGGATTTGGTTTTTTGGCGTCTAAATAAATACTTTGGTTCTGTCCTCTACCTGGAGAATCTGTTATATTTTGTGATGGAGCACTGTACAGGACTTTTTATAGTTACAGTTGGTGCTATAAATATTGCATTGGCAATACACCATCCCTCTCAGGTAGGAAGTAGATTTTGTCCCCCTGCTGACTGGCATGGGAGCTTTGACCTGCTCTGTTTCTGACCTGAATCAGTTCGCTCTTTCTTTAGCAAGTCCCCTGAACCTGACTGGCATAGGCCACTGTAGCTCAGAACTTCTAAGCTTAAGAGATTTTACAGCTGTCAGCCTCAGTCTCCCCAGTAGTTAGGATTACAGACATGCCCTACCATGGTCAGTCACTGGTGACTTGGGAAAGTGGATTTTTATGTTTCAAATGTGTTTATTAGTGTTGGATTCTACTTTCAGATCCATTCTCACATCCTTTTTCATTTTATGGCTGAATTCATCCCAATCATGTTCATGATTATGATCATTAATTATATTACCCTTCCTCTTTACAAAGAAGAAAGATGGGAAAGAGGAGTTGTGATCTGTACCTGAAGTGATATGTTTATTCTCTACTATCCTTCCTTTCTTTCTTCTCAGTCTAGCATTGAAAACCCTTTACTAACTGACTCCAACTTGACCTTTCCAGGCATTAAATATTCTTTTCTTTCTTGCACTCTCTGTTCCAGGAAAACTGGATTACTAGCTAGTCTCTAAAACTTCAAAAGCCATCTCTCATCTTGCCTTTGTGTACACTATCATCCATGCCTGGAATACATTCCTGCCTCACTTTTCTCACTTAAAATCAAGGCTCAATTCATCTGTTTCTATCAAAGGCAAGCCTTTTCTATTCTCCCCTCCTCCAAATTATCCTTTTCCTCTCCCTCCTGAAATTGGTTTTGTATTAATTCATCTGTGCATGAATTGTATTGTTTTAGTAGAATGTAAGTTTGAAGGTAGAGACAATTTTATTTTGTCTTAGAATCCCTAGCACATACTTACGGTGCTTTGTACATAGTAGGCAAGTGGTTAATAAATGCTTATTGAGTGGGATTGTTGAAGGTAAGTATCTTGTCAGATAGAAAAATGAATAGTTGGTGAATTCACTGAACCTTTTAGGAGAGGCATACCTACTAATGGGGGGGCTTCCAATGACTGTAGGTCAAAGATAGAAGGCCAAACTGGAAGTCAAGATATTGACTAGTATGCTAAAGAATTTGTAACTAGACAGTTAAGTGGGGCAGAGGATAGAGTGCCCAGCCTGGAGTCAGGAAGATGAGTTCTCACTTAGACAAAACACATTTAGCTATGTGACCCTGGGCAAGTCATTTTACCCCTTTTGCCTTAGTTTCCTCATCTATAAAATGAACTGGAGAAGTAAATGGTAAACCATTTCACTATCTTTGCCAAGAAAATCCCAATAGGGTCATAAGCATCAGACATGACTGAACAACAACAACAACAAATAATCTGCTCTCATTGATAGCAAACTCAGATTGCTAAGATATGGATTTGGTTTTGAGAACAGTTCAGGCCCTCTTAGAGTGCACAGTCAATCACCATCATTTTGTGGTAATTTAGGTTAGAAAAGTAAAGTGTTTCAAAAGAGAATGGGATAGAGAAAGAGGGGATCAGTCAGTGGAGAGAAAGAGTAGTATTTAGAATGTAAGTAGCAGTATTTACGATCACAATAAAAACACATTCCCTGTTCAAGGACAAGAAATGAAAGGAAGAGACCAAGTACTTTTAAAACTGTGAAATAAATAATATTAGACAAAATTGCATGGTCTTCTGTCCAAGGAAAGTATGTAAGAGTTATAACAACAGATGAGACCATCCTCTTCCCTGTGTCCTTCCATAGGGAGGAGTTGTTGTTCAGTGGTTTCAGTCATGTCTGACTCTTCATAACCCTATTTGGGATTTTCTTGGCAAAGATACTGGAATGGTTTGTCTTTTCTTCTTCTGGGTCATTTTACAGATGAAGAAACTGAGGTAAACAGGGTTAAGTGACATGCCCAGGGTCACACAACTAATAAGTATCTGAGACAAGATTTGAACTGTCTTCTTCCTGATCTCAGGCTCAGTGCTTTATCTACTGTGCCACTTAGCTACCCCACTTTGAACATGGTGGGTACTTAATAAATGAGTCTATAAATATTCCACAGGACTGTGAATGCAAACAGACTTCCTTGGATTTTTTAGGATTTCAAGGAGACCAGTGTACTTGGCCTCTATTTTGTGTTTTATTTTTCCAATATGCCTTCAATGTTGAAATTTTTATCTTGCATTAAAATCTCTAGTTTATTTTATTAATTACCCTTATTTAGTGTTTCTAAAAACAGAAAAACTGCATTAGTACTCTCCCTTTTAAAAAATAGATTCTTGTGAATCACTGGACCTCTCCCACTGATGGACAATCACCAAACCTTCACTAGTTTACCACTAAGAGCTACTCATGCATCTGGAATTCTGAGAAACCTAAGACTCCTAGCAAAAAATCAGATCTCTGGGTAATACAGATTAGAGTGGGTTGGGGTGAGTGGCATATTTATGATTTCATTGATATAGGTAGGGCTGTGCTAGAGCCAGCTCTAATGGACTGGCCAACCTATTATTAAATTTTATTGTGAGCAGTTTACACCTCAGAATCAGAAACCAGTGCTTGATTCATTGTTTTGTTGACTGTCTAGAATTAAGAAAATATTAATGCTACAAATTAAACTTAAAAGCATACATCTCCTCCTCCCCTCTTTCTAGAGAATCTGGTTGTTAAATATTTAAAAGCATACCCTAGATTGTTCTATAGATACGGCTTGAGTTCAAGAGGAGTGCAGTAGAAGACTCGGGGAATGAATTCATCACCAGACTCCTGATGGTTATGGGTTAAAAAGGATAATATTAATAATAGGCACTTAAATAGCACTTTAAGGTTTGCAAGGGGTTTTATATCCACTATTTTATTTGAGCTTTGAAACACTCCTGGGCATAGGGAAATCCAATGTAGAAATTTTCTACTGAGGCAAACTAGCAATTATTTTTTAACTTACAACCTTAAAAGAGGTGTCTGAGTTCAAATCTCTGACATGTAGTTGAGAATTAAAATAGAAAAGAAAGTTGTTTAGAGAAATTTTGATCCTTATTTTGAACAATGTGGGTATAGTCAGGAAGCACTGTATGTATACAAAGAGTGAGGGATGTTCAGGGAGCACTAGCACGTCTGGTGGGAGGGTTGCTGAACCCTTTTCAGAACTGCTCATCAACCTTTGATGGACTCCTTTTACCCAGTCCTCACCTATGGCTCCAAGAAACTGCAGCATGCACAGCAACCACACCCAGGGCAAATCATCTTGGCAAATGAGCTAACCTGTGTTGAAGGTAACTGACAGGCCTCAAATCCATTGATGAGTTAGGGGGATGTTTACCTCAAGCAAGTGAAGACTTCCTCCAGTAAAATGGGTGGCTGAAGTTTTGTGGAGCTCTTGGGGCTTGGTCAGAAATCAAAGATGCCAAGGTCGTCCACAGCATCCCTTGGGGCATCTCCAGTCCTCTTGACTTTTGTCTTGCCATTGGACTTAGATGGTTGGAGGACAGAGTAAGACAGTTGACTTTGTGCAACTCTGCCTCCCTTAAATCCAATTCATATGCAAGTCAAGACATCACCCCATGATGTCATTGGTCTGCTCTCCAAAGGAAGAACAAACCACAATAATTTGGAGTGATTAATTCCAAATAGCAAATGGAAATCTGAGTAGCTTGGTGAGTTACAGTGCTTGTAATAATGAATACTCTATTTATCTATCTACCTATCTATCTATCTATCTATCTATCTATCTATCTATCTATCTATCTATCTATCTACTATCTAGATTTATAGACTGATAATAGTAAAACCTTATAATTATATGTTGGTAAATGTCTTGCAAAAAACAACCTGAAAAATCTGAACATGCTGCTCTTTACCTTGAGCGTGTGGCTGTGTTACCTTTAAGCTATTATGCATAGGCATATTTTTAAAAGAAATTTTATTTATTATGCCTAGGCAATTTTGTACTAGAAGTAGAAAGGGTTAGAATCTTTTCTCTATCTTATGCCAACTGATGAAAAATAATTCATCTTCCCGAGGGATTAACAACTGAAGGAAATGGGAAATATTTAAATGGAGAATAAAGGGGGCAGAAAGGCAAAAGGGGGAAGAGAGGAAAGACTAGTACAGTGTGATTGTTTTCTTATTTAAAAAAGTGTATTTATAACTAACTTGACAGTAGTGATGCTTGATGGGTTGAGTGAATGATCCTTTATGTGATCACTTTGGCTTTCTCTTATTTAGAATAATTTTTAAACCTTTCTGTTTAGCTTTATCACCCTTCTTTCTTCCTAATCATTATTAGAAAGTGAAGAACTTACAGTCTGCAGCAGAAACTACCCAGGATGATAAGAATCATTCCTTCAATATGGTTTTTGTTTTTGCTATCTAGTGCTGCCACCTGCTGGTTGTGTCTCAGAGCTTAAAATGTAAAGCAAGACTTTGAACACTATGGGGATGTTAAGGTAATGCTATTCATCCTTCTTGAAGAGGCCCAATGACATCAGGAGGGTGATGTCTTGACTTGCAAGTGAATTGGATTTAAGTGAGGCGGAGCTGTGCAGTTACCGGCCTCACTCTCTCCTCTAAGAGTCATCCAAGTCCTGTGGCAAGATGTAAGTCATGACAATTGGTGATGGTGCTGGATGCAATGGAAGAAGAGACCATGGCTTTTTTCCTAAGGTAAGGTTGAGGTAAATACAAAGAACAAAGCATTATGATTTGCCTTTTTTTCAATAGCCCAAATTGTACAAGCAATACACAAATAGTCAGATTCACCATGACCACCAAACCAACCACCTTTTTCATCCTTCTCTTTGTTGAAGCTCTGAGTTGTTCCCACCTCTGTGCCCAGGCTGGATGCCCCAACTTCTCTCTCTGTTAGCCCCACCATCTATACATCAAACTCTGACATCAAGAGCCCTTATTTTTCTTAGCAGAATGGTTTTCTCTCAGCAGCAGTGTGTCAGAAGTTAAGGGGAGACCAAAGACCCCTCAGAGTTGAACAAATTAGAGATCTGGAGTTGTGGCCTGGCTAGTCATGCTAGAATCTGTCAATTCTTTCTTATGCAGCCATAAACATGAAGCTTTCTTCCCTTTAATAGTAAAACTGCAAGTTCCATAAGCTTGCTCAGTGGTGCACATTGAGTCTTGGGTAGGTTTTTTGCACTCACAGTTTCTTAAAGAGATCTGAATTTTCATTCAATTGATAAATAAGGGAGGGGTTATATATAGTTTCAGTCCATTTTCCTTCTTGAAGCCTCATCCTAATCCTATTCTGATTCCTTCACTGTGATGAATGTGGGTTCTCAAAGGCTGTGCCAGAGAAGCCTGGGCAGATTTTAAGGCCCTTAATGTTGTCCTTTTAATTTCTGAGCAATAGCTTTACTAAGCATGGAGCCCCCAATCACTAGGAGATTGACCCATAAGTTATGCATTTTTCTTTTGGCCATGGTGAATCATTAAAAAAGAAAATAGTCTCTAGTTTTTGGTGGCTCCCTTTGCTTTCTGCAGTAATGCTGGCAGAGTAGCAGGAAAAGGGGAAACAAGTATAAAATCAGTTTTTAGAACATCTACTAACAGGTACTTTTGCTTTTGGCTCTGTATTCATACAGTTGTGTGAATTACTTGGGACAAAATAAAATAATTAAATGTTTTTAGCGTTATGATTTACATAATAGTATAACATTTTATATCTTTAAGAGTTTTAGTATACAGTATATATCCTTTTTTTTGCTATAACCAATTGTCTTATACAAATCAGCATTACGTTCATGAGATGCTAATATAATCTTTAATTTTTCATCATGAAACCATGCATACTATTGGATTAATTTTTTCCATTTTAATTTAATACCCAAAGAGAAAATTTTTATAAAGACTATAGAACACAAAAAGAGGAGTCTCCATGAAACTGTGAATCTCCATTTCATACTCCTTACTTAAAAATAAAAACATATGGTAAATTCTGAATGTTATTTTCATAACTGTAATGCTTGTTAGCACTTCCTTCTGTTCTCTTCTGGGTATTAAAAAAAAGTTGTGATGGCTCTCTCTTTCTCTCTCTCTCTCGCTCTCTCTCTCTTTTTTGTATCACTATTGCTAACCCCTTCCCCATTTGCCACAAACTGAAAGATAAAAAATATCATACTACACCTTGTAATAAGCATAGTCAAGTAAAATGAATCCATACAGTGTCCATGTCCAAAAAAATATATATATCTCTTCTACCCTTCTTCACCCTCTCAATCAGTAAATGTATGGTAACATGGACTACTGGGGTCCTTTCTGCTTGGAAGGCCATAAATAGCTTAGATTTTACCTTTTTCCCAGGGTTCCCTGGTATCCTTAAAGAGGTTTGGGGTATCTAGGAGCTCTACAAATGGTTCTAGGCTCCCATCATTGGTGTAATTCTCACACCTAAAATGAGGTTAAATGGCATAGAACAGAAACACCTCCAGGTCCATTTCTCAGAGCCTGGGTAAAAGAGAACAAGTGAAGGAAGCCCTTTGGCTCTTATTGGTTCAGTTTATGGAGTGGGTGCTGTGGGTGAACTGTGATCTTCACCCTCTGGGCACAGCAGGAAGGAAAGACCAGCAGAAAGGGTGTGGTCTTCTCAGTCAAGCCAGTTTTAAAGATCCAGCCTGTTCTAGTTGTGTAGTCAATAAAAGAAGGCTTTGTAGGCCCATCCACGTGCCAGTGAAATGTCTCCGTCTTAGATGATCTGGGCATTCTCCTAAGGCCCCATTTCAGTATTCATTATGCTTCATTTGAAGACATGGTTGATCATTGCATTGATCAGAGTTCATAAGTCTTTCAAAGGTGCTCGTCTTTATAATTTTACCATCCTTGTAAAAATCATTCTCCTGGTTCTGCCCACTTCATTCTGCAGCACTTCAAAGTACCCAGGATTCTCTGAAATCGTCTCTTTCATAACTCCATATAGTGCAATACTATCTCATCATAATCCCATGCCATAGTTTGTTCAGTTATTCCTTAGTTATTTAACAGGCAATCTGAGCCATTCTCTTAGATTCAAGTTCCTGTTTTTTTCCCATCTCTCTTCCTTTTCCTCTTATCTCCTCTTCTCTCTTTCCTTTCCTTTCCTTCCCCAGTTTTCCCATTCCCCCTCTTTTCCTTCCTCTTCCCTCTCCTCCCTGTACTTTTCCCCCTTCCCTCCTCTCCTCTATCTACTCCATTAAAGGTTAAAGGTCCCCTTCCCCCTTTTTCCCCCCACTCTGTAGGATTATACTCAGCTTTGCAGGGTAGATTATTCATGATTGTTAGCCTATTTCTTTTACCTTTTGGAATCCTGTATTCTAAGATCTTCTCTCATTTAGAGTAGAGGCTGCCAGGTCTTGTTTGATCCTGGCCAGGGTCCCCTGGTACTTGATCAGCTTCTGTATTGCTTGCAGTATTTTACATTTGATGTGGGAGTTCTGGGTTTTGGCCATGACATTCCTGGAGCTTTTCCTCTAGGAGATGGATTGGTGCTTTTTTAGTGTTTTCAAATTTCTGATAGATGTTAATCTTTGGGATTTGGGAAGGAGAATTTGGAATTCACAGGAATTCTTGGGAATAGCCTATTTTTTTCCATGTCATTTTATTTACATATTTTAAAACAATAATTAATGACCACAATAATAAATGAATAATTTCTTTCTGTCATAGGGTTATATTAAAAATTTAAGAGGTATTCTATCAAAAATGTGATCTTATAACAAATGCACAGTTTATCATAAAACAAAATTTGGGTACAATGATTCAAAACATCTAAAAATGAATTGACTGATTTCCTTTATCTTCAAACATTTGCAACAATCCTAATACTTTTTACTCATTATTATGGATATCTTTAAAAATATCCTTTCTTTAATAAATAAGAGATATTAAATTTAGTATTATTTGTAAAGAAAGGAAGCCTATAGTAAATAGTCAAACACTGGAAATCACCTGCGAACACTGGGTAGTATTCAAATGATGTCACATTCAGATCTCCTAGCAAGGTTACTAGTACTACACAGAACCATATGTTGAATTCACCAATTTAAGGACTTATTAAGCTTTCAAAATTTGTGATCTTTTGGAACATCACTCATAGGATTTGTATAAAGTTTATTAAGGGTATAAACTTAATTTTAAAAAAAATCTTTATCTTTATTTATTTATTTATTTATATTTATAAATTTATTTCATTTTTAAGAATCACTCCCTATTAGAAGCAGACAGGACCACAAACACACTTATAATATGGTAACAGTCATGAAAAATACTGACTGATTAGATCACGATCACTTCTCTCCTACATCCTCTAATCCTGTTTCCTGGAGATGTTAATCTTAACCTTCAGCTCTGGGAGTCAGTGTTTCCTGCTCTTACTTTCAACTTTGTGTCAGTGGATTCCTTCAACCAGTAACGTCTGTATGATTATTAAACTTTAATTCTTAAAGGATAATTATAATACCTTTTCCCCAATTTTTCTCAGAATTTGGAAAATCACATGAATTCCAAAAAAAAAAAAATGGTGGGAAGGAATTCCCACATGAAAATACTATTTCTATTTTTACTTTGCCTTCTGGTTTTAATAGACCTAAGCAGTTTTCATAGTGTCTAGGCTTAAAATTTTTTTTTTCTTATGGTTTTAGAGAAACCAATTCTTAAATTATCACTCATTTCAGTTGTTTTTGGTATCAAATAGTTTACATTTTCTTTAATTATTTCAGTCTTTTGATTTTGTCAGATTTTTTTTCCATCTCGTGGAGTCATTGATTATGATAGAGTACTTAACTGGGTAATTTTTTTTACCACTTTCTTTTCTAAGTTATTTATTCTCCTAGACTATTTATTTCTTTTAAAAAGAAATCTCTTGGGGCGGCTAGGTGGTGCAGTGAGTAAGAGCGCCGGCCTCGGAGTTGGGATGACCTGGGATCAGATCTGGCCTCAGAAAATGAGCACCCACACACAAATAATGACTAGCCGTGTAACCTTGAGCAAGTTACTTAACCCCAATTGCTTTAAAAAAAAAAAATCTCTTGCTTCAGTTCTTATAGGTGGTCCTCCACTCTTACTGCCTTTAAACACAAAACTTTTCAAGCTTCATAATAATAATATGTACCTTTGGACAATGCATTGGGAAGCTACTTTGTACTAGAGCTTGCTTTGCATATGGCCCATTTTATTAATGCTCTTGGGTTTCTGGTTGACCTTTTGTTAATTTTTAGAGCAGAAAAACTAATTTGTTTCTCATTGGATTTCTTGAATATAATTTAGTCTGGTGCAAACTTTTTTTGGTGGATTTTGATGGAGTAGATATGTTGGGACTGAGCAGTCTGTTTCTTTTTCAAGCAGCTACTTTGCCAGAAGTCTCAAACATTAACTACTTTTGGCGAACATTTCATTTTTCTAAGTCTAGCGTAAAAGTTTCTAGTAGGGTTTCATTAAGGTGAGTTCCAAGGCCATTGAAGCATGTCTATATCTGTAATGGAAATGCAGATTTGAAGATCTTCCCTGCCCCTAGGCCCTTTGATTGGCTTAAGAGACTTTGATTGGCTTAAGAGACTCTGAAAACCTTCCTTGATTTGAAAATATACTCTGCCTCCTAATAGGCTGAATGTGGTCACAAGGAGCCTGTGGTGGGAGGCTTGGTTTTCAGGAATGACCACACCTTGATGCTGTGTGATTGGACAGTGGGTCAAGAGGGTGGTTACATTCTCTGAGCCCAGAGAAGGCTATATAAGCCCTGAGGAGAGGCTTTGCTTTGGGGCTCACTTTGAGAAGTGTTGTGTGATTTGACCAGATGAGACTCTGGGAAGCCGTTGTTGAGAGCCCCCTGGCTTTGAAAACCCAGATGTTGATGCTTCCCTCTCTGGTAACTGTGATTTTGGTATTGATAATGGTTGGACAGTTTGGAAGCCTGTCTGTTTGATCTGTCTGTATACTCTGAAGTTTTTTTCCCCCTGAACTAAGTAATATATGTTTGTTTGATTAAAGTAAGCTTGTTAACCCATTTTGAGTTGCTTTCCTTTTGAAAAGCAGATTGAAGAACCTGTGTTGGCAGTCACCCTGGGGATATTGGGTGCTTGCTGCTACAATATCCAACTCAGATAAATTTCTTAATCTTTCATGATGTGTAGCATAGTACAGGACCATGATGGTATATTCCACTTCCACTTTACAATTACTGTAATTCCAGAACAATTCTGCTTCTCAGTTTATCGATATATTTTAAAGGACTCATCATTTGCTCATTGTGGACAAAGACTTTTAGGTCTAGTGGAAGTAAAATAAATCCCTAAAACACTTTTTAGGTCAATGTTTTTTTGCAGTCTGATAAAGATGACAAGGATTGATTGACTCATCCTCTTCTGACAATGACATTAGCATAACTTTGAATGGAAAAATGAGTTTCATCTGTAAAAACTGCCTTTTTCCAATCGTTAGTACTCTTTTCTCTATGTTGTCTTGTCTAAGAATATTTTTTCATCATAGCAATGATTTGCAATTATTATTATTATTTACTAGTTTTCTCATTGTTTTTCTAACTTTAAGAAGCCCATGCTACAGAATAGAAGAATCAATAACAAATCTTCTGTCAGGTACCTTTAAATGCATTTGTTTGTTTTCTGAGGGTTAATTGGGCCATCTTATAGCAACAGTTTGGCAGTTTTTGACATTGTTTTTCATTTTGAACCACACTTGCTTTTTTAAAAAAGTTTTTTTGTCTTTATTAATTTGTTTGTTTACTTTTATTTGCAAGATTCAATTCCACAATTCCTTGAGTTTCAAATTTTCTTTCCCTCCCTCCCCTCACCCCCATGACGGCATACAATCAGGTATAGGATCTGCAAATACTTTCACATTAGACATTAGTCAGGTTACAAAGGTGGATTGTACCAGATGGAATGAAAAATGGTAGAGAGGAAATAAAACCAAACAAGAAAAAGAAAAAGATCAAGTAGTTTGCTTCAATCAGGATTCAAACTCAGTTCTTTCTAGTTCTTTCTCTGGATGTAGACATCTCTCTCCATCATAAGTCTTTTAGGATTGACTTATATCACTGCATTACTGAGAAGAGTCCAGTCTATCATAATTGGTCATCATACATATGTTGTGTCTGTGATTACAAATTTTTCCTGGTTCTACTCTTCTCACTCAGCATCAGTTTGTATAAGCCTCTCCAGGTAAATATGAAGGCCATCTGTTCCTAGTTTCTTATAGCACAATAGGATTCCATTACATGCATATACCACAACTTGTTCAGCCATTCTCCAATTGATGGGCACCCCCTTAATTTCCAATTCTTTGCCACCACAAAAAGAACTGCTATAAATATTTTTGTACATATGGGTCTTCCTCCCACTTCTATGATCTCTTTGGGTTATAACCCTAGAAGTGGTATTGCTGGGTCAAAGAGTATAAAATTATTTATAGCCCTTTGGGCATAATTCCAGATTGCTCTCCAGAATGTAAACCACACTTTGGGAGCTACTGATTTGTTTCATTAGAGGCCAAAATGATCCTTGAAATAATTGACTTTCCTCACACCAACATTTGCTGCAATATTTCTAACAGTCATTATAGTGTGCACTTTAAGAGCCACAATATTTGCACACTTCCTTGGAGTAATTTGTATTCTTGAAAGCCACACAATTAAAAGCAAAAAAGAAAGCAATGAACTACCTGAGTATGGTGTGAAATCCAGCTATGAACTGATGGAAAACTAACCAAAGTTTCAGGAAAAGCACATATGTATGACCGTTCCTGTCACAAAATGAAACCCTATGAAAATTACTGCTTTTTCCTAGTAAATTATCATGTTATTATAGTAGGTGTTTAGTATGTTTGACAAATTAAATGGAAGTATTAGCACTCTAAATGTGTGATCTTAGCAATTTGTAACTATGCCCAAAGGGTTACAAAACTACATAGTCTTTGGCTAAGGAATACCAGTACTAGGTCTGCATCCCAAAGAGATAAAAAATAAAAAATGTGTACAAAAATATATATTTTTTAAAAATCTGCTTCCCTTTTTTTTTTTTGCTTTTTGGAGGGCAATTGGGATTAAGTGACTTGCCCAAGGTCACAGGCTAGTTTTCTTTGTGTTAAGTGTCTGAGGCTGGTTGAACTCAGGTCCTCCTGACTCCAGGGCCAGTGCTCTATTCACTGTGCCACCTAGCTGCCCCTACAAAAATATTTTTAACAGCACATTTAGGGGTAGCAAAGAATTGGAAATTGAAGGGATTTCCATCAAGTGGGGAATGGCTGAACAAATTGTTGTATATGATTGCAATGGAATACTATTTTTCTATAGGAAATGATGAGTAGGCAGATTTCAGAAAAATTTGGAAATACTTACATGAACTGATGCAAAGTGAAATGAGCAGAACCAGGAGAATATTATACTTAGTAACAGCAATATATTATATGATGATCTACTGTGAATAATTTGGCTATTCTCAACAATACAATGATCCAAGACAATTCAGAAGGACTTATGATGAAAGGTACTATCCATCTCCAGAGAAATAACTAGTGGAGCTCAAATGCAGATCAAAGACACTTTTTCTTTACTTTCTTTAATTTTGGGTTCTTTTTTTTTAGTCGGTTTTCTCTCACAGCATGGCTTACATGAAAATGTGTTTTGAATGACTATACATGTATAATTTATGTCAAATTGCTAACCTTCTTAGTGGGGTGAGGAGGGGAGGAGAGAATTTGGAACTCAAAATTTGAAAAAAAAAGTTTTTTACATGTAACTGGGGAAAAATAAAGCATTAAATCTTAAACAAAAGAGGAAATGCATCACACATACTTTCATAATACATATATGTATATATAGAAATGTATATAGATATATATGTATATGGGAGAGAGACAGAGACAAAGAGAGGCAGAGGGAAACACAGAGAAACACACAGAGAGAGGGATTCTCATTATAAAAAGAATGACATAATTTGAAAGAAAACTTCAGAAGTCATCTAGTCTAAACTGTGCTTGAATAGGAATCCTTAGTACATGGTAAGCAATTACCTTGTCTATATTTGGCAGATTTCTAGTGAGGGAGAGCCAAGGGTCTTTTGGTAAATGTTTAACAACCAAGTCTCTAGAATATATATATGACACACTTTAAAGTTTAATCAGGCTAACCTAGTTTTTTTCTTAAAATGTATCAAAAGTTTCCTCAAGATTCAGTTGGTTCAAGGGACTAAGGGATTGGGTCATTAATGGAGTTTCCTAGTGGTCTAAGTATAAAAAAGCCAAGGAATGTGTAGTCAGTGGCTCTTTCCTCAGGTTTCTGACCAACACGACCAACACAGACGCAGGGAAGCTATGCCCAAATGTTTTATCCTCTATGAATATCCTTTCCTGGCTATGGCCAAGTAAAGCTTTTTTTTTTTTTATAACTGCTAATGTTCTACAAATATATAATTTCTTTCCAATCCTGAACCAGAGCTATCACATCAGTCTGAACCCTGTTACAATAGTCCGTATCATTTTGATCAGCTCTAATTACTATATTTATACCCTTTCACATAGATGAAAAGAAGCTTCACCCTAACTTCTACTCACATGGTTCCTGATTCTTCCATCTAGGGTCAAGTAGAAAAAAATATCTAATCCTAACTCACATGAAAATCTTTTGAATACTTGCAGATAGTTATCATGTCCCCACTAAGGCTATCCCATGGAACATGTACAAAATTGTTCTTCCTTCTTCCCATCAACCACTTATATAACTTACTACTCAAATATGTTGGAGATAATGAACTCCCTGGCTGCTCTGGCCAAGAGCAGTGCCTTTGTGATGGTGGCAGTGGGGATAAGGGCCTGTAACATTTCAAAATGAAGAGGTAGCTTCTGGCTCACACTCTTGCTTCCACTTTCCCATGGTATCAAGTAGTATGTGTTACTCAACTTTCCTCTGAGGAAATGGGGGAGGTTGGCAGGGTTCTTCCCTCCCACATGCACCTGGAGTGTGGCCTCACCTAGGTGAGCTCATGTTTGGGCCTTCAGTTGCTTTTTCTACTTTGCATTATCTTTCTGACCAAATGTAGTTCTTGAGGTGGACGTGTCCAGGCTTGGTGCTTACTTAGTGAGTTCAAGAAGTTCAGAGGTATTGAGTCCAATGAATGGAACCCACTAGTGACAAAGAGCTTTTACAATTGACAATGGCAGGAGGCCAGACTAGAAGACACAGACTTGGCGGGAGCCAGAACAGAGCTCAGGTGAAATGCAAAATGCCTAATCAGCCGTCCTTTATACTGATTCTTGTTTAGATGAAGTTTAAATATCAGACTCCCAGAAGATTGTATCAGTAATTATCTTGTCAATATTTTCTATAAGTCTCTTAGCATTTCTCTGGGCCTGGGAAATAAAAACTAGTCCCATACCTGATTCCTTTGGGATATTTAGTATTTTTCTACTTTACTCCCCATTCCCTTTTGGGAAGAAAACTTTAGACATGAGGCAAATCCAAGTTATAAGTCAATCTTTCCCAGGCTGCCAGGGTAGGGAGAATTTAACAAGTTGGAGAGTGTGAGAAAAGGAAATCTAACTCTCCTCTCATTAGAGGCCAGGCTTCCCTAAGACTGAATGGAGTCTGGATTATGTCCAGAGCAGAGGGGCTCCTTAGGAAGAGGGAGTAAGTGCAGGGAATGCTCCAGCTCTTTGGGTCTTTCACTGGGTCCTTAATGTTAGACTAGGATCATACTGGGTTTTTTTGTCTGACATTACTGCTGACTTACTGGATTTCAATCCACTATTACCCTCAGTTTTTTGTATATGAACTGTTGTCTAAAATAATGATAATACAACAAGCATTTCCATAACAATATAATAATATGAAAGATTGCACACAAAACTGCAAATCTATGATGTACCACTTGCTGGCCCATTTAAATATATGATAAAGTTATCATGTACATTTCTTCTTTTCCTTTTTTTCCCCTTTTCCCCCTCTTCTCCCCACCCTAGATGGCTATCATTAAATACAAATATGCATGTATGGATAGTGTGTGTGTGTCTATGTAAAATCATCCCATAAATTAAAAAGAATTTAAAAACAGTAATAACAGTGACAGTAGCTAGCATTGACATAGCACCTTAAGATTAGAAAAATATTTTACAAATATTATCTCATTTTCTTCTCCCAACCACTCTGGGAGGTAGGTGCTACCATCACCTCCATTTTACTGATGAAGTAACGGGGACAGAGTGAGCTTAAGTGACTTACTCAGGGTCACCCAGTTCCAAGTTGGATTTGAACTCAGGTATTCCTGTTTCCAGGGCCCGTATTCTAGTCACTATTTTCCATTCTATTCACTTAGATGTCCCGTTTCCTCAAACACTATAGATGGCATCGGTAAAAGGAGTTTCCTAATCGAGTTCCCTATACCAGTGAAATCACAGGTATAGCTTAAAAAAAAAAAAAGATCAACTAATCTATCCTGGATTCCTACTAAGTTACTCCATCACCATATGGATTTGACTCTTGGTTTTTGAAGGCTATGCTGCTAGGATACTAGCCTTGATGGAGTCTACTAAGCTGGAAAGGTGCTGAGTACAAGTCCAATCATATAACGTGTCTTCTGTCTCAGGCTAATTCTAATTAAGTTCTGAGAGACTCATCACCAGGACTACCGTCATTTGATGAGTTTTCCCCGCTACAGAAATTCCTGAAGACCACCTACTAAATTAGAGAGGAAGTGCAGCATCTTTGGTTGAGGACATACCTGCACAATCAAAATCAGAGACCTGTGACAACCTCAAGTATTGATAAACTGGAGAGTATTTAGAAGAAGGCAACAAGAATGGTAAAGGTCCTTCTTTCTCATTCATTCCATTGGTTATAATTCTTCTTTACAACTTGGCTAATGTTTAGTGTGAAGGTATTTGTAGAACCTAAATCAGATTACATGTCATCATGGCCGGGGGGAAGGGGTGAGGAGAAGGAGGGGGAGAAAATTTGGAACTCAAGGGATTGTGGAACTGAATGTTGTAAACTAAAAGTAAATAAATAAATTAAAAAAAAAGAATGGTAAAGGAACTTAAAGCCATTTTATCTGAGGGTCTAGCTCAGGCCTAAACAACCTGCAGCCTTTGGCCACTTATGGCTCTCAGGTGGCTTGAAACACACAAATATGTACAGGAAAACATCCTTTGTATGTAAAGGAAATCCTTTGGCATGTCACAAGTGGCCAGAGGGCCTCAAGTGGCTGCTGGCCACAGGTCATGCAGGCCTGTTCTAGATAGCAGATGGAGGCAACTAGGTAGCATGATAAAGAGTCCTGGGTCTGAAATCAGGTAGACCTGAGTTCAAATCTAGCCTCAGATACTTACTGGCTGAGTGATCGTGGGCAAGTCACTTCACCTCTGTCTGCTTCAATTTCTTCATCTGTAAAATGGGGAGAATAAAAGCACCTACTTCCTACCTCCCAGGGTTGTTGTGAGGATCAAATAAGATAGTAATTATAAAGCACCTGGCACACAGTGGATACTATATAAATACCAGCTACTATTGTTGTTATTAGTAGAATTAGTATTAATATTATTATGATCATTTGAAATATCTGGAAAAGTTTAGCATAGGGAGCTAAGTGGGACATGACAGCTGTCTTCAAGTATTTGAAAGGAAGAGGGAATTAGGCTCATTCTGCTTGGATTCTGATGACAGAGCTAGGAGCAATGGGAAGAAGCAGCAGAGTGGTCAGACTTGATGCTCAAATGAACTGTCCTGACAACTGAAACTATCTGACAAATGGAACGGGCTGCCTCCTCCTTGGAGCCTTCAAACAAAGGCTGGATGACCAGTCTGTGTTAGATTATGTTGCAGAGGGGATTCTTGCTTAAGGAAAGTTTGGACTGAGATTCTGTAACTAGTTCTTTGAGGAGGTTTGGAAAGCTGGGAGAAATTGAAGCTTAATGTTTATACATTGTGAAATATACTTTGCTTTTTAAAAAAAAATCAATGAGCTTACTTTGATTTTTGTTTTTGTTTGTGACTGTTTCCCTCGTATAGAGGGTATTGTGACAATGGAATCAGGCTGGTGGGTTCTATCCCTGGCAAGCCTCTCCTCATATCCCTGATAATAACCATGATAAGAGTGAAAAAAAAAAAACAGAGGAGGATTAAGCACATAAAGCAGAACTAATTCACAGAAAGTCTTTCTAGCACATGTTTAAGGTTGAGATAATCCAGCAGTCTCTTTTCTTGTATCCCTCACATTAATAGAGCAATCCTGTGGCCTGAGTATGCCGTCACCATGCATTGGTTCCGAGCCTCTGGACACAATGAACAAGTTACTGAATGCACAATCTCTACCTAAAGGATGTCAGTGAATAAAAAGAGTGTCTACAAACTAGAGTAAATTTAAATTGAATTAATAAGAAGTTCTTAACAAAAATACTTTAAACCATCTCCTACTTGTAATTTAGATTTTATAAATGCATATATGTATATATGCTTCTATACCAATAGTTATTTTAAGATGTATGTATGTGCATTACTGTTACTGTTATTATTAATAATAACCAAAGAAATTAGTGCACCTGAAGATAAGGAAGGCAATAATATCAAGAAGGAAGGGAGTTAGCAATGTCCAGTCCTTCATAGGAGGAAGGGAGGATTAGCAATGGGAAAAAAGTCATATTTGACAATTAAGTGGCCACTGGAGTCTTCTGAGATAGCAATTTCAGTCAGAGTAGTTGGGTCAGAACCAGATAACTTGGGTGGATGCTAAGGAGTTGAGGGCATTAGGAATAGAAAGCTTTTTCAAGAAACTTGGCAATAAAGGGGAGGAAAAAGAAGGATGGTAGCTGGATTAATAGAACCATCAAAGGTCTTTTTGTGGATGCTTTTTAAAAACAATAATTGGAGAGACTTTATCACGTTTGTGTTTTAGATATCTTCCAAAATGAAAAATTTCCCTTGCTTATTCTCATCTCCATCAGACACTTTAGCCATACTCCTCTGCAGTCTCTATATGACTTTGCCTGCTCCTTTTCTTGTGCCTTCTGAAACCCCCATCTTTTGTTAACAGACTTCTCTCCCTTTTAGACCTCTTTCTGTCACAATCCTTCCAATTTCTTCCACTCAAAGAAAGCTGTTTACTTTTTCCCCAGGTTCCCCCATTCTCCCAAACTAGATGCACCAAAGTAGCATCAGAAGTTAGGATCTAATGATTTAAAAGACACAAACTTTCTCCATCTCATCCTAAGACATTTACTATGTTAAAGCAAATAAACAGAGGCAATTTGTGTGGTGATCAGATCTATTAGAACCAACATCTTTATAAGGAAATTATAATTAGAAAAATATTCAAACAGGTGCTTTGAGGAAAATTGTCAGAGAGAGAGAGGACCTTCTGTATCAACAGGTATTGCAGGTTGACAAAAGAAGTCTGGGTCTTATATAGTCTTCTTTTGTTGTTGTTGTTTTTTGGAAGGGGGAAGGCAGGGCAATTGGGGTTAAGTGACTTGCCCAAGGTCACACAGCTAGTAAGTGTCAAGTGTCTGAGGCCGGATTTGAACTCAGGTCCTCCTGACTCCAGGGTGGGTGCTCTATGCCACCTAGTCACCCTGGGTCTTATATAGTCTTGTGAAAATCCTCATGGGACATTTTAAAAATTACTTTATATTCATTTTGCAGGATTTTACAAAAAGTTACAACTAAGGAAGAGAGTGTTTAGTAACAGTAAATGAAAACAAATTGAAGTTACGTTTTGTGGTGTTAAATGACAACAGCCAGTATCATACGGCTTCAAGGATGAGGTAAAGATATAGCAAATGATATGATTCAAACAATAGTGGTTTTAAGAGAATAAACTAAATTCTATTTTATCATGTACATAAAATGTTAGTGTTTTCTGATATCTTCTATGCTAAAATTTGGATGTAGGTTATTTTGTTTTTCATTGCCAGATAGTAACTTTAAAGTTTTGGTAAAGCTTAGCTAAGCCTTATTCATCACTTGATTTTAAATATCTATAAATTTGAGACTCCATTATTTTATTTTTACATAATATATAAAAATTATAATTTACTGAGAAGTGTAACAGAAATACAAGTTTATTCTGGTCTTAAGTTAATATCCGTGAAAGAATTCCTTGTATAGCACCATAACGTATCCACCCTCTACTAGAATAATTCTCTTCTACTAACTCTGGAGTCAGGGGACCTGGGTTCAAATTCTACATATATGTAGAAATTAAAAAAAAAATTTTAGGGGCAGGTAGGTGGTGCAGTGAATAGAGCACTGGCCCTGGAGTCAGGAGGACCTGAGTTCAAATCCAGCCTCAGACACTTAACACACTTACTAGCCATGTAACTTTGGGCAAGTCACTTAACCCCAATTGCCCTCCAAAAAGCAAAAAAAAAAATTTTTTTTTAAATCATCACAAACTAGGTGCAACACAAATTAGTACTGGCTTATTCAATTCTATTTCTTATACTTCTTTGTATTTTAAAGTGCTTGTGTTTGTCTATAATCAAGTAAACAATTGCAAAGTTAAAAAAATAAATTTTAAAATAACTTAGGAAAAAGATTTGCAATAGAATATCACTTCCATAAACCAATAGCATACTCTCTCACAAATACATGGAGAATGTTGTGAAGACGTAACTCATACTTCTGACAATGCAGGAATCCCAATGTTTACTGGCAATTTCATTACACTGCTCTCACTGAGCTGGTCATAGCATTTCTGCTTATATATATTGCTCTGTTGGGCTCTGCTGGACCCTGCTGGTCTTACCATGTATTCTCAATTGGCTCTTGGTCTCAGCATCTGTTAGGCAGGTTGTTTCACTGTGCACATATTTTTAGAGCCAGCCAAGTCATCTGTGCTCATTTGACAGAGTAGAATACCTAGTATCAATCCTTATTAAGGGTGGACCAGTACCTCTTTAGACATAGCCATCAAAACCGGCTAAAATAAGCATGTCAGAGTGTCCCCAGGTTAAAATTAAGCATTTTTTAAAAACCTCCTCCCCCTCTATGTTTGAGCAGAGATCAAAACCTTTTAACAGATGACAATGTAAGGTGGGTTGCTAATTACCCTGAGATACTCCTAATATCTCCCCACAAATTTCTTTGGCTTAGCAACAAATAAGCCTGAACCAGAACAAAAGATAAATTAAGGGGGCAAGGATAATGTTCCTTGCTGACACATTCCTGGGTTTATTGTAAACACCTGTAATCTTTCAGAAATCTTTTTGTTTTGGTTCTTCATGCCCCCTACCCTGTATCCTCCAACAAACAAACAAACGAATAACAAAAACAAGAAAACCCCCCCAAGCCTCCACCATCTTCCTACATTAATAAGATATATGTCTTATACTTGTTTTATCTATCTATCCATCTACCTATCTAATCTATACCATTAATATGTATATCTACATATCTATATATTATATTATATATTACATATAGATACATAATATTTTATACTCATAACAGAAACAATAAAATTAAAGTTTGGACATGAAATATGTATTATGAATAAAACAAAAGGTAGAACCAAATTCGAGCATTTTAGGAGCTGAATACTTCTATCATTCCCCTTCAAACAACTTTAAAATAGTACCTCAAATAAAATTTTGCAGTGGCAGAGTCAACAAAAAGTCAGGGAGAGATATTTTTCCAGCTTAAGAAGATTCAAGATGTAAGCAGGAGAAGCCTATAACACCAGGGTGGAAGTCTATCTGAAGCCCACACATGTGGTGGTTACAGGAGACACTTTGCTGGCTTGGGTATAGCTGGCACTGATTGGCAATTCTATTTCCCTCTATAAGCAATTCAGCGTCACAGTTTCAGTGCAGAGAAGAATGCTGGGGGTTGGTCACAAAGAAGTAGGGGCCCTATTCATAGTACCAAAGCAGAGAGGAGCATTAATGTGTGTAGCTACAGGGAACCAGGAGCCATTCCCTGTTGAAGACCTAAGTATAGACCTAGAGAGCAGTGACTATATGTCACTCAGGATCACACCACCTTGGAAGCATAAGAGACTTACAGACCCTCAGAACTATCTCTGAAAAGAGCAGCATGAAAAATCCTGAAGTTTAGGGCAGTGTCTCCCCACCCCCAGGTGATCAGAACCTAACTTTAATATGAAATTTAAAGTCAAGAAATAAACCGGAAAAGTGAGCAAACAGTTACAAAAATAATTTGACCATAAAAAGGCACTATGGTGGCAAGAAAGGCCAAGACACAAACTCAGAAAAAGACAACAATGTGAAAACAGCTACAAAAAAGCCTCAAAGGAAAATGCTAATTGGACCCAAATCCAACAAGAATTCCTAGAAAAGTTAAAGAAAAAGATGAGTGGTAGAGGAAAAATTGGGGGAAAATGAGATTACTGCATGAAAATCATGGGAAGGGAATTAAAGGGTTGGTAAAAGAGGCACAAAAAATACTGAAGAAAGTAACAACGAACAAAATTGACCTAATGGTAAAAGAGGCACAAAAATTCACTGAAGAAAAGAACTCCTTAAAAAGTTGAAATAGTCAAAGTGAAAAAGAGGTTAAAAAAAAAGCTCAGCGAAGAAAATAATTCCTTAAAAATTAGAATCAGGCCAGTAGAAGCTAATAACTCCATGGCACATTAAGAAACAATAAAATAAAATTCAAAAGAATGAAAAAAATATAAGAAGATTTGAAACATCTCATCAGAAAAGCAACTAGTCCGGAAAAGAGACCAAAGAGAGTTAATTTATGAATGATTAGACTGTCTGAAGGCCATGATTTTAAAAAAGAGCCTAAACATTATATTTATTTGTTTATTTTCAAATGCTTTATTGACTCCTGGTTTACATCATTCATTTCCGCCAGATTTTGAGATGCAAATTTTCTCCCCATTTTCCCCCTACTCACCACCCCAAAATAGTGGTCCCACAGGATATCCCCTCCTCCAATCTGCTCTCTCCCCTATCTTCCTCCAAACCCCCTTCGACTTTTCCAGTAGGGCATGGTGGATCTCCATGCCCCAGTGTCTGTATATCTTATTTCCACATTACATGTAAAATAGTATTAATAATAGTATATATATATTTAAACATTTTGTTTTAAAACTTTGAATTCCAGATTCATTCCCTTCCTCCCTTGTCACCCACCTTTACCAGAAAGATAAGCAATTCAATATAGGTTGTATGTGTGTAGCTAATGCAAAACATTACCATAGGAGATACATTGTGAAAGACTGATTATATTTCCCTCCCTCCTATCCCACCTCCCACTTGTTCTATTCTCTACTTTGATCCTCCAATAAAGACTATATATATATATATATATATATATATATATATATATATATATATATATATATATTTCTATTCCCTTCAACTATTTTCATACTGAGAAAAGTTTCATAATTTATAATTATCATTTTTCCATGTAAGAATGTAAATAGGTCAACTTTGATGAGTTCCTATGATTTCTTTTCCCTTTTTACCTTCTCATGCTTTTCTTGCTTCTTGTATCTGAATGTCAAATTTTCTATTCAACTCTGGTTTTTTCTTCAAGAATACTTGAAAATCCTCTATTCCACCGAATGACCATATTTTCTCCTGAAACATGATACTCAGTTTTGCTGGGTAGGTGATTCTTAGTTTTAATGCCAGCTCCTTTGACCTGCAGAATATCATATTCCAGGCCCTTCAATCCCTCAGGGTAGAAGCTGTCAGATCCTGTGTTATCCTGATTGTGTTTCTACAGCATTCAATTTTTTTCTTCCTGGCTGCTTGAAATATTCTCTCCTTTATCTGGGAATTTCAGAACCTGGCTATAATATTACTAGGAGTTTTCTTTTTGGGATCATTTTCAGGAGGTGATTGGTGGATTCTTTCAACCTCTATTTTGCCCTCTGGTTCTAAAACATCAGGGCAATTTTCCTTGAGAATTTCTTTAAGGATGATTTCTAGGTTCTTTCTTTGATCATGGCTTTCAGGTAGTCCAATAATTTTTAAATTATCTCTCCTGGATCTATTTTCCAGGTCAGTGGTTTTTCCCATGAGATATTTCACATTGCCTTCTATTCTTTCATTTGTTTGCATCTGTTTAACAGCATCTTGATTTCTCATAAAGTCACTAGCTTCCATTTGCTCCAATCTAAATCTGAAGGAATGATTCTCCTTAGTGAGCTTTTGAGATTCTTTTTCCATCTGGCAAATTCGGCTTTTTAAGGCATTCTTCTCCTTATTGCCTTTTTGAGCCTCTTTTTCCATTTGAGTTAATCTATTTTTTTTTTTTTTATATTTGAAACATTTAATGTTACGACCTCGAATTTCAGATCCATTTCCTTCCTCCCTTGTCACCCATTCCCTCTTGGGAGATAAGTAATTCAGTATATGTTGTACATGTCTAGCTATGCAAAACATTATCATAGTAGATATATTGTACAAGGCTGCTTATAATTCCCTCCCACTCATCCCACCCCCACCTGGTCCATTCCCTACATGATCCTGTCCCTCTTTATAGTGGGTACTTCCAACCTCCCCTCACCCCAAGGATGCCCTCCCATCCATCATCCCTCCTCTCATCCCCCTTCCCCCTATCCTGCTGCAGGTTGAGATATCCCATTGTATGTCATTTTCTCCCTGAACCAAATTCAATGTGAATGTGGTTTTGCCTTTTAGCCTTCCTTATTCTCCCCCTCCTTTGCAACCACTTCCCCTTGCTTCTTCTACATGGGAAAGTCTTACACTACCCTGTCTCTCCCATCTCCTCTTGCCACTTTCCTCTCTCACCTCATAATTTCATCCCTTGAGTATTCTCCCTTCCCAACAAATTCAACCTATGCCCTCTATCCATATATAACTGTAACCATATACACACACATTCACATATGTATTCATATGACCACACACCCTTCTTCCATTATTTTCATAGTGAGAAAGATATCATCAGTCACAGTTATTGCTTTTCCATATAGGAATGTAAATAGTTCAACTTTGATAAGTTCCTTTTGATTTCTTTTCCCTGATTACCTTCTCAGGCATCTCTTCCTTCTTGTGTCTGGATGTCAAATTTTCTATTCAATTCTGGTTTTTTCCTCAAGAATGCTTGAAAGTCCTCTATTCCACTGAATGACCATATTTTCCCCTGAAACAAAATACTCAGTTTTGCTGGGTAGGTGACCCTTGGGTTCATTCCCAGTTCTTTTGCCCTCTGGAATATCACATTCCATGCCCTTCGATCCCTCAGTGTAGAAGCTGCCAGGTCCTGGGCTATTCTGATTGTGTTTCCACAATATTGAAATTGTTTCTTCCTGGCTGCTTGTAGTATTTTCTCCTTGATCTGGGGATTCTGGAACCTGGCTATAATATTCCTGGGAGTTTTTGGGGTCTTTTTCAGGAGGTGATTGTGATTCTTTCAACCTCTATTTTGCCCTCTGGATCTAAAACATCAGGGCAGTTTTCCTTGAGAATTTCTTGAAGGGTGATTTCTAGGTTCTTTCTTTGATCATGGCTTTTAGGTAGTCCAATAATTTTTAAATTGTCTCTCCTGGATCTATTTTCCAGGTCAGTGGTTTTTCCCATGAGATATTTCACATTGCCTTCTAATCTTTCGTTTGTTTGGATCTGCTTAACAGCATCTTGATTTCTCATAAAGTCATTAGCTTCCATTTGCTCCAGTCTAACTCTGAAGGAATGAATCTCCTCAGTGAACTTTTGAGATTCTTTTTCCCCATCTGCAAATTCGACTTTTTAAGGCATTCTTCTCCTCATTGCCCTTTTGGGCCCCCTTTGCCATTTGAGTTAGTCTATTTTTTAAGGTGTTGTTTTCCTCAGTCAGGCTGTTGACCCTCATTTCATACTTTTCTGCATCCTTCTCATTTCTCTTCCAATTTTTCCTCCACTTCTCTTATTTGATTTTTAAAGTCCTTCTTAAGGTCCTCTATGGCCTGCAACCCACTCATGTTTTCCCCTGGGGCTTCTGGAGCAGGACTTCTGACCTCACAGTCCTTTTCCCGCTCTATGCCCCCAAAATAGGAGTCTAGGGTTGCATTTTCTGTTTCCTTTGCCTTGGCATGTTGCCACTTAATTGCTTGACTTTTGGGCTTGTTGCCACACTATGGCTTTAAGGCCAGATAGAGGAATTCTCGTCCCGAACGTGTGAGGGCAACTTCCGTTTCTGGCAAGCCGTAAACCCACCCACGACTTCCACCCTAGATCACAATCCAGATCCAGGGAGGTTAAAGCAAGAGCGATTACCCCCCAAGACTGATCGCTGGATCTCCCTACAATTAATTGCAGGCTGGGAGCCAGAGCTGCCTCTGAAAACTACCAAATGGAGTGTCTCCTCAGCGGCTTCTAGCCCCCAGGGGAGGGAGCCGACGCATT